>JAPMOQ010022248.1:459503-494339 GCA_026543055.1 Argiope trifasciata
TATACGAGCATTCATATAAAATAAGAAATTAGCCCAATTTCATCAGTAGGTGCAGTCGAGAACTGAATTTTCTGATTATTTTAAATGTACATGTAGTTAAAAGTATTATAAAAAAATTCAGGGTATTTATTGTTCAACTATAAAAGTGTTTTGAGGGGGAATTTTCCATCGGCGAAAGTGTTTTTAACAAACTCATAATTAGGATCTTAGAATCTCAAATCAAGATTCGCCATTGATATGGACCTAGTATATGTTAAATGTTTTGTCATCCTCACTCAACTGACAATAATGCACATTTTATTTCATTTTTTAGGCTTATAAGAAAAATATTGGGTCTGTGTTGAATAATACACGATATCCTTTCATGAAATGCAACAGTATTTTAGAACTCATTTCATACAATGAATAATAGCCTTTAACTTTAATTTCAAGTTAGAAGAACGAAACATTTCCCTAGGGTTCTTTTTGCTTCGAAATCCATTGATTAATTAGTAAATTTCTTCTATTTAATTAGCTTCTCAATTATTCAAATACTTTGCTTTCGTTTTAGAGCTAGAATGTTCTTGAAGAATCTGTTGTTGTTGTCTAATGCCACTTGGTAATACCAAGCCCGTATGAGCAGAGCTCTTTCGAATTAAGGCAGAGGTGTGCGCCTTTCGTTGTTAACGATCATCGTTCAGGTGAAAAGACGACTTTGCTCGAACACACACGACACAACCCTTTTTATGAAGCGGTCGAATTCATTCATACACCAGTAAGTCAGAATTTAGATCCAAATCAGAGACCGACTTCCCTGATTCAGTAGCCCCAGAGGTATTGCTTTGTTATGGGAACTTTGCAGGCATGACCTATTTAACATGCCCCAACTGCCATTAGCCAACACGGCGGTCATTGAACTTAACGAGGACAGAACACGCGCCCTTTCGGTTACGAAACTGACGCTCTACCAACCAGGCTACCGCTGCCCTAAAAGAATCTACAGCTGGCAACTAAATACTGTTGTAATACTATTACTTTACGGATATGAAATAGAAAATAATAAATACGCTAATATGATGAATATGAAGCAATTTTATTGGAATGAGCCACAATTCTTACCGATGACAAAAAAATAATCTCTTTACAATTGTTTGATTTGCAGCATAAATACAAGAGGTGTTCAAATGAAAAGGTACGAAACAACACTGTGGGTATTAATGAAGATTTTTCTCAAAGTTTACACCATAGGCCTGAGCACAACGATCCCATGGATTAACGCACCGAAGGATTCTTTGTTCCCAGAATTCCTGTAGCCGTGAGATACACAGCCCTTCACAGTGTCCTTGAGTTTGAAGTCTGAGTTAAAGCGCTTCCTTTAACATGTTTTTTCAGGGGACCAAACACATGAAACCCGCAAGCGATTTGTCTGGGCTGTAGAGCTGCTCCCACTTGAACTTATGTCATTAAAATTATTTTCAAAGTTCATAGCAGTTAACGATATTACTGATAAAATATGGTGTTTTCAATACGATTCAAAAACAAAATAATAAATTGCGGGATATAAATAAAAACAAATCACTACAACCTGTTCCTCCCTCAAGCAGTAAAACAAGAAATGCTTCATTCTAAATTAAAACAATGATCTTTGTTTTATCAACATAAAACATTATCTATAATGCAAGGATTTTATTCCTACTAACAAACAATTATTGGCTAGTTATAAAAATGTTTCGTAAAGTTTGTGGAACTGCATTCCTTTAAAATAATTTAATGAAAATAGTAGGTTTTTAATGAATGACAATGTGTTCATTTATTATGTAACTTATTTTTCGTATTTTTGCTGAATTGTTCATTATACTCGCTTGGTATAATGCACAATTCGTTGAATTGTTCAATGTATTCGCCTAATTAAACACGTCGCAACTTTCCAGAATTTTAAATCAAATCAATGCTTAAAACTTATTGATTCAACAATACAAAGAGCATAGACTCATGTTCTGGGAACTTTGTCAGAAAAGTCAACAGGAACAGGCATTCAAATGATTGTTAGATTACATTAGTGACAAATACATTGGAGCCAGGCGGAATAATTTTAAATTTAAAAAAAATCCCAAAATTACTATTTTATTTTATAGATTTAGATTATAAAATTTCTTGACGTGTTGAGTATATTTTAAGTTTTATTCTGTTTAACTTTTTAAGAGGGGGAGTGGAAATAAGAATTCCAAAAGAATGAAACTAAGAGCTAAGAATAAAATATATTTTTGTATTCTGTTTTTAAAAATAACAAAGGCAAAGAAATTAAATAGACATGATAATAATAGAAAATAAGTTATACAATACATAATATTTAAAAAAATGCCTTGAAATCTAAAGTATACTTATCCTTAAGAAGCATACTTATCTCACTGCAGTTCTCAAAAAAAGTTTAAAATTAGTTTTTACGTTAACTTTTTCAAACTTAATAATTGCATATTTGTTTTAAATAATTCTGTTATCAAGTCAAAATGCAGGAAATAATATCTTCTTGATTTAGGTACTCAATCTTAGATTTCGAAAAAATATAAATTTTTTTTTGAATATAACAAATAAACATTATTTCAAAAAAAAAAATAGGTTTAAGTTATTTATCTAAGATTCCATTTGACCGTAAACTTAACAGAAGTACAATTTTTCAGAATCTTTATAACTACATAATAAACAAAATTTATATCTAATAAAAAATGTCAAAAAAATCTCATTAATTTAAATCAAATCTTTCAGCTATAAAAATCCACAATCGCAACTGACTCTTTGTTCTTCGTGATATTACATCTTGTTGATTTCTTTTGATATCAATAAGAACATTTATTCGTCGTAAAACAAAAAGAAAAGAAAGGCTTTTATTTTGCAAAAAGATGTCAGTTTGCATCTGTTCTTTCACATTTTTGCCTCTAGAATTTTCTAGGAAAAATAATCCTCAAAAAGAAGCTTAGACAAATGGGGACAGACATTTTGACTGCAAACGAATTTCATGTTTCGTACTTTTCCTTGCTTATTTTTTATTTGTTTCATGACTTTTCCAATTATTCATCACGAATTTTCAAAATGATAATAATTTCATTATCAGTTTCGGCAGTATAAAAGTGTGCACCTTGAAAACTCAGATTGTGGCCATTTTGATCGCTGAAAAAAATATTAGATATTATATTTTTCTACTCATTTTTATTCTTGTTTGAAAGCAGTTGCTTTATTGGACTGGTTGATATTTATTTTTTTCGACAATTCTCATTTTATTCACTTACTTTCCTGGGCAAATATTTTCATATGATAATCACAAAAATTCTTTGCTTAAAGAAATCCGCCTCAAAAGTTTTTACAAGTGTTGTGAAAATTTTTATTTATCTTTTCGCGATTATGACAATGAGTACCTAAAATTTAGAAGCCAAGTGCTGATTTACAGAATTTACACAAAGCGATTTCTTTTATGTATCGGACAATATAAAAAATCATTGACAAATATTGATATCTTGGGTGCATGTACTTCATGAGAAACAATTCGAAGATAAAAATGAAGAGAACTAAACAGCAAAGACGAGTACAGGAATCAAGAACATTTATTTCACATTGAGGAAAGAAGTAACTAAAAGTTTAATTTTTATTATTAAGCGTTTTTATCTAAAAGTATTCCTAAAAGCAATCTGTGTTGTGCTATACGAAGTCTAAACTTTGTTCTTGAAATAATAATTCGTAATTAATTAAAAGAAGTCATGATACCTTTATGGTATAATTTTAACTCTGTAGCATTCATAGGATTTCGAACAGATAAATTTATTCTAGTATTAAAGAATATGTTTAACGAAGATGGTTGCCTTTGTTACAAAGTAGGTAGAAACATAGGCGGGTAATTATTCAAAGAAATGAGTGGGTTTAGTTTAGTTTAGTTATATTAACGTCCCATTTTAAAGCAACACGAGGACTATTTTGGGACGGACCTCGTAATTTTGAACCAAGGTCAGATGACGAGGACGACACCTGAACTGGCACCCCCCCCCCTTCTCCACACCACGCCACAACAGCGGGAGGACGTTTGACCTGATAGATTTAACGTACAAAAGACACCCTCACACGACGGTTCTTTGGTGGAATTGAGTCTCGAACCTGAAACCCTCTGGTTCTGAAGCCGAGACCTTACCACCAGGCCACCACGGCCCAGAAATGGGTGGGTTGGTTGATGGAGTTTAATGGCGCTAAAATCACTTCTGATCATACAGCGCCAACAGAGAAAACAGATAACAGAAATGGGTGGGAGAGCACAAGCTGGAATGCCATGTCCTGGATGAAATTTAGCGGAATAGTAATATAACTTTATGATGTTTATTTATTAAAATATTAAACTTTAGCTGGCGAATTTTGAAAACAAAACAAAACAGACTCCAAATATTTTTAGCATAGCGTAGGGAAGAATAGGGAAAGTCCATGTATCTAAGGGATTTTTAAAATGGCATATTTAATAATGTTTTTACACAGGCCATCATTTATTATATATTAAATGCACCTTTTAAGTGTAGAATGTGGGTATTTCATTATTGCCCTATCAATTTACGTTTTTAAAAAATGATTTTTCTAAAAATTTTATTTGAATGTATTACCCTATAAGGTGGATAGCTCCCTGCACAGATTAGGAAATTCCTCGTTTATGATCTTTGGCTTAAATTGTGGCGACTAACGAGTGCAAATATTACTGTTTCTTGAAACCTTTATATTTACAAACAAAAATGCAAAAATAATGTAATTTCTAAGTCTAAAATTCAATGTTTTATCAAAGTAAATAGCTGTACTAAATCACTATTGCTGTAGTTCAGTTATATATCTCAAAAAACTCCTTTGGAGGTGAAGAAGAGCAGTCTGTCAATATGACTGCAAACAATGCACGAATGTGATTGGGATGTGACATTATTTCACGCTTCAATAATGCATACATCTCAATAATAGTCGTTCCCAGTAAATTCAGAGCTTAATATGCACTGTGGGTTATAACATCTTTAACGTCATAACAATTCTTTATTGATAGAAAAATGTTAGATTGGTGCATTTACCAACATCATGCGAACAAAGATACATTATTCTTTACTGAGATAAATGGTACTTACCGTCGAAGATAAAAATTTCAAGATATAATTTGAATTCAAATAAAAAGGATAAGACACAGCCCAATTTCACTTCCGATTGCCCTGAAAGTAAGAAAAACAATTAAAGGAAACAGAATGAAAAAGTATTTGTTAAAAAAATTTACTCACGAAAAGAAAATTATGGTAAACGACTCAGTTGAATTTCAACGATTCAACAAATCAAGCAAAATAATTAAACCAAAAAGAAAATAGATCGAGATCCATTAAATTTAAATTTAACAATAATCGGAAACGTTGCAATGGAATCGTGTAAAATATTTAGTAATGCGTGTGTTAACTTTTTTTCGAACAGATGGCGCTGTTTTTAAAGCATGTTTTTACCTGTCAAATGTTTGAATATATAATAAATATATAAAAACACGTGTGTATTCAAAGACAAGTAAATCAATCAAAAACTTTAATCTTTTTGAGAATTTGAAAAAATTAACATTAACATTTTTATTTATATAGGTGAACAAATTAAATGAGAATTGATTAATCTTATTTAAAATAAAGATTTTATCATTCACATTGTATTAATAATGGATATATTATGTAAAATAACTGATAGTACTTAAACAACATATAGTAAAAAAGGAATGTTAAATAAAATCAGAAATTTGACCTAATGCCTCTCTTTGAATAAAATTTGTTAAATTGAGTTTAGTTTTTAATGAGAAATATAGCTTTTTAATAGTCACAGGTCTCCAAGTAACCCTTTTAGCAAGCGGTGCATCTTGTCATAGAAACGAATATGATTTGACCCTCAAACATCATTTTGTCGATATCAGAAGCGAGAACTTGCTTTCTTAACTTGCATCGTTTCACCTTCATACTTGTAGTACACTTTCTGAGCGATAATTAGAACCTTTCAGATATTAATCAAATTATTAATGTCATAATGATGTTTAAAATGCAACGAAATGACTACTTTACCTCCTTGAATAATTTATAAGTATCATTAAATTAAAAGGAAGCAACATAATTAGTATGCCATTTATATTTCGCTTTGTCATAATTGTCTATTCATTTGGATATGTAAACTAGGTAGACGGACTCTGGAAATTATTGCATTTTTAATAAGTCAAATAATAATTCTCTAGTTATCATATTTCATGACGATGAAAATTCAGTGAGGGATTAGATTAGTATAAAGGTAGTATATATTTAGAATGTTTACTCACAAAAATATTAAAGCGCATTGGTCAATTTCAAGAAAATGGCTATCAAACCTTCTGCATAGCTTATACAGCGAATAAGCCCTGATTTCAAAATTAAATATTACTACAAAAAATCGATAGGATCATGCGGTGAACTGTACATTTATTAGCAAAACTGTAAAAATAGTGTACAAAAGTTAGAAAATTTAGTTACAAAAATTGTTAACAGATGGCGGTCTGCGCTGAAAACTCTTTCTCTGAAAGGAGTCTCTGAAAAAAAACACACAATAAAGTGATGCTGTCTTTGCAGTCAAAATACAATTTTTTCAAAATGTTCACCGTTCGAAACAATGAGGTGGCGTAGTCGAATAATGAAATTTGACATCATGCCATGCAATGTCCCACCGGAAATGGAATCACTTGCAACACCAATCAATGATTCAAGCTCATCTAGAGTGGTGGGATTGTTTCTATAGACAGTGTCTTTCAATGCTCCCCACAGAAAGAAGTCACAAGGAGTCAGATCGGGAGTCATTTTTCATTTTTGACGTCACATTGAAAGCATATGATTAGAGCGCCATCTGTTAACAATTTTCGTAACTAAATTTTCTAAACTTTTGTGCAGTATTTTAACAGTTTTGCTAATAAACGTACAGTTTACCGCATAACTCAATTGAATTTTGTTGTCACTATTTTCTAATTTCTGAGATCATAAAACAGTTTTCTAATGGATTTATCATAGAAAAGGAGTCAAATCGTTCAATAATTCCCTTCTTAAGAATGAATCAAGTGATGTTTCTCTAGTGGAGGAAAGAGAAAATACTTTAACCAAAACTTATTAAACACGAGTGAAGTATTTTTTGAACATATTATAGCAATTAAATTATTTAATCTCTTCTGAAAAAAATTACATTCCATGAAAATAATAGTTATGATGTTATAGTCCTACATCAGCCATTGAAAAACCAATTTGCTGTCAAAGAAGCATATGTACTACTAAAATAATACTGGTAAAAGCAAGTTAACCTTTTAAAAACGCACCTGCTTCCAAAGAAGCATACATAATAATAATTAAATACTAGTAAAAGCAAGTAAAATATATACGATTAAAAGATATTAATGAATATTGCTATTTACGTCTTATTCATTGCCTATGCAATTTCGAGTTTCAATTATTTGTTGCTTTCAATTATTCGACACCTCCTAACGAAAACTGGATCATGTTCTCAAATGATAAAAACAAAAACCATCACACTTTTTGAATGCTAAAAACTAAACCCTATTCAATCGGAATTTCTGAATTGTCTAAAATTAAATTACAAAACGAATCTTCTTTATTTTCGTACACTATTTCGATAATAAACTAAATATTAATCTTGCAAACAATATTTTGCGACTATTATTCCATCAAGCCAATTTTTTTAAAGAAAATTTATTCGTTAAACAAAAACTGTGGTTGTTGTATACTCATAAAAGAGCACAATCGGAAACATCTGTCTTTTATTCTTATGGTTCTCAGTTGGAAGCCATCAGGGAAGCATTCTACACTTATTATATTCCGATTCGATTAAAAGCATTCAGTAAATGGCAACATGTATGTTTTAGACACGTATTGTTGTCTAATTTTCTTGATGGAAATTTGCGCGAAACAAGCCATAAAGGATGATAGGGAAATAAATGCGTGGTTTCCCATTCTAAAATCTAAAAAGCCCTTGGGAAATTTCTCGGAAAATGAGTAAGGATTATAACAACTGCATTCTAAAAAGTTTTCTTTTCCCACATATTCTATTCTGTTTGCAAGTGCCCTGAGGGTTTTAATGATAAAATGTATTAAGCAATATTTTTAGTCGCCATCTAATGTAAAATTTATGGAAATACTCTTCATATCATGAAAAGTAATGTATTCATAGAGAGAGTTTTCATATTTTGAATGCCTCATTGTTTTACGTCTATATCTAAGATCAAAATAAATTCACTGGAAAATATGTTGAAACATGCTTAACAAGATGGCTTTATTAGATAAAGGAAATAATTATTAAAGATTTCATTAAATAATTTTAGACGTTAAAAAATATTTCTAGCATTTATTTATTCAGAACTTTTCAGATTTCGAGTAGAATTGATTGTTTTTTTAACACTATGTTATCGTCCCAAAATATTTATTTGGTATTTTAGTCTAACATGGATTCCATTAAATTTGTAATTTTGTTTGATAAAAATATAAATGGAAAATTATTAAAAAAATTATAAATTAATTATTTTTTCTGAATTATTTCTGTGCCTTTTTTGCATTATTTTAAGGTGTTTCTGAGTTATTTTGTTGTCCAATGGTTAAAAATTTCATAATTTATACAGTTTTCTGTCAAAAATAAATTGCCTTATTGTTTTATTAGAGTTATTATTAGTATTTTTTTTTGTAATTACAATTAAAAACTATGTAAATGTAATGACAGAATTAAATTGAAATTGTTCTAACTTTTTTAACATTTTTATTTTTTAATTTAAATTATAAATTTGCAAATAGTTAATTCAAACAACTTGATTTTTAATTACATTTGGGAAAATATAATGAGAATTTGAGAATTGCAAATTCAATTTGCTTCAAATGTAATTTGTTTAAAAATTACCAACCGCTATTTATCTTCCAAATTAATGGAATTTACATTTACCTCTTAAAAGGAAAAATTAATTGGCTTAGAAGTTTGGATAGCAAGTTTCTAAGAAACATAGTAAAAGTGTTTTATTTTTATTTTCATGAAGATTTAGATTTAATGGTTCTTTCAAAGCATGATTCTGATGGTATTGAGAGAAAATTCTATAAGCTTAAGTTTAGTTGCATTTTGTTGATAGACAGTTATAAACGACACGCAGAAAATGCTTGGTTTTAATGCTTTGGATATGATAACTGTACCATAGTATATATGATGCGTTTATTTATTTATTTTTTATGATCAAAATTTATTTTGATTTCTTAATGTTATTTCATAATACATCTTTATATTCCTATTAATTGAGCTTTGTTTTGTTTAAACTTGTTTAGAAGCGAAAATCATTTATGAAAATTTTACTGCTTATTAGTATTTATTCTCTGTTCTCTTGACAAAATACATCGAAATTATGTTTTGGAAACTCCCGAGCTTCGTTTGGAAAGTTTTAATGAATTTTCAGAATTTATTGCTATATTTCGAAATTCTTTCTAAGCCAAAATCCACAGTTGTTATTTCTAAATTTTTCCATATGTTATTGAATTTCTTTAAGAAAATCTTTGGAAAGGTGTCTCGATTCTTTATAAGTATTATATAAATAATAATTCTAAAATCTATATTAATTCCAATAATCTTTACAAACAGATTTTTGTTGTTTTAAGGTATTTCCATTTCGTATAGCTGAAGCTTGCAATAATTTTTGCACTTTTCCTATTTTATAGAGTAACAAATAATATTTTTTTTTCCAATTCAATCCCTACTTATTTTCTTATATTATTCGTATAAATCTTATTTTACTTATGATCGAGTGTTGCGTCTACAATCTTAGAGTATGACAACAAATTTGGCGACTGTTTGATGACTTGGCAACCAAATAAAATAACTGGAAAAATTTAATTAATTAATCAATATTTGAAAAAAACCGGTTTTAATATCAAGTGTCATTCATTACAAGTTTTAAAAAATATATTTGAACTTGAATGGATAAATAAAAGGGAACTAAAAAATTAATATTACATTCTGGTTAATATTCTTTTGCAATATTAGTTTCATTCTTTCTTTTTTTTTTTTTCAAATTTTTGACTCGATTGAATCTTATTTTCTTTATTTCCATTAAATTATTGAGGAAAAAATCTGCCATATTCTACATCTATGATGTCATTAATTCTTCAATTATTCTAAGATTCTTATTATAATTAGGAATTATAGAAATGGAATGAATAATTATTATTAACTCAATGCTCTGGTTGATTTCAGAAAAAAGAATATTTTTGCACAATTGTACTTAGAACATAACCAAGGAAGATATGAGTTTCAATCCCTGAAATGTTTCGTCTGTTACTGCAAAGATATATGAATTTCTGAAATTATTTTAATGATTTGTATTTCCGTTTTAATCTTATATCAACAATTCGATGAGCAAATCGAAAAAAAAATAATACTGAAAAACAATAATATCGAGAAATGAATCAGTAAATAGAGAAAAATGAAATGGTATTTCACACCAAATAGTAACAAAATCAGATCAGTTTGAATTATTGAGTAATAATATCTAAAGATCTCTCATGATTTGTTTTTCCCTTTTTTTCTCGCTTCAATTTTTGTAAATTCTAGTAAAAAGATCTAATTGATCCTTTTTCAGTTTTCTGTTGCTAGAAGATATTCCTTGATAAAAATAGCTCATTTATTTACTAAAATACAAATATGATAGTAACAATTACAAATTTTGGACGACTTAATGATAAAATTTTACAAAATGCATTTAATACATTTTCAAGAAAAATAGTTTTAACAGAACTGCTGTTCTAAACTGAGGAGTCGCCGTTGTTCATGCCAATCCAAATAAAATTACAAAAATCTTTATTGACTTCTAAATATGCTTGGAAACTCTTAAAAAATAATAAGTATACAAAGAATAATTTTTTTTGATGAAAGCATCTTAAAAGGGTATTTTTTTCTGCCTGTTTTAATAGTTGAAAAATAACTCTACTCGAAAGGGACATGACATTTTGTTATCTAAATTATATTTCACATATGGCAGTTATGAAATTATTGTCTTTTTTATTTTGCAGCGTAAAAGTATTTAAAAATTTCAAAGATCATCATTTAAATCCAATGCCTTGTTTCATGCATTTCTAATAGCAACTTATTATATCAATTTAAAATGTTGCAATTTATTCAACTACGCTAATTTTCAATGATGGATTCATTATTAATTATTAGTAGAGATAGAGATGGAGCAATATAACAAACTTATGATTTTATTTTTGCTTACTTCCATACGTTTTGATATTTATAACTAATATAGTTTTCGTAACTATCTTAGTTTTTGAATGCCGATAAAAAAATGGCGTTGAAATAAATGAAGCCAAGTAATGGGAGATGGAAATAACAAAGAGCTATTCTGTCGAATGAACCTGGGAGACAAAAATAACAAAAAGCTATTCTGTCGAATCTCTTCTAAAACACTATTTAAAATAAAATTTTTATTGCTAACTCTATGTAATCACATTTATAACAAAATTCTTATTTCGGCACAGAATAACAATTTTTATTTTTTTTGGAAAACGAAAAATTATTAATTATCTTTCTGCATGCAAACACAAATTTAGTAAAAGTGCAGACGGGAAATATCACTCGATTTCTTAAAATCAATTTGTATTTCCGGAGCATTTGGGGGGGGGGGGAGGAGAAAGCTCTGTAGTTTTAATGTCAGATGTAAAAGGGAATTCAATAATTTAGCGTTGTCACATGATAATTAGATAGGAAAAAAATTACATGTTTTATTTTTGCAGGTGCAGAAAAAATATATTTTCAAAAATATTGTTCGTGCAATCTTAATTTTATTATTATATATTCAATTTGATGACTATGATATTTTATATGTCAATTTTGTGAAGTGTAACTTTTTTTATTTATAATTTATCTTTAAGTGGATACGATTTACTAAAAATTCAACCATTTCAAGAATGTATAAGCGAAATTTCAGCTTGTATACAAAATAATAATGTATATATAAAATGAAATCTCCTATCGCAAATTTCAAGTTATCATGTAAGAGCATTTTTTTCGATCACGTGACTATATTAATCAGCATGCGTCAACTTTTAAAAAATTCAATGCTTTTTTTCTTTGAGATCGACGAGAGTCCCAAAACTTTTTTATCAGCCAAGAAAAATTTAAAATGCGAAAAACCAGTTTAAAATACATGCGTGAGCTTTTAGAAGTTATTAATTTAATTTGAAAATATCCCATTTCAGATTTATTCTATTTTATATAGACATGTTCTGCAAATTACACTTTTCTAGATTTTATTTGCAGCAACAGTGAACTTTTTTTAAAAAAAAATTCATCTTTTGTCAGTGTGATAGCAACATATCGATAAAAGCTATTTTTTCCCAAGCACACTTAATATGTTTTTGCTGCTTAAATTTTATTTTTATAATGTCGAAAATAAATGATGAAAAATGTAATTAAATTATTTCTTTAAACAATCACTAAAAAGGGAAATTTAATTTATAGGTTTAAACGCTACTATTATTGAAAAGACCATTTTTTTGAACTTCAATACAATGTAAAAATAAATTTTGTTCTAAAATATGTTCAGAATTTATAGCCAATAACATCAAAATCTCTCTTAATTCTTGATTAATTAAAATTCTAACTAAATATTTAAAAATAGCTCCAAGGTGCACATTCTCGATCTCCAAGTTATGCATATGCCAAATTTGATTGTTGTCGGTCAGACTGTCCTGTAGAGCGCCAACACACAGGCATACATATTGAGCTTTTATTATAAATATAGATATAAAAGATTATAGAAAACCTTTTCTCTTTTTATTTTTTTGAGAAGATCATATTTCAAATTTTTTTCTCTTCATACGACTCACATTGCACTTTTATATATTTAATTTCTAATAATAGTTGATTTATTTTTTAATTTTAACTTCTGTCAATGTGATGGCAACACGTTAATTAAAAGTTTTAAATTAATTTCGAGCTTCAGTTTGTTTCCTACGCATTTTATGGCTTCAGCAATTTGTTTCCCACGCATTTTGAGGCTTCAAAAACTTCAAACTTCAATGTTCTTACATGATGAAAGAATAAAAGAAAATATATTTCCCTTTTTTCTGTATTAGACACGATAAGAAAAACGAGCATTAATCGAATCACCAGTTATATCAAGCAATCAGACGTATATAATCAGTAATTTTTGAAAAGAAATCAAAAATATATGGGAATAAAAAGAAAATTTCAATTATAGTTTTTAAGGACAAAATTATAGCGAATTCAATATTATATATCATTAATTTTCACAAGTCTGATAAAACCATAAACTGGAAACGAAAACGCTTCGATTTCTGAAAGAATCTTCCCCGCAGTATTAATGATTTTCATGCCTTTCTAATGTCAAGAATCGATGAAATAAAAATTTATTTCGTTGCAGATTCCTGATAAAAACAACACATTAAAAATCCATTACTTAAATGAGAAATTGAAATGTTTCGTTTTATTACTTCGATAAATGATGCGTTGCCACAAAATGGCTCCTTAGAGAAAAATTGAGGACATTGATATCAATATTGTGAAAACTATAGAAAGTAATTAGAATCTTCATTCTAAATGTATGAAGAACTGAAAAAAGCGAAAAAATGCTAACCATTATAAAATTACTTATGAGCATTTATTGGAAAGATAGCAAAATATTTGAAAGTTAATTTTAATAAATTTTGTAAATTTAATCACAAAATAATTCTAAATATATCCTTTGGTATTTATTTTATATTTATTGGGGAATGAAAGTGGATAGGTTTTTCTAAACAAGGAAACTGGAATTATTTTTTCAGAAATCGTATGATTTTATCAGAATATTATAGACATAATTTAAAAAAAAAAAACTCTTAAATGTAACAAGAAAATAATTAACAGTTATAAAAACAAATAATTATTCTTCATGTAGCAAGGTGTGTGGGTTTAATCCAAAGAAAGATGCTTTCTTGTCTTTTTTGTTATGTATTTTTCACACACACACATATAATAACATACATGGACGACAGATTTATAAGGAAACACGCAATATGTATATTGAAATGTAGAAGATACCGCAAACAAACAGCGAACAAAGAATCCGTTTTGCTGCTAACGGAGAGTGAGTGGTGCCTGCTTGCACCAGTTTCACATCAACACTCTAGTTGAAGTGTTTTCAATAAAGGGTGCTTTAGTGCGCTACCCCAAATTCCAAAAATATGTACGGTTTAGAGCATATTGCACCATGTATGTTCAGTATTAATTTTAACTATAAAAATAAGTATACAAAAAATAAAAAAACAAAAATAAAATAATTAAATAAAAACAAAAATTAAAAACAATAAAATCACATAAGAAATTCCTTTTACTTTAAAAAAAAGAGAGAAAACTGAAATATCGAATCCTAACACTGTTTAATTCATATTATTCGAAATTCTTTTATTATAAAATGCTATATCATCACTGTCCCATAATTTTACAATAAAGAAAAGTGATAACTATGCAATAAAATTTTACTGTAATTATAATTTTCCAAACTGAATAATAATTTATTTTAGTTTGTCAAGCACTGATAAAAATTGTCAATATCTTGTGATTATAAGAAAAAAAATTGCAAAAAAAACAACTCTACCTGGCTTTTTGTTCCTTATCATGGATTCATCGCAGTATATATTTATTTTTCTGTTCACTTTTTTTTTTCATTTATTTACTTATTTTTCTTTGTTTATTTATATTTTTCTCTGCTTTTTTTTCATTTTTTTTCTTTCAAAGTTCAAATTGCCTATTTTTGGTAAATTTTATTATTTACTAATTATGTATCAATTATACTGTTTTTGTGGACTTTCATGTAGGCTCTTCTGCTTGAGTCAATGAGACCTTTTCCACATTTTCTTTTTATGCCTGCTCCTTTTTTTTTTTTTAACTCTAATGTGTTTTCTTTTGCTGTTTTGCAAATTGCAGACAGTTTACAATCGCATCTAGTACACAAGCATATGAAAGACTTTTTTTGAACAGATACTCTTTTTATAGCTAATCAAATTCTATATTTTATTTTAATTATGAGCGTTTTACCGCTGTAATGCCACTTTTGGAACACATCTAATCATCATCAGAAAACTACCATGACAAAACTTGATTATTCTATTTTACGTATAAATGAATTTATATACACAAGAGATCCCAATAATTCCTAGAAAAACAGGTTTTGAATGAAAATACCAACAGCAAAAAAAATTATTCATTTTTGCATAATATTTATTTATTAGGAAAGACGAAGTCTGGGTATAACATTTTGTGACATAAACATAATATTTATTTTCGCAGGAAAGTATGTTTTTCTCGTAAAATGATTGTATTTTATATCAATCTTGGTAATTCGATAGTTTTTTATTTTTATTTTCATTATTCGTGTCGGAATGTGTATCCTATTCATGTTTGAAATATTTTAGCTAATAGATTTAATAAGTCTCTTTGGAACGTTGATTTATCATCATATATGTTACTGCAGTCATGTATATATATATATTTTTATTTTTTTTATGTACTTAGAACAAATTTGCAAAAAGTGAATCTTTATGAAGATGTGATAACCGATGTAAAATAATGTTATTTTAGAAAATTTCTTTTTTTAAGCCTTTACTGTCTGAAACTTCGATATATTTTGAAAATCCCACTTTTCATTTTCTTTCGTTATTTTAATGAATACATAAACACATGCATGCTTAATATACATAAAGACATGCTCAAATAAACACATATTTCATGTCCCATAAGAATTTGATGAAAAGTTTTCTTAATTCGAGAACATTATTTTTGTTTTATCGTATTTGGATTTCTACAATTGCGAATAATCTATATGATGTATCTCTATGCATGTCATTGGTTTTCTATTTAATTAAATAAATAAAAAAGAATGAAATAAAATTGTACAATAACATTGGGAAATTAATCGATATTAAAATTTTCGTTTAAATGAATTAAATATTTATTATAGTTTTATTTTTTAAAAATTATTATTTTAGTCAAAGAGCTGAGAAACTAAAATAATTGCTCTAAAATTTTGCTATGATTCCTCACATAAACTTATGTAAAATATAAGTTTGTCTAAAACGCACAGCGTTTTTTTCAATAACTTCAATAACTTTTATTTAGTTTTCACTTTTTTATTTTACAGATGAAATAGTCCTTTATAAATTTTTGGAAGTATGTCCAAACCACATATTGACAGGGGGCCCATATGTAAATGGTAGTTGTAAATAATAATATATGTACAGCTGAAATGTCCAAAACAAGATTATGGAATAGAGGTAAAATTTAAAAAGTCAAGCTAGGAATACAATCACATCTTTCATGATTTTTATGACTGTTTATCAGTATTAGTATGCATATAGTATCAATATTAGTATTATTAGTACTAGGGATTTGAGGGTCTCGGATTCGACTCCCGGCTCAGACATGATTGTTCTTCATCTGTGATCTATCAGTAAGTTGTGTGAATACGCCTCCCCGGTAAAAAGGGGTTGTGCAAGCGATTGAGACACATGATTTATTAAAACGAGTTCTTGGCCTTAGACGGCGTTACTGAAACCAAATACCCTTTCTCCGCTTAAAATCGCTGACATCGACGACCGGCTTGTCCTTAGATGTCGCTACTAAGACAAAAGACGTTCTCTCGACATAAAATCGCTGACTTCGTCTGCAGTCTGCACCATAAGACAAGTGCCATAAGAAACCACAAAAATCAATTAAGAATATATTTAGGCATTAAGATGTTTTTACATATAAGTTACATTTATATTTTTATTCTTTAAATTATCTGCTTTATTATTCGTTAACTGTAACTTGAGGATAATGTTTTGAACTAGATGTAAGATTCATTATCTTTCATTAATCTTTTTGTTAAATTGCATTATTAATGATATTTAGTCACGTCTGTGAAATTTTATTATTTCCATTATTTTTATTGAATTTTTACTTCCGACTGCTGAATCTTTTTTTTTTTCTGTAACTCGATTTAACTGAGGCAGGGAATCAGTCTGACGGACGTAGTTTCAAAAACTACCTACAGAACTAAATATAATCGATGCCTTTTCCTTTAGTAGTGGGATCTTGGAGTGGTAGACAGTCAATATTAAAATGCATACGTCGGCGTCCTGGCAGAAGAGCAGAGCATCTTCTCCCTTGATCTGCACCTTCGGGGCTCAAGACGAGGTTCGGGAATGGTTCTTCTTCCTTTTTGTTCTAAAAAAATCTGTACAAATGAATGTGAAGCATGAACATTTAAAACATCTTCTTGTCCCTAAAAACGCTACTAAAACAAGAGACGCTCCCTCGGCTTAAAATCGCTGACGTCGACATCGAGCTTGTCTATTACAAATGCCATAAGAAACAAAGATGCATGTTTGCAATCATTTTTATGGGATTCCAGATTCTAACTGGTATGAAATTTGCTCTGAATAGTGAAGCTTACAGCAGTCAAATATTGGAAACGGCTAAAAAATATTCGGACTGATTCATAAGTTAATAGAGTGCTTTTATTTTTTGAATAATCAAGTGTTGGAGCGATATCAAAAACATCGTAATTAATTGCCCAATTTTTATTTTAAAGTAGCTCATACCATTTATTCTAAAATTTTCATTTATTTTCTGATTCAAATCCCACTTTTTTATTTCATTATTGTCAGTACTTTGAAACGGTGAATCTCAACCCTTATGCCGTGGCACTTTTCTGTGCCACCAAATTTTACAAATGTTGTCCCATGATTTATGGCGATTATCCCATGATAGCCCAAAAAATTCAGAAATATTCTTACAATTTTCCACTCTTTTTTTTTTTGTCTGAATTTTGATTTTTGATTTTTTTCCAACATAAAAATGGAAAAAAAAACCCATCGAGTCTGTTAAATGTAGACGATATGAGGGTAGTATTGTTCCTTTTACAAACAAATATAAATTAAATTATTAAAAAAAACATCAAGTTCAAATTTCTCATTAAAAGTGTTCTTATTATTACCTTGTAATTTATTCTTTCATAATTCAATATAATAAGTTGTAATACATATTATATTGAATTCAAAATTATTATCAGAAACTATTTTAGAAAGTCTAAGTAAACAACATTTAAACATCTTTTTCTTTGTGTGCTGTCAAATTTTGAAATCGTTAAAAGTGTGCTAAGAAGAGAAAAAAAAATTGGGAACACTGCTTTAAAAACTCTCTTTTCTTTCTTTTCCCACTCCACGAGAAAATGGATTAGAATTTTTCCAGCCTATGTTAGTTTTTTAAAGGTAACTTTGATATCCTTTCCTAATTCGACATCTGACGAAGAAATCCCCATCAAAATATCTTAAAATAACCCTCTAAAGAAAGAATTTCTATCATGTTTTTACTCTTGCCTTACGATGTGAACAAATGCCCTTTTGTCAGCGCGTTTTCTTTTCCAAATTATGACTCCCGAATGCCTACTCTCATAAATTCCATGGAATGAATGATATAAGAAAAAATTAAAATTTCAAAAGTTTCTTCTATTCGGCCACGGATCTGCAACATTGTACACATACAAAATATTATTATAAAGTAATATAGCATATCGCTGACGTGGCAATCATGATGACAAAAAGAATTTTCTAGAAGAATTCAAATGGTTTGAACATTGTATCAACTGAGACTAGTTTTTCCCAGAAACTTGGAGAAAGTTCTGGAACTTTCTACAGATTACACCACTTTCTGTCAGTGACATCACTTCCTGGAAAGAGATTAAGCAAGCACCCAAGACCGTCAAGTACTACTAAGGCTGCCCTTACCTAAAATAAGCCCCTGCCGGGCTAGGCGCCACGTCAACGAAACCCACTGGCTAAAATTGGAGTATTGGACAGAGCTAGTGATTGAATGCTCAGCATTAAGGCGATTGATTGGGGAATTTCTTGTTGACTGATGCAAGTGTCCTACACTCACAAGGGACATTTTGTAACAATATGCATTCAGCAGTATTTTTATGGGTTTTAATTAAAAAAATAATAATAATCCATGCCTACCATTTCTCTCTTTATTTTAACACGTAGTCTCTGCTTTGGCTCCAGCTTTTACGAAAGCGAAATACTAATAAAGAAAGTATTACAATATATTTTAAAACGAAAAAATAAGAATTTAAACTTTTAATTGCTTGTTTTAGATTATCCTTAGTTTGAAAAAAAAAAAACTTTCTTATTTCGATCTTCTTTCGATTCGAAATCAGTGTCAGTTTTAGATATTTTGTGGTCCTAAGCATTGAACAGTATGAGGTCATATGAGGTCCCTTTGACATAATGAAAGCACTTTATTTTACTTGAGATGAATTATTTTTTATTTCATTATATTTTTGTAAATGTGTTTATTTTTACTTATTTATTAAGACTTTACGTGCTTATTCCTATATATTAGCATTGAAATATACATTCAGTATTTATAAATGTTTTAATCACTAATGACGCAATAAAGTACTTAGAAATCTGAACAATTATACATTATAAAGTATTGTTACTAGCCTAATATTTTAGAATTCATCGAATTTGCACTTTATATTTGGCGATTAGTAAAAGAAGATCTTTTAAGTGCGATCTCATTGCGATTGTAAATTTGTCGGAAATCTACCTCTGTTCAAAACACATGTTAAGTTCTTTTCAGTATAAGACACAAAATACAAAATGCACCATCTTCTGAAGCTATTTGTAGACATTATTAATCAAAATTATATAAGTAGAATATTCTCATGGTTCGTTAAAATAACGAAACAATTGGTCGGTTATTTTCATATTTATGAATGCAGCGTTGTTAAGTATCTCTGGGATAAATTTCTCAATTTCAATAACTTTTTATTTTAAAACGTAAATAGTTTGCACCGCCTTACAAAATACATACAATAATTAAGTAAAAGAAATACGCAATTCTCTGTTCAGATATGAAAATTCCCTTAATTCATTTTTGAAAATGACTTCAAGGAAGACGACGCCATTGAAGACTTATTTTGAAATATCTGCAAAAATCGAGAAGAAATTTGAAGAAAAATTTGCATCTCCCTCATTTGAATCTTCAAGATTCGAAGAATAGAATTTAAGAAATTCGATTAATTGTTTTGGCAAACAATACTTTGACATCCTAGAATCACTTTAAGGAAACAGATTGCTACTGAAAGTAAGATAAAAATATTGATTGCAATCTATGAAAAAACCCTTAGCTATACATTACTTTTCCTTGAGGTATGTGGCAACTTTTGGGCTAAAAACTTTTGAAAAATTATCATAAAAGGGATTTATCAATAATTAAAAAAAACATATATATAACAGAAGTATATCAGTTAAAAGCCAAAAATGCTTTGAAATTTGGAAGCTACACGAATTTTTGTTTAAAAGAATACATTTCCTTCAAAACGGTACAATATACGATTTGTTCTTGCAAATAAGATATATATTTCATATTTCCTGAGCTATAAATATATTTCATTTCTACCAAATCTTTGAAATGTCAATTCAAGTGATACATAATACGAAAATTTCAAATCTAACAGTTTGAATCAATCTAAATTTTGATTCTTTGCAACAGGCGCCATCTGTTGGCAAATTTAAGAGATAAATGATATTTTTCATTCCTATGTAATTTTTACAACGAAGAATCAGTCAAAGAAATTAGAAAATAATAAGAGTGAAAATAATTTTTAAACAAACTTTTAAAAATGTTTTAAAAACTCTAGGACATTTTTTTTCTTTCAAAAGGCTGATGGTTGAATCAAAATTATGAAAGAATGAGATGCCAATTTGAAAGAAAATATGCTGAAAATAATATATAAAATTCTGACGAATGTCACAAGAAAATTCTTAAATATTTTGCATAAACATTAAAAAAAAAAAAAAATATTTCTAAAAGATAAAAGAACGTATACTCAATTATATCTTTAAATTCCAATTTATTAAAAATATTGTTTCTAATATCTCCTTCTTTTATGATTTATTATAGTATTTTTAATCTTAAAAAATATTTTCAATTTCTTAATGTTTTCTTAAAAATTTTATTGAGAAACACTTTAAAATTTATTTTTAACACATTAATTTTGCTCATTTCTTATCAATATTATAACTGAGCATGAGTTTGATGAATCACAATACGAGACTTAGAAGTAAGTATAAAATCAATTTCCATCAATTTTTAAGAAAATTCCTAAACTAAAGTGAAAGACAATGGAAAGCAAGATAAAGGAAATAGATTAAAATAAACAAAATAGAATAAAATATAAACATCTGATACAAGAGCAAGAAAAAAAAACAAATTGTCGAATTTGGACGAATATAATTCCACTGAGAATTTTCAATTTCGAAAATAACGAGAACAAAAAGAAAATAAAAATTAAACTTAAATGAAAAAAATACATCCGCATATACAAAAAATTTAAAAGACAAAAAATATCAAAAGACAGAAAAAAAAGAAAGAAAATGGGATATAGAAAGCAAAAGTATAAAAGAAATAAAAGCAAAGAAAAATTGTTTAATGATAAGTGTGCAGATTAAAGTTCATTTTTACTAAAAGGAAATTAATCCCAAAATTCATCTGAATTCTTGCATAATTAAAAAAAAGAAAAAGAAAACGTGCATCCTGGAATTGTCCACTGAGCTGTGATTACCTAATTGAAGAGTTGAAAATTACGCAACGGCTGACATCAAACAGATGCAACATGTTTGAAACGCAGGTACTAACATTAGTCTATACCAAACAGAAACAAAATAAAATAAAACACTTTCTAAAAAATGGAATTATTCTCATTTAGACCCTGCTTTATTAAAAATGCTTCGGATTTTATTTATATTTCCACTCACTTTGAAAAAACAAATCGCAACCACTGAGCAAGACACAGATTCTGTGACGTATGGGGAGCTGCCGTATTTCTTATCTGAGCATTTCCGTTCGAAAAAGAGTTCTTCCTGACAGAAAAGTTTTCTCTGGTTTTTATCTCTGCTGTACCCTTATCGCGAGTGTAGAGGATTAAAAAGGGGTGGTTGTGCGACGAGCTGGGCTAAGAATGTAGACAATGGCAGGGACAGCGGTGCTGTTGTTGTGTGTCTTCCTAGGACTAACTGACACCACCACGACACAGGCGACAACGGAAGATGATGCTACCACGTTTCTAACAACAGACTATCCGGTCACATTTCCTACAACAGAGGTCAGTCATACTGTTACGAGGAATTTTTACCTTCCTAAAATAAAAAATTATCATATGTATTTTGAAATCCATGTTTTTGATTTAAATATCGATATTGATGATTGTTAATAAAAGTAAATTGTAATTGATTAGTTAAGCTCAGCAAACTTAACATATTGTATTGAGTCATATTTACTTGGAATGTCACAGTTATAACGGTCAAATTAATATCTATGTTTTGCCAGTAATGCTGTTGATAATGTTTAGGTTCTGATGAAAATTTTGACGTTTGTCAGATAAGTTAGGATTTATATCGAAAACTGATGTACCATTAAACTGAATCATATATTTCTTTAGAGTTTCATAACCTTAAAAATAAAATGAAAAGCTATCTTTTATAAATAATATTGCAAGATATTTAACGAATTTGATGAATTTAGATGTTTCCGAGAAAAAAATATTTTATCATCGGATGAGACACATTTCAAATATTGGATTGAGTCACATTATTTTCATGCCTTTTTCATTTTTTATATATTCATCTATTAAATAATTCAATGCCTTGATTTTATATGTAATATTACTGGAAACAAATTAGAATTTGAAGATTAATTTATAAATGCTGTATATCAACACAGCATAACACTGTATTGAGCTTCACCATTTCATAAAATACCACATTAATGGCAACATCAAATCATATATTTTGCTAATAATGTTATTCATAGCTTAAGAAATCTCATAATTTTGGATATTTATTAGTTATAAAGTATTCTATATAGCAAATAATTTATAAATGCTATATTCCAACTTAGTATTGTTTCAAAATTGCTTGAAATATATATGTTAAATGACAACATGAATTCACATATTTTGCAAATAATTCAGTTGATAGCTTTAGAAATTTGATTAATTTTGATATTTATTAGTTATAAAGTATTCTATATAGTAGGCAATTTATAAATGATATATACTAGCATAAATTGAAATATCACGTTAAATGGCAATAACCATTTATATATTTTGCAAATAATGCTGTTGATAGCTTGAAAAGGTTGATACATTTTGATCAAATGTTTTTAAGCCCATTTTTCAGTTTTCGCAACTGATTTCCTGTCAGAACAAAAATAACTTTCATTTGAATTTTGGAACTTACTATCACCTACAATTTAATAGTTAGTGTACCGGAAGTTTATTTTTAATCAAAAGTAATAAGTTGCTCACGGATTTTTTAAAATTCTTCTAATGCGCATAGTTTATTAATATTTGTTATGTAAATTTAAAGAACTTTTTTTCCAGTATATTTTTAAACAACTGCAAAAGTAAATATGTTGCATTTGTGAAGACTCGAATATGATAATATCTTAACTATGATATTGCTTTTATGTAAAATAAATAACTATTTCCTATATAATATAGAATTCGAATTTCAGAAAAAATGTTTTATTAATTAACATCAAACGGTTGGTCTCTGGTCCGCTTGCAACATTTTAGGCTAAACTAAAGAATTTGAGGTAATCACTAAATGGAAATTTTTAAAAGCAATAAATTGCCAAAGATGGCAACCTAATTGTATTCTGTCATACAACTGAAATATAACTGTTGAATTATTTCAATTCAATATATTCTGTAGTTGATATCTGGCGTGTTTTATATTGTTTGATATGATTAGGCACAAATTGGTAAAACTTTTTACCGTGTTCATTAGTTTTTATCACATTTTCAATATGGCCTTTTTCCTGTTTTAAAAACATCTCACCGGCAAATCTGTACTTATTTTTTCTTTTTGCTGAATGCATCTTCTCTTCACATAGTCTTCCACAGATTTTATTCGAATTTCAGGTTTTATTCCTTTCGTTAATTTTAATTTTCAATAACTGCAGACTGAAAAAGTTATTTAATGTCCACCCTGGCAGGTTTAAAATGTTAATTTCTAAAATATCATCATTATTCTAAGGATTATGCAGAACATTTTAAAATTGTGTGGATATACCACATACATATTTGACAATGCAGTTATCAGGCTATTATTTATACTACATGCTAGTGGTATTTGATAGCCTCGGTCAACATAAACAAAATGTTATTATTAAAAATAATCTATTCATCAAGTTGATTGTTATATATTCATGTACCTTATTTTCTGCAAAAATATTTGGAAATATTGCATTCAGTCTTAATCAATTCAGTCTGTAATGCTTAATCAGACAGCATCGTAGACTTGACCCGCATAAAACGTAAAAGCATTTCAAAATGAGATTATACTTTCATTTTTAAAAATACTATATTATTTTCAAGATTTGTTTTAACTGTCCCTATTACTTAAAAATGTACATCAAATTCCCCAAAATATTCTAGTGTTGTAAAATATTGATATAAGTAGGCTTCGATTTTCGCAAGTTTTATGTGATTGTTTTAGTTTATTACTTAATGACAGCTGTTGCATAAAAACTGTATATTTTATTATGTATAAGTTTTTAAATGCTGTATAATGTCAATATTTTTTTTTATATATGCGGTATGAATCATGTTTTATACGATTTTTTAGGTATTATTTTGAACACAGCAAATCATAAGTTGAAATAATGTCTTTTTTCGTTATATTTTTCCGAAACTGAGCTTCCAATTTTATTATTCATTTATTTTGTTAATTTTTTATGCCTATATCGGGAAAGCATAGATTGGAAACGTGTAGATGTTTGCTTATTCTGACCGGAAATGCAATTCACAGATGAGTCATAAGCATTGATTCATTTGTCCAGCGGAAGTGTGATCGTCACTTGAACAAAGAAATACAACTTTTTCATTGCTGGCGATCTATTTACATTCTTTGAATAAATAAAAACTGGAGAGATTAATTGTCGAAATTCTCTAATTTAGAAAGGAAATATAAATAAAACAAGTGAAAATTAGTAAAATGGAATAAACAACAAGATGTAAACAACTTAATATTCAAAAGTTCTAGAAATTTCCCATTTCTCCATCGTATTTGGCGTTTAAAAAATAATAAACAAAATTGTTTTTGTTTTCACTTATCTGTATCTAAGGATTGGATGTGGAAAGAAGTAAATTACCATTTTTCACCTTCAAAATATTTTTTTACAGCTTTCTTTTTTTTCGTTAGGCCTAACAAC
This sequence comes from Argiope trifasciata, assembly GCA_026543055.1. NCBI lineage: Eukaryota > Metazoa > Arthropoda > Arachnida > Araneae > Araneidae > Argiope > Argiope trifasciata. Next base: position 484,827 of record JAPMOQ010022248.1, read on the forward strand.
ACAAATTTGAATTGCCAATATTGCGATTCGATGCGAAAACCTTATTTTTTAAAAATGAATTTAGACTTTTTATTCCTTTTGTAAATATTTCTTATTATGGTAAATAATTTATAAACGCTTAATTTATATGCATTTACTTTTGAATAACGAAATAAGTTCCGTATCAACCGGAAACTTTAGATATTCAAGTAAATATTTTTTTTTCATACCTATTTATTTGTTTTGAAGGCGAAATACTTTTATTCCAAATGGTAAAAAAAAAAAAATCGAATTCATCAAAGTTTTGATTAACGTATGCCTTTTTAAAAAAATTTTAAAGAATAATTCAATAGTTGAAATTGATTTACACAGAAAAAGAAAGTCCTAAACAAAATGCTTTCAAAATTAAACACTATCTGTAACGGAAGATATTATAACATTCTAATGCTTTTAAATTTCTTCGAAAAATACTGTCATAAAAAGTATTCTTAACTCTTGGAAAAAATTAATATTAAAAGTGCTTCATTAAGTTTATAAAAATAATTTTAATGATATTTTCTGCAAAATAAGAAGGTTATATATTATCCACTGATTCGAAAAATCTTTAACAAAATTGCCCTAAATCATAATGTTTTTTTTAAAACTTTCTCGCATACATAGAATAGAGAAAATATAGTAATCGTCAAAAAATTGAAATTCAAAGTTTTGGTGGGTCTTCATTTTTTCAGCTTTCTGTTAAGAAAATTTCTGTCTGTTCGTGTATCTGCGACAAAGATAACTGCAAAATGCTTTGAGTCAGAGGGTTAAAATTTGTTTGCGGTTTTTATACCAAATTTGCAGACAGCAAATTTTGAGTGATATTGGTTCAGGGGAATCCGTCAGTCTAGCTGCTCGAATATGAGTTAACACAATAATTACAAAGCGATATGAGTTAACACAATAATTACAAAGCGATATGAGTTAACACAATAATTAGAAAACGAAGACAACTTGATAGATAAAATTCGATACATGGATTTAACATCTATAGTGTAGACACCTATCAAGTTTAAAAAAAATCCAGCTACGGGTTGACTTTCTGTCTGGTAGTACTTTTAGAAATATGCAATAGCTATCATTCAAAAATACAACTTAAGTGTACCAAATTTAGTATGGGATTTTGTGACTAAAAGTGCAGTTTTGTATCAGAGTTTTGATTCCATTGGTTGAGAAAAACCTGCATAAAACACAAATTCGACTTTTGAATTCTAATAACTCGTGTCAGAGATTAATAGCCGAATAACTCGCTAAGGATGACACGATGGGTTCCGAAAAAAATGCTATATTTGCACCAAAAGTTAATATTTTGAAACTGTTGTAGGTCAATGTCATCAAAGACGCTCTTTGGCATGACAAATTTATTAGAGAGTGCACAGAAGAATTTTTGGTGAGCAATATTGCTGATTCTCATATTTCTACTTTAAAGTCAAATTTAATAAATATAATAAGCTCTAAAATATCCTATTAAGTGCAAATAGCCTAAAGAAAAAGAAAAGAAAATTCTCTTTTATGAATATTTGATATTTATTGTCTCGAAGCTATTTTCAATCTTAGCTGTTTCCAAGAAACGATATCTGACATTACAGCAGTTTCGAAATATTTAGTTGAAGACTTTAGATAACAATAACTTAATAATAGACCAATTCAGCATGGCCCGAATCCTATTATTAACAGAATTAATTATATTGTCCGAAATTTTAATGTAGAATTACTTAGGAGGCATTTTACAACAATTATATATTATGTAACGATTTGCTGTCAGTATCCTTGTTTTTTTACTGATTCTAAAAATACTAGTTTGCTCAGAAGAATTTAGAAAGATCGCCTATAGTCAAAGTGAGTGTCGGGCGGGCCATCAGTAAAATTTAAATTTCAAAATAATATGTGATTTGAAATTGTATTTTTGTTTACAAGTGTAAAAACTCATTGATATTTAAAATTCCTAACATAAATGGGGACCAGTAAAAGAGGCACGTTATTGCTGAATTCACTAAAATAATACAACAAACAAATTGTGCAAGGTAATTTACTCTTTAATAGCCAAAGACTTACATTATATGTGCATAATATGGTTTGATTTAAATTCAGTGTAGTTTAGTGCCGCAAAATTCATTCCTAATTATGTTGCGCCAAACGAATGGTATGAAAAATTTTGTTTAATAAACTTTTAAGATAAAATCTTATCATTACGTGCCAATGTTTAAGGTATACCTTCAATTGGATCAAATGGCAAATCATTTTTATGAATGTAAAAAGACAATTATTTCTTCCCAAATTAATTAATTAATTTTTTTATTGATGGAAATATTGTTCCATTAAAAAATTACACATTATTCACAAATATTACAAGTATGCTTAGACACTTTCAGCTGTGTAAACATATATCCCAAACTTAAAATAACTTAACCTATATCCCAAATAAAAATAGTCATCTAATTAGATAGTAGAGAAAACACCTAAAATTCCTAACATAAATGGGAACCAGTAAAAGAGGCACGTTATTGCTGAATTCACTAAAATAATTCAACGAGCAAATTGTGCAAGGTAATTTGCTCTTACTTAATGTATATTCTGTCGATACTGCTACGTTCAATGGTGGCGGGATGGTCGGCTGTATGCAAGAAGAAGTAGAGAAAACAGCAAACGATTAAAATATTTACGGAATTTAGATTTAAAATGGCAGAAAGGAGTTTCAAGATTAAAAATCTGCTAAATCTGTATAGCTTTGGATCGCCAATTCCTGGATTACTTTAAGTACTTTAATGCATTGTTGCTGATACTACATCCTGTTTACCATGTTGTACAAAGCTTGCCATGCCAAGTCTTTTGAATATTTAAGTACTTACACGATTTGCTGTTGATTTTATTTCCTATTTGCTATGATACTGATTCCGTTGGATACTGAAATTTAGATGGCAAATCTTCGGAAATTTAATTTAAGTACTTGAAAGATTTTTTGTTGATATTTTCTCCCACTTTTCATTATATGTTGCGCACAGCTTCTGATGTTTTCACGCAATTTTGTAGCTGTATTGTGATGAATTTATATAAACAGTGCCATTTTCTTTTATTTAATTCTAACAAAGAGCTATCTGTAGTGGAGGCCACATCCTGTGTTTACTACGCTAATTCTATAGTGAAAATGAATTATTTCTATATGCCTGACCTGCAATTAAAGATATGCATTCTTTTGAAACACTCTGTATACAACCTAAATTCATTTCATAAGATTTTATTTCCTTCGTTTGAATCTTAAAACCGGCATAGACTAGGGATTTTGATGAAGCTTTTGGAACTATATTAGCCAAATTAATTTTATTGAAAATCAAATCCTAATTTTCGCATATAATTATTGATCAAGAATTCATTTTGTCACGTCATTTTATATTTATTTTAAATGTGATAATCATATTCACTTTATCTGAATACATGTTTATGGCATAATAGAAAAAGATTCCAGATAAAATTGCTCATGTAAATAATTCATAATGATAACCAAAATATCTTCTTTACGACAAAAGCACATTGGATCTAAAAGATATCGCGTTATCTCTGTTATCCAACGACTGTCAACACGAAATGCCTGCGTCTGTAGTAATTCGAAGAAAAGTGATAATAAGTTTACTTTCACCTGATAAGGGTTGACAGACGGACTGAAAGGAAGACAATTTGGTTCCTTCGATAATAAAGTTGGATTCTTTGTTTTCCTTTTTCTTTGTTTTGTGCTATTGGATTTAGATGTCTTCTTTCTGGTGAAATTCTTTATATCTTTTTCCCGTTTATGCTCATTGGCATCTTGCCAAGTTCTGGAAATAAACCACAGCTTGCAAAAAATGGATATAAATATCCTTATTTTAGTGTGTGCAAAATCAAAATATTTACTAAAACAAAGAACATATTTCTTGTTTTGATGTAATAAAATCATTGGAATGACGCCAAAATAAATTATATTGTCATGAACACTATTTCCTTCTCACCTCTAGGAAAAAGCAAAGAAAAAAAGCTGTCACGTTTTGTTTGTGAATAACTAAAAATGCTCGAATAAAGAAACAAAATGGTAAATAGTTTTTAGAAAAAAAAAGATTTCAAAATATTTTCTATTGACAACGGATTCTAAAACCCTCCTCGCTTTTGCGCATGTATTAGAATTTGTTTGATTAGTTAAAATAGGGGTTCAAAGAAAGATGAAAGATTAGAATATTTGCATTTAACAATAAAATTAACTCGGATTACTCACGGATGGAGCTAAAACAATACAACCAGAAACAACATAGTACTCAAATACACATATTGGAATATATGGTAATGAAAAGGCGAATCACTATGCGAAGTTGGCGACACAGAAAGATAATACTGATATTATTGTCCCCAAATCAAGTGGTGTTTTAAAAGGGGAATTGAGAGAAGAAATAAAACTACAATGGTTTGACAGATGGTATATGTCCAAAAAAAGGAAGAGTAACTTTCGACTTTATTCTTAATCAGGAAATTAAAATAAGAAGATACCATCCACTTATAATCCAAGTAATATCTGGACATGGGAGATTTCCTGCATATTTCCAAAGATTTGGCAGAACGCAGGAAAAAAAATGCACTTGTGGAGAAATTGGTATAGTTTACTACTATTTAATGGAATGTATGGAGATCTCAGAGTTAAGGAAAAACTTGAAGATTGTAAATAATGATTTAAGTACTTTACACTGATGGTACCAGGTAATCTCAAAACCCTGAAGGGTATGATGTTAAAGATTGGGAGATTCAGAACATTCAATGGTGGCGGGGTGGTCGGCTGTATGCAAGAAGAAGAAGCTATATTTCAGACTCCGAAAGGAATGTTAGTTTGACTGTTCGGTCAATATAAGGTTGTCAACAGTCAACCACAACAAATCCTGTCGATATTGCTACTTTCAGTGGTGGCGGGGTAGTCTGATGTATACAAGTAGAGTACTCATATACATGTGGAAAAAAAACTAAACAAAAGAGTATCTAATAGGGAAAAAATCAAGATCAAAGAATGACGAAGAAAGAATTCCGGAATTGCTTTCATCATTTCGCGTCTCTCCATTTAATGAGATAGAATCGTCGAAATTGGTGGTCTCAGAGTAATGAAACGAGCAGTACAGTTATTTTTATCTTCCCTCTTTTTTTCTTACCCAATATGTTTGTATTTTTTTATATTTTAACATGAATCGATTTTATTTAATCATCAGCAATATCAACTAATGATTAATTAAAAATTCTTACATTATGTACAAATGTGCATAAGAATCGGCAAAAAGAAAAAAAAAACATACAGCGAATTGTCATTGCTGAAGATTTTTTTCTGTTTCTTAAGATCATTTTACGGTAAATATCTATACAACAGAAAATTCATTGCACGTAATCTGTTCTTGCCTAAATTTTAAAATATTTCTGTTTGGACATGATATAATCATTGAAAATGGATAGTAAAAAGTTTCAGTCTGTTTGATTTGGTTGATTCAGGCACAAGAAACATAGCATTTCGTCTCATTGTACTCTTAATTTCCTAAAATTCATCCTCTAACTGCTTTTTTTTGGAAAAAGGTAGAAACTGATTATCATTTTAAATAACTCTCATATCATCACGAATTTACAAAAATCAGTACTTAGACGTATCTTAAAAAACTCACTAATATACCATAACAGTAAATCATTATTTTTTCTAAAATTTCATTTCAGTTTGAGAGTTTATTGCGCTCTCTCACAGTCCTCGTATTCGGCTGTTTATATATATAGGGTGTGAAATCGAGGTCAAATAGTGTTAGAAAATTAGCAATTTAATCCTATTTGCATCAATTTGATTAATAAACCAGCAGGAATTGTCTCTAAAAAACTTTTTGCATATTCTCTAATAAAGATTTTATGCCTGAGAAAGCCATGCATGGCGTTGGCGTGTATTAGTTAAAAAATATTAAACTCTGGCTTGAATTCTGGCATTTTTACTGAAGCCATCATGCCACTTTTGACGAGTTATTTGGTGATGAAGCCCTGACATGCAGTTAATAACATCCTGAAATCGAATTTGTATTTTAGATGCGTTTTTCTCAATCAATTGAAACAAAAATTTGTTAGAAAGCTACACTTGTAGTTACAAAATTCTATAAGAAATATAGAATTAACATATATATATGCAATATACATAACATACAATATTCAACGGATTGTATTTTTAAGTTGTCACGTTTATATGTTTCTGACGGTACAGGCCGCCAAAAGATTAACCCTTTTATTGGATTTGACTCGAAATTCGATTCTACACTATACATGTTATCCATTTAGCTGTTTCCGTTTTATTGTTATGTTAATATATATTCGAACAGGCTGACATATATATATATACGGGAGAGTAAAAATGTAAAAGAAAGCTTCCTTTTCTCTCCCCATTTTATAATTTTTTTTATACTATTTAGCTGAGAAAGAAAAATTTGATTACAATTTTAATAACTTGTATAGCATCAGGGATTCAAGAGAGTCATATCCAGTATAGTACCTTCGGAAAAGTAGATACTGGGTCAGCATTCTTATAATATTCTGGTTTAGCTGGTGCGATAGAGAAAGTGAAACCGAAGTGATTTAGTACCAGAAAAATATTTGCACCAACTTCATAAATCAAAAGAAGTAGGGATGTCGTCTCTTCTTTTCCTCTTCCTCTGAGTATCCTCTTTCCTGGTGTTTTAGAATAAAAGGAATTAATCCTCATTCTAAATAATACTCACACTGCTAGGAATTCATGAGAATCGGTTTTTAGATGCCCTTGGAAAATCCAGCATCCGGGTCAGGATATTGTTATTGAGAAAATGAAATAAAAATTCCAAGAACACACAATTGTAAATCCTGTTGAAATAAGTTTCTCAAAATCGAATTATTTGCATGTTCACCTTATCGATTGATGGAGGCAGGTTAAAGAATGGGCCAGTTTTTACATTTCAAAATTTTTACTTAAAATTAGAAAAGTTAAGATATTTATTTAAAGGCATATAAAAAACTTTGAAAAAAATCGACTTGTTAAACAGATTTTTTTCGATTTGTAAAACAAAAATTTTTTTCGACGTATATCAGATTTATTTGTTATTTAAATATAAGAATTTTTATTGATATTTTAAATACTGTATTTCTAGGCATTTTGAAATATTCTTCCTGTTCTATCAAAATGAAATTTCAGGGTGTATGAATATTTTAAATTACTTCATCCATATAAGATTTTTAGCTAGAAAACCTCAGAAAACCTGAAGCTTTATTCGTATGTATAAGTATATATTGATAGAGTTTGAAAATTTAAACCATTACCAAATATCATTAAAAAAATAACTGCCTTGTGTATTCTGAAAATGTTCAAAACTTTAAATATTCAATTATTTTGAGAAGAGCTCTGAAATTAATATTTAAAATGAAAAAACGAGCCCCTTTTTGTGTATAATGAAATCTATAACGACTCAAGATTTTTTTTTTCAAAAGTATTCATAGGTAAAAATATATGATATTTTGAAAAATATTATTAATAAAAGTATTGAGCAGATGATTCAAATATTGAAACTTTATAAAATGCTTCTAAATTGAACTGAAAAAAAATGATATTTTATTAAAAAATTAAAAAATTAAATCGTTCTGCATTTGATGCAAAAATTGTTCGTTTAATTTGACTGCATTCGTTTGATACAACACAAGTAACTATTGATAATTCTGAAGGTAAGACATTATAATTTGATACAGAAATTGCATTTAATCCAGAACCCTCTCACCCCCCAAAGATTTACATAAATCTTAAGCATGTAAGAAAATGAATGAAATAAACACATTCAGAATGATAAATTCTCCGACTAATGTGTATGAAGTTTTGTGTATGACTGTGCAAATGCTATGCATGTTTGAAACTTTGCAAGCGATTTTAAACTATTTTCCTGATGAAGTAACGACTTGGCATCTGAGATGATGAAGGTTTTTAATTAATTTCAAAATTTTTACTGAACAAACAAGAACTGAACAAGTATTTTAAGCTATGTTTTATGTTACAAGTTTCTGGATTATCGAGAAATGAATAAAAATTATTAACAAAATTTGCCCCCAAAAGACAAATTCGCTGAATAGCGATATATATATATATATATATATATATATATATATATATATATATGATGCTGGATTTACCCAAGGGCACCTAAAAACCGATTCTCATGAATTCCTAGCAGTGTGAGTATTATTAAGAATGAAGATTAATTCCTTTTATTCTAAAACACCAGGAAAGAGGATACTCAGAGGAAGAGGAAATATATATATATATACACTGATGGAAAAAAAATCCCAACACCAAGAAAAAATTATTGTACAGTAATGAAATTTTAGGAATACATTTGTCTAGGTAACATATTTAATTGATTAAAGTTTCAAGACCACAGGTAGAGCCATTTCAAATGTGAAATGTTGGTACATTAGTAACCGGTGTAACCGCCAGAATTTTGAATGCAAGCATGCAAACGTGCATGCATTGTGTCGCACAGGTGTCGGATATCAGTTTGTGGGATGGAGTTCCATGCCCGTTGCACTTGGGCGGTCAATGCAGGGACGGTTAATGCTGGTTGTGGATGAAGCTGGAGTTGTCGTCCAAAGATGTTCCATAAGTGCTGGATTGGAGAAAGATCTGGTGATCTAGCTGGCCGAGGCAACATGTCGACATTCTGTAGAGCATGTTGTGTTACAACAGCGGCACGAGGGCGAGCGTTATCCTGTTGGAAATCAACCCCTTGAATGCTGTTCATGAAGGGCAGCACAACAGGTTGTATCACTAGACTGACGTACAAATTTGCAGTCAGGGTGCGTGGGATAACCACGAGAGTGCTCCTGCTGTCATACGAAATTGCTCCTAAAACCATAACTCCTGGAGTAGGCCCTGTGTGTCTAGGCCGCAGACAGGTCACTAACAGGCATTCACCTGGCCTCCTTCTAACCAACAAACGGCTATCACTGCGACCCAGGCAGAACTGGCTTTCATCAAAAAACACAACAGATCTCCACTCCGTCCTCCAATGAGCTCTAGCTTGACGCCACTCACGTCGCAAATGGCAGTGGTTTGGAGTCAGTGGAATGCACTCACTGTACGGGGCGTCTGGCTAGGAGCTTTCCTTGAAGTAACCAATTTGTACAAGTTCGTTGTGTCATTGTGGTGCCAACTGCAGCTCGAATTTCAGCTGCAGACGCAGTACGATTAGCCACAGCCATACGCCGAATACGACTCTCTTCCCTCTCAGTAGTACCACGTGGCCTCCCGGAACCTGGCAGTACCTTCCCTTGACCACTGTCGACAATACTCATGCACAGTGGATATATTCCTGTCAAGTCTTTCAGCAATATCGCGGAAAGAAAATCCACCTTCTCGTAGCCCTACAACACGACTTCGTTCAAACTCAGTGAGCTGTTGATAATGGCTTCTTCATCTTCTCAGAGGCATCCTTGACTAACATTAACCCACTACGTCAAATC
>JAPMOQ010022248.1:494439-512519 GCA_026543055.1 Argiope trifasciata
TATATATATATATATATATATATATATATATATATATATATATAAAATAATATTGTGGCTACAAAAATACCATTGTTCTTATCTTTTTATATGTATGTAAAGTCAATTATATTCCTTTCATATTAGTATAATTTGAAACTTCTAGTTCATGTTATGAATTCAAAAACCAAACAGGCCGGTATCCTAGCATAAGGGTAGCGCATCTTTTCTGAGATCTGGGCCTACCGTGTTCGAATCCCGATCACGGTTGTTCTTCATCTGTGTTCTATCTTTGAGTTATGTGAAAGTGCCCCCTGTGAAAAGGGGTTGTTCAAGAGAATGAGAAGCAGGAGTAGTTAAAACGAGTTCTTGACCTTAGATGGCGCTACTAAAACAAAAGACGCTTTCTCGACTTAAAATCGCTGACTTCGTCGGTGCCATAACACTAGTGCCATAAAAAAAGAACTATCAAATAAGAATATTTTTAGGCATTAAGATGCTTTTTCATGTAAATTACATTTTTATTTTTAAAATTATCTACTCCATCATTTGTTAACTCTAACTGGAGGATAATTTTTTGATTTCAGGATTTATAGCTGTAAGAATTATTATCTTTAATTGATCCCTTTTTTAATGATGACTAATGAAATTTATTCACATCATTGAAATTTTATTATTTCAATTATTAAAATTGAATTTTTAAGACCGATTTTATGCTGCTGAATTTTTTTTCTGTAACTCGATTTAACTGATGCAGGTAGTCAATCTGACTCATGAAGTTTCATTAATCTTCATGAAGAACTAATCCCAAGCAGAAAAGGCCCGATCCTTGATTGATTCAAGGTCAACAAACAAGCTAGAAGGAAGAAATTTAGCTTTCACCTTCAGTAATGGGGCTTTGGAGTGGTCGACGGTAGTTAAATTCCTATATGATTTAAAAATTAATTTCAAGTTCTGCTCACAAATCTGAAATATTTTTAATAATTTTTTTTACTCACTAAATGGAACTAATTAAATTATTATCTAATAAGCTTTTAATATTAATTGCTTATTTCTTTTCTCGATTATATTCCTTTCAGGTTTTTAAAATGTACCGGTTCTTAATGAGTTGGCTATGATTCACGGCTGTGATTCATAACTACTATCTCATTTGATAGTCATCTTCTTTGTTGTAAAATAGTTAGAGATACTAAAGTAAGGATTAATCTATTTACTGAAAAGATGTGAATTGCAACAAACTTGATAATGTTACTCAAAATAATCTGATTTCGTTTTCCGAAATACCAAACTTATTACATACCTGTCTAGAAGAGTGGTTAGACTGATTTAGAGTTAAGTTGTTATAAATGAGAACTTCGCCAGTAAATTTGGTTACAGAAAATCAAATGAATTTCAGGTCCTTGCTATTTTATATTTTTATACCAGAGCTCGAAATATGATGTGTGCTACATTTTTCTTTTAACTTTTTCGTATACAAAGAGATAGATAGTATTGTAACCGTAAAAAAAATCGAATTTGTGGTTTTGAGGAATCTACTAATTTTTGGCCTTCCCTGAGTCCGAAAAACATTTTTTTTTTGGAATTTTGTTCATTTGTCTGTATGTGACAATTATGACTAAAAAAATGTTGCTTTCAGCTAGATAAATGAAATTTGGTATATGCTATTTATAAAAAATTTTTATACATATTTTAAATTTTTAGCTGAGAAAGTAAGTCTATCTCTTTTCCAGAGTGCAATTAAATGCGATAATTATGAACTATAAAGAGATGGACACAATTGGTGCATAGATTTAGCGCCAAATGTGAAGATTGTACTATATTTTGTACCAAATATTTCGAAGAGTTTATTGTCTATCGGTCTGTACGTCCGCAAGCACGTAAAATTGATAATTCAAAAACGCAATGAAGTTTTTATACAAATATCGGTTTTCAAATTCAGTATTCCCAAAAAACCGATTTTAGCTAATTTTCAGATTCAATATATCCAAAAAAACCGGTTTAAGCCGGTTTTCTAATTTTTGTAAAAAAAATAAAAGTATAGGAAAAAATATTTTATTTTATTTATATAAAATAACAAACAACAAAATCATTATCAGAGTCAAAATATTAAAATAAAAATTATATATACATATTACTTATTCAAAATAACCTTAACTCAAACAAAAATTTCAAGCAATATTTATATTATTTTCACTTATTTTAATTTCTCCTAAGAAAATAAGAATTTTTAAAAACATAAAATATCATTTGAAAGGTGGCTAAGTCTTGCTCTTATTTTCAACACAATATTACCTAAGATTGAAAATATTCGTTCACCAGCAACTGAGCTTGGTTTTATAGTTTTCATGGTATTAAATAACAAATCTCAGTTTTTGTTTGTAATTTTATTCGTTGCCTGAAGTAATAAAATTTCAGCTTCCAGTGTTTTGGGTTTGTAAATTTTTTTTCAAGAAACGTATGAATTATTTCTTCCATGGCTTCTTTTAAAAAAAGTGTTACTCTGATGAGTAGTTTCTTCGATTTGCTCTTCGTCAGAATCTGTTTCCACAAAAGAATTTGGTTATATTCTAAACAATATCTTTCTAGATAGCTGAAGAATTTCGGTTTTAGAAACTAAAGAAAGCACACATGATTTCTTCGCTGAACTTGAAATGTTTTGTGGATTTTGCAAAAATAGCAGAATTGTCGCTAATTCTACTTGTCTTCTTTCTTGAATTCGTTTATTTAAGCATATAATAATTTCAAACTTATTTCAGTTTTTAAATTTCTTAGTCAATTTAACCAATTTATTCAATTATACATTCATTAGGTGATAAATTCGCCTCTCGTCGCTCCAAGGATTCAGCTGCCAGAAAAATCGGTCCCAACTGATAAAAATCTATATTTTTTAAAGAGAAATATTCAGTCGTTCAAATAGGACAAATTTGCTTTAAAAAACTGGTTTTTAAAGCCAGTTTTGAAAAACCGTCAAATCCTAGCAATGAATTAAAATGAAATCTGGTATCTGATTTTGCTAATAAAATTTGGATTTTGTATTAAATATTAGTTTTAATCAGATGAAAAAGTGGCTACGGAAATTCATGCTCAATTTTCTTCGCAATATTAAGAAATGCATGACATTCCAGACTCGGAAGGAAGGGGGAGGAATCAGAACTCTTGTCGTGTTCACGGTATAACATGAAGTCCACACAAGTCTGTACGAAGGGTGGGGGAGGGAATTCATTTATTAGAAAGTATAGAAGAAAGCGTCGCAGAAATCGCTCCTCTTAGTTCAAACAAAAAATATTATTTCGTGTTTTTTGCCATAAAATATTTTATTTGAACTTTGTGTAATTTTTTTAAACTAATTGATCTTATACATTTCCGATAACGATTTTCCCTAGGAAGAGCATTTTAACTCAATATTTTTACTCCAGTAATAAATTTATTTGCAAAAGACACAATAAACAAACGGCAACACGATTAAAACTAATAAAAAAATATGATTCATTTAAAAAAATGAAAAAAAGTTAAATATAAAAATACTAGAGTAATCATCTAAACACATTTCCTACCTAACACGCAACAGCCAATAGCATATCGACTTCCAACTTGACAACCAGTAGCAACGCCAGCCTCACCACACTTTCTCTACCTCTCAATGTAACCCAACAGCTCATGTTAAAATACTAAAAGCCATAGTTGTACAGTCATTTTCAATAAGGGGATATTCCTACTCCAAGCACGGGAGCCCGATAAGCTTGTCATCGCAGTCATCTAAACACATTTTTTCTTAGTGAACAAGAATCTAATTAGTAGATGACAAATTGTAATTCAAAGAATCGATTCGGATAAAATATTTTTGAAGGACAAAAACAGGTCGAAGAATGATTAAAAGTGAAACCATTTTAAGAAAAACATTTAACATTATTGATAAATAGCCTTTAAAACGACAGATTAATTTTTGCGATATAGTTTTATTGAACTTGCTGCTTTGACTACCATATCTGTGAAACACCTGCTTTGTATTCCTTAATTTCCATGTATTCTATTTACACGATTAGACAAACTTTGTGAAAGGTTTTTGTGTATTTGAAGGCGTCAATAGTTCCACTTTCACTCTAAATTATTTCGATAGCCTTATCGATAAGATAACACTGAGTACAAAGCCGTATGTATTAAAGTGGCTTTATTCAGTTAGCACGTGACTTCATTGGAAAGTGATAGTTAGTATGGCTAATTATTAATAAATATTCTAAATCTGAGCAAACTAATACAATTGGGTTTAGAGAAGCTATGTTTACCAATATAATAACGAGAAATAAAGTTCTGAAACAAGAAGAAATCAAAATTATTTCTGAATAGTACACGAAAATAAAAACTGTACAATACACTTCAGAGTACCCGGTCTAATGTGGGAGAAGGGCAGGTCGGATAATAGAAAAGACGGACAGGCAGCATTTTTATTAATTCATTTCTTCCCATAAAGACGAGAAGAAAAAGGTTTTAGACCGAATCTCACTGTTATAATATGTTTTTTCTCAATTCTTATTGGATATTAAGTCCTTTATATATCTCAAGTCGTGTAGAATGAGCACATGACCCGAAGAATCATAGAAGTAGCTGATGGGTTTTGCTATTACACCAGAGTTTAGTCAATGCATTGAGAGAGTAATTTATCCTCGATAGTCCTTAAAACTTTTTAAAAAGATAAAAGAAAACTAGGCCGGGAAGTAAGAAAGCCGGATAATTGAGAACCAGATGGTCGGGAGTGTTATGTATTTTTACAAACTTGATAATTTTATAGAATAGTTATCGCATAAACACAGCAAAATTATAAATTTTATTTATTTATTTATTTTATTTTTAATTATAAAATTATGAAAAGTACTTAAAGAATCATACCTCTATGAATCTTGTTCTCTTGAAAATTGCATGAATGTTTGTTTTTTTGTCTGGCTTAAGGGTACTCGCTGTTAAATTATATGTGTTTTATTTTCTTACTTCGTGAAATTTATAGAAATACCAAAAGCTTAAAAGTATTATCATGATAACAAAAACAAAACTGAAAAATTTGCTTTAGAATTAATTCCCAAATAAAATATTTCTTTTTTTTATCATAACGTTAACATTGGCTTAACTCGCCAGTGAAAAATTCGATGAAGCATTAAAATAAATTTAATTTCATTATAAATATAAAAAAACATTCTTAATAATTGCGCTAAGTATTAATTTTAGGATAATTTATAAGAATTAGGCGAAGAAACGATAAAGAAAATGAAATAAATGTCACTTACAGGCGAATTTTATACAACTGAATGTGAAATAAAATCGGTTTTCCATCATAAAGTGTTCCAAATAGTTTGTTGTGGTGAAATGTTTAAAGATCGATTGATTTTTAATTATTCAAATATTCACTCATACTCATGAGAGAGAGAACTATTGAAGATTTTCAGCAAATGGATAATTTTGTGGACCCAATTATAATGCTCCAATCAGCAAATTATCCAATTATCTTGTTATATCCAACTGTCTGCCATGAAGGACAAATATGCACATCAGTAGATGCACAAACACACCCAAGAGAGAATTATTATGTATGAGTGACAGAGAGAATTATTACTGACTTTCCGCAAGTGTATACTTTTTTAGTGCAAAGAATGTGAACACCTACTAACCAAAGAAGTCGCTGAGTTTCAATTTTGTTAGATTTTGATTCAAATGTTAGACGTGAAGATACACACTTTTGCACACATGAGAGATAACGAGTATTACAGAAGACAATCTGCAAATAGATTTTTAAGTAGGTGTAAATGTTTAAGCAAGTAGAAGTACTTTTTAAAGTTAGCTAAAAGAATGTTATACATTCCTTTGACATTGACAAAAATTCCTTTGACAATGAAACAAATCTAATCAGTTACATTATTGCTTTTTATAATTTCATCATAGCTATTTTCTATTATTGATGGATGAAGATATAAAGATTTGGCTTATTTTTTTACGTAGAGAAGGTTTCAATATAAGGCAAATTTTTAATAACATTATTGAAATTTTATATGGCCTTCAATTAAGATTTAACTTCATAACCAAGAAATATCGAAAAAGTTTAATTTCCACTTGTTTTTTATGACTGCCGCTCTTTCCCGTGATATATGATTGTATAACGACATAGACAGAACATTAGGAAAATACACAATACAATTAACCTAACGTTACGGGTTTTTTAAAATAATATCAGTTTTATACCTATTAAATTTCGGAGATGAAATATATTTTCCCGAGAAAGTCATTAATACCACGTTCCACAAAATATTTAATTAAAATTATTAACAATATCAATCTTGAAGAACTAATCAGTCTTCAATGGAGGCAGCATTAAGAAAATCGTCCCGTCAGTCGTATCTCCTTCGGAGGTTAACAGACGAATCAAAATTTTCAATTTAGAAATATTTTCTCACATTTTTTACAATCTAGATCCCTTTATGAATGATTTTAATTTTTTACCTTATTGTGACAAGATATGTCAGGATGATGTTGTGAAATAAGTTAGTATCTCCTGAATATCCTCGCAGAAGGCGTATTCTTCTACTAGGGAATATAAGATATGATGTCTTGATATGACATCAACATTTATGGCAACTGAATTTGAAATGTGTTGTAATGGGCACTTTAGATAAAGATTAAATATTTTACTTCAGTACGTTTTGCTTTCTTACAATAGACTTGTGGAACTTACTAACTAGATATCTTAAATAATAATGAAATGGAATCTAAAATCGTTGAAACGCTAATAACATTGAATTTATGTATTTACAGTTTGAATCAACGAATGACTGTTTTGAACCTTGGACAGTAAATGTGAGCAAAAGTTTCGAAATTCTTTGGGATGGATTGGAAAGAGATGCGACTGTTTTTGTCAACATCGTTGTCATTGAATCCTACGGAGATGATTGTTTGAAGAATATTTCTTTCTCTGCTGGATTTGAAGACAAAATAGCCCCGCCAATTCCAGAACTCCCCTGTTTCAATTCCGGGTATAAGGTAAATGTTGAACTACGTTGCAATGATGAAAACAACACAGTTGCCCATAATTACGTAACTGAAAAATGGACTGAACCTGATGGTAAGTATCTTTAGTTTTTAGAATGTCTCGAAATTCAGAACTCCGGTAATTTAGAATTCTCTTCTCATTAAGAATATGCATTTAAAGTTAATGATTCTAAATTTAGATATCAAATTATTAGAAAACTATTATAAAAATATTTTATTTCCTAAGAATGCGTAGCTGGAAACATTATCATGGTAAACTAGCGAAAAATTTGACACTGTGAGGTACACTTTTCTGGTGGTACATGGGACACTAGTTAGAAGTAAATACAGAATGATTATAATTAAACTTCCCCTATAAACAGCTTCAAAGAACGCAAATGGGTGAATTGATTACAATGAAATCTGTTAGACTATACATGAGATGCTCTCTCGGAATTTCGAAAAAAAAATTTAATTTTAATTCCAAAACGTCCACCAGAGAGTGCTTTTTCCAGAAAAAATTAGTTTTAACACAATGAATGACCAAAACGGAATACAGATAAATTATTAACATTTATTGACTAATTCATTTTTACCTTGTCATCGAACCACACTAGGTAAGGATAAGGAAAGAATAAAATTACAGTGTTTGAGAAAAGCAGCTCAGTTCGCTGAAAAAATAAAAAGATTTGGACGAAATCTCACAAGAGAAGCAGTTGTTAATCATAAACAGAATGATGCATGGAAAGGTACCACATGTGACCACCCTCATTCACCTGCATGATTTCAAGCCAATGAACAGTGTGTTCAACAGTAGATAGTAGCTGTTCAGTAGTTATATGTCGTGCAGGAATTTCTCCAAGTCATTCAATGTCGCAACAAGATTCCGTCATCATTACATCAACATGAAACATAACAATGACTGTAAATGTCTCTTATCCTGGTCTGTTTTGCATAAAACTTTCTCTTCTTCACAAGCATGTATATCTCGCCATTTGTTTCGTAGAAATGGCAGGTTTCCGTAATTTTACTTTTTATTACTCATAATATTTGTTCTAGATTGTTAATATTGTTTCTTTAAACCGATTTGGCCACCTATTGTGTTAAAGTTTTTTTCCTGAAAATGCGCCCTCTGTTGGATATGTTTGAATTATTTTTTTTTTTAGAAATTTTGAGAGAACATCTAATTTATATTCTATATACCAAATTTTGCTGCAATCTGTTTATACGTTTGCTCTCTAGGATGCTTCTTATAGGGGAAGTATAAATACCCTGTAGAAGTATGGATGGTTATTGGTTTTCCAACCTATAGCATGCTTATAGGGAACTACTTGGCGTACCATTTAGTATTGCCCAAAGGTAATCTTCCAAATTTTGGTACGCTTTTCTGGAGGTATGTGGTAGTTCACTTAAAAGTAGCTAGAAGAATAGTTAGTTACTAGGTTTGCAACCTGTGGTTACTAGGTTCCAGCTTATAACATGTTTTTCTGGAGATACTTGGTGTACCAAATCGCGATTCACAAAAGGTTGAAAATTAGGTAAGAAGTTCTCTACCTATGGTACACATTTTGTAGGTACATGACGTTAATAATGAATTGAATTGTGAACGGTTACTGGACTTATAGCATGTGTATTTGGAAGTATTTGGTGTACAAAGTTACGGATGTACAGGGGTAAGGTTGATAACTTTAAAAGAAGTTTTCGACCTATGATACGCTTTCCCGGGGGTAAAAAAAATGTTGTAATGTCTTTTTTCAATTCTTAACATATGTACAAATTTTATTGTAACATCTTTTTTAACTTTTGGAATATGTACTAGGTTGATGGTAAAGTTCCTTATACTTTCTTGATACGCAGATTGAGAAAATTTAATAATTGTCAAAAAATTTGAATACGAGATTTTGATCAATCTCCCCGTTTTAGACTTCCCTGAGACATAAAAACACATCATTTGAAAATGTTCTTGCATATGTATGTCTGTGACAAAGCTAACTAATTATAAGGCAAAGACGATTTAATATAGATGGATGAAATTGGTATACTTTCCACTTAACAAATGTGAGATTTCTATCAAATTTTGGGCAAAATCTGCTCAGAAATCTGTTTGTCTGACTCTTCGAACATAATTTAACAGGATAAATGCAAAACAAAGAAAGCTAGATAGATCCAATTTGATGCACATGATTAACATGTAATGCCTTACATCTTTCTACTTTTGAGTCAAATCCAACAAAGAATTGGCAGTCTGTCGCTTTGTAATTTCAGAACATGTAAAACTGATTACTCGATGACGCGATAATTTAAATATATCAAATTTGGTGCGGATTGTGAGACTACAATTGTAGCTCTCTGACACATTTCCTTTCAGTCTTTAGGGAAAGATGTTTCTAAAACATAAATTCGATTTTCGTATCTTTTTAACCTTATAATAGGGATTTATTGCCAAGAAAATACCTCCAAGGATCACAGAAAACATTCAGTAAAAGTACTTTACTCACTGCAAAGGCTGATGTTTCGTAACTAATGCAGCTAGTGTCATGCAAGGCAATATCTGAGATAAATCCAAATTAGAAAGTATGAAAGAAAATTTTGGGGAGCCACTCCCTTTGGTTTTAATTCTTGGCATACAATATCATTGAAGTTCTTTTGAAAAGATGTATCTGATGTCGATTTTATTTAATTCGTATAAACGTCCACTATGGTATAATATGAAAAACCATCACGGCAAGGAAAAATAAAAGCTCCATGTCGATTAAGGAGTCATCACCTCATCTCACCAAAATTCAAAGTTACAATCCGTTTTCAAACATTCCTATTATATATTTAAAATGAAACTAAAGTCAACACTACAGAATGCATAAAATATTTGACTATAACTTTAGATAAAAAGTTTTGAGTCAAATATTTAATACAGGAATGTTAGATTTTTTTCTTTTTGAAATATTTTAATTCAAGAAATGATACTCAATATTTACTTGCGTAACGAAGATTCTTGCGGTCTAACTAACGATACGTCCATGCAAACAAATGCCTTGCCATGAATTTTTAGGCTAACCTTTGAATTGAATGTTAAAGATTAGTAACTAGTGGATACATAGAAAGTGAATGTCCTATGCTATTTAAAGATGGTAGGTTGAAGTTTAGTATTATAAACTAACTAGTGTTAGATGTTGGAAATTGTTTATTGAAGAGAGTAACATCAACTTAAATCTAAAAAAAAATTGATCGATCAGATATTTTTGCTTGTAGACCTTTGTATTGTTGTATTTTTATAATATTTTTATGAAAAAAATTAAATCATCAACGTGAAGGATAGCAATGCCCCACAAAGAAAAGCAACATACTTGTTTTTGTAACCTGATTGGTTAGATGTCACAGCTCTGTAAAGTAGATATGAATTATCAAACAATGTCTAAGAAAGATACTCGGACGAGCAATTTTAGACGAAGAAAGTCTGACGACGAGTGTCCTTGTTGGAATAGAAACAGCCCTCAACAGCTGATCATTAATCTACGAAGTGGGGAAAAAACGACAGTTCGGCAGCTTTAACTCCAGTTCATTTCTTGAAAGGACGAAAACTAACGGCTATTCCATGCAGCCCAGATAATGATACAAGGCTCAAGAGAACTTACAAGCTGCAGCAGGACTTACTTGCCTTTTTTGGAAAAAATGGTCAAAGGAATATTTATTTCAACTGTGATTTTTTCATCAAGATCATAACCAGGATAATCTCATTAACGTCCAAGATGGTGATATCTTGATCATGCAAGAAGACGTCCGACCACGGCTCATGTGAAAGGCCAGAGTGATGGACTTACACCAGGGACATGGGAAGATAAAATCCTGCGAACTGTGAGTTAAGGTCGAAATGTAATCCCTGCTGTATTTCTGGTCATCCCCCTCGAGGTTGACCAGGGTGGGGAGGATGTAGAAAGCCAGACTAAATCAAATATTTCTGTTTTACTGTTGGCAACAGCTGTAAATAGTTAGTTATGTTTAGAAGAAATAAAGTGATGTGTTTTGATATTTTCAATCTAAATTGATACCGATAAGCCCACACATATAAGGTGAGCATAAGTGAAGTTGAACTTTGAAACCGTAAAAAGAAAAGTACAGGCCTGAATGTTATCAAACTTGATAATAATTTAAATGTTATGGGATCTCCTTAGCAGGGGAAAAAGGGCGCTGTATACAAGGATGTTGTGCGCCGAAATGCGCGTAACAATTCTCCTGGTATGCAAAGAGCTTCTACTAATTCATTAATGCGATTTAACGATGATGGATGCCACACTGAACATGCTTTGTAACACATTTTAGAAATGGTTAAATACTTTTTAACCGAAGTCTTAATGCCTTATTTTATTTAATAACATCGAATATATCGCTATTCTCTCCTGGTGGTGAGTTTTTGAGCTGTTTTTCGGAAAAGAGAAATTTAAATGATCTCTTTTTATGTTATTACCAATTTTGATAACATTTAGTCCAGTAGTTTTCATTTTAGGGCTGTTTCAAAGAGGGATTTTAATTATAACCACTCTGTATATTGAAAAAATATCTATTCATTTATTTCTTTATATTTAGTATCTTCTTTCAATTAATCTCCTTTTCCATTTCTAGTGCCTCGAAAGGTTCATGTGACAAATTTGACCACATCCAGTTTCCGTGTAGTATGGGACAAACCCCCTGGTGCAATAGAACAATATAAAGTAAGGGTAGATTCCATCGCGACAAGCACAGCAGACACGTATCTTGACATGAGGGACCTCCAACCCGCCACGAAGTACCAAATTCAAGTTTCAGCGAAAAATAAACGCGAATGGGGAAAGTGGTCAGAAGCAATTAGTATAGAAACAAAACAAATTGGTGAGTAGTGCTTCTGTCATGAAATGAATTTGAGTTTTGTGTCTTAGCACTTACGTCTATACTATTTTTGGATTTATGAGTTATGTAAAAAAATGTAAGAGTATTCTCAATTATCTGGGTAAAAACATAAAATAGATGTATGGAATAGGAATTTTATATAAATACTTTCATATACTGTTTACTGTAACTTTTCCTGGGATGGAAACTAAGATAAAGTTTCCCAACCACAACATCTGCAATGCTTTCACCAATTTTATTTTATACAAAAAAAATGTTATATATACACTGTTCTTTGTAACTTTTCTCTGCGATGAAAACCAAGTAGTGTTACTCAATTATAATATCTGTAACGATTTCACTAATTTTGTTTTATGCAAATAAATTCATACATTATTCACTGTAACTTCTCTTTGCAATGAAAACCAAGATAAAGTTGCTCAATCACAATTTCTGTAACGATTTTACCAATTTTGTTTCGTAGAATTGCCCAACTACAGCTTCTGTAATGATTTCACAATTTTTTTCGTGTAAATCTCGCATTCCCTAGGTCAGTCATGAAGGGACGCCTGCTCTCATCACAATTCTTTTTTAAGAGATATTACAAATTAAAGGGTTCTGCAAAACTTACGTACGTTTGAACCTAACTGATTTCTTACATTATATTGGGTATTTGGCAAACGCAGCTAACCAATCAGAATGCCCTATATCTATTACTCTAATAAATTCTTTTGTTATGATAAGACGCATTTCATCAAAATTGGCTGACAGAGCCATATTAATATTTTTAATAAAGAAAGAAATTTGTGAAAAGTTGATTGTCTAAAGCGGCTAGTAGACATTAAATTCCTATTCGTTAATTAATATAAAATTTTAAAATAATTATTACAAATAAGAAGTTGAATATTGCGTTATTTTCTAGTCCTAGTGATTAATGTATGTCATTATTATTATCTCAGAGTTACCGACGCCGCAAAACTTGAGGCAACTCAGTATAACCAATATCACCGTCAAACTTGCTTGGAACAAAGTCGAATTCGAAGATTATCCGATCTTCTACAATTTGCGTTTCTGGTCCGGAAAGCGACAAAAGCGTGGAAGAGGCTTAAACACGACAAATACCAGTATCAATCTTAAGCGTTTGAATTCCTACACCGACTATTTTATCCGGGTCCGTGCCTGTACACTCGAAGCGACAGGAAATTGGACGGAAGCACTTGCTGTCAAAACGTTGCCAGGAGGTACGTAATATCAGAGTTCTAGATATATCCTTTTCCGGAATCAGTCAGTACTGATGAAAGCATTACGTAAGCGACTTTTAATATGCCACTTTAAGTTAATTTCCAGTTTTAAATTTGTATGTTTTCAGGGTTCGTTCACCTTTCTAGTAAATAGCGGTAGATGAAGAGACTTAGTTACCCTAGGCAATGTACGATCTGATGCCTCTAGATTTGTAAACGCCAATTTAATTCCACATTTCAAAAAAATTTTAGAATAATTAGCATGATAATGATTTATTTATTTTATTTTAGTGATTTTTTAAAATATATTATAGGGCTATTAAAAGTGGCGCACATTTAAAATGTTTTTTTCAATGAATGAATTATAATAGAAAAAGACATTCTGTGTTTATTACTCAACAGTTATAGAGTCGGAAGTCTGTTTCCTTCCATACATGAGCTAATTGGCCATTGATTATTGAACTCACAGTTGTAATAGTTTGATCTTGAATTTTTTTCTTCGTATATGCAATCTCCATCCTAGATTGTACTTACCCAATTCTTCTTTCTTTTGTTTATGTTTAGAAGGCTTTTTGCTGAGGTTTGCTATTAAAGTTATGCTGCAACGCAGCAGTGGATTCATTGGTTTATTTGTTGAAGTTACTACGAAATACAAATTACAGTGCTACAATGGATTTATTGTTTTATGTTGTTAAACTTATTACGATATGCATTCTGTAACGCAACAATGGAACCATTGGTTTATCTGCTGAAGTTACAGCGAAATATATGTTGCAAAGCAACAATGGATTTCCTATTTTTTGCTGTTATTGAATTCAAAATGTGTACTGCAGTGCAACAATAGACTCATTGGTTTATTTGTTAAAGGTTCTATGAAACTCATTCTGCTGTGGATTTACTGTTTTTTCTTTTGTTGTTGTCGAATTTACTATTAATGTAAGTTGCAAAAGCTTCAACTAAAGGCTAAATTGCAAAGGCTTTGAATTCAATGGCTTATTTATTGAAATTTCTGCAAATTCATGTTGTATTGCAACCATGGATTTACTATTGTTTTTGTTGGATTTACTACAAAATGTATGTGCTATTCTACAGTGGATTGATTAGTTTGTTTGCTGAAGTTACTGCGAAATTCACATTGACTGCAAAAATGGGTTTGATGTTTTGCTGTTATTGTTGTTGAACTTGCATCTAATTACTCACTGCAATGCAACATAGGATTCACTGGTTGCATACTGATATCTGCAAAAGACCTATTTCTGTGTAATTTTGCTATTTTTTTTTAGCTAAAAATTGCGTCCTTTTTATCAAGATTATCAGAATACGTAAAATAAATCTTGGAACTTTTATCTATACTGTGATGCATCATTTGGTCTCTATCAGTTATCATTCATCAAAAATAACTGTTTTTAATCATTTTCTTATTTTTGAATAATATTGAATACGTTTTAGTCATTTATTTGTTTATTATGACTGATGATTCCGATATGTCTACGTATACAATATTATTTAAGTGAGCATTTAAGGCTTAACTAAAATCCATTTATTAAATTGGACGAAAAGAAGGAAAAAAATTGGATCCTGACCAATTATATTTGAAAAGTATTGTCAATCTGTTTTCTTAATTCAATTGATTTATACTTTACACAAACTTATTCATTTGTTGAAAAGGTTTCTAGCCTATTTTAATAAATTTGTCAACGGCCCAATGAAGATGTATAGAAAAGTCAGAAATCTGTAACAGCTTTTGCAGATGTGAATGTACTTAACAGCCGATTCTGCCTCTATTTTGATGTTAAAAATTCAAATTAAATAATTTGATGGAAATTATATTTTATGTAATTTGTAATTTTATAATAATATGTTTATAATACTCTTTCTATAATTAGTCGAATACATACCATGAAGAGTCTTAATTACACTCAGTAGTGTAGCGTGAGATTTATTTAAATTATTCGATTTCGAATCATTGATGATAGTCGAATGTGAATAATTCATGTAATGGGAAGGTAAATGCTTGCAATAAAAATTGTATAAAAGTTATGTTAAAAATAGTAGTTATACTTTTTGCTTCCGATATTTCAATATAGCAAATCTCCAGCATTTTGTTAAGGTATTCTGATGATGATTAGGTGTGTGGTAAGTAGTGTTGCACTGTTGAAAGCTCACAATTAGAATTTAAAAAAAGAATTTAAATAGCTATCAAAGAACTAGTTATTCAAAAAAAAATTCATAAGCTTGCGTACAGGAGCTAAAAACGGCAAAAAAGAAGAAAAAAACCGGAACAAAGGTGGGGGGGGGCGAAGAATAGGTATAAAAAAAGAAAAAGTGAGGAGGTCTAAATGGCTCAAGCAGAAGAGCTTACATAACATTTCAATATCATTTAAAAATAATTAGTAAATAATAAAATTTTCAGAAGATAGGAAATTTCAATTTGTAAAACAGAAAATTGAAAAATAAAAAAGCAAAGAGAAAAATATAAATAAACAAATAACAAAAAATAAATATAAATAAATAAATAAAGGAAAAAATAAGTAAACAGAAAAGCAAATATACAATAGCTCAGTCTTAGGTCCATAATCAGGAACAAAAGGTCAGATAGTGTTCTTTTAGAATTTTTGTTCTTGTTCTCACTAAATATTGTCGACTTTTAACAGTACTTGACAAACTAGGGTTAAATTATTGTTCAATTTGGAAAATCCTGTTTTCATTATGATATAGGAAATCCTAGATAGTTTGTGTTTCTAAAGTTAATTTATTGTTTGGCAGAATTAGGAAAATGTTTACTTAAGGATTAATAAATTTTCTCAAATGATGAAGAATAGGGCAATAGAAAATATCGCGTGGGATGTCTTCAGAGTCATTATCGTATCTACAACTACAATTTCACAAATTTTTAAAGTATGTGAAATCTCAGACAAATAGTTGATACCTCATTGATTCGTTTGGTTAGTCTCCCGTTATGAGGGTAGACAGAATATATCGGTGCCCGATTTCCTCAATGTCGACCTACTAATGTAAATTCAATTTCTTTAATAATTTAAATTTAGAAATAGTAATTCTGTTATAAAGGCTAGAAAACGAATTTAATTAATGAAATTATGGTAATGTAATTTGAGAAAAATTGTTGCTCCGTTATGTCAGAAAATGAAAATTTTCTTTCATGTGACGTTTAAATTGATTCAAGTTTTACTCACTAAATTGCTGTTCTAAACATAAAAACACGCACTCTCATACTTTGCTACTGTTATCACTCTTGGTTTATATTTGTTAGTCTGTTGCTTGAAAAGTGCAATTTTATAGAAGAAACATTTTCAATGTATATAACTGGCAATATTCTTTTATGTTCGAGACAAAAAAAAGAAAAAATGGAAAAAAACACTGCCATTTTCGTGCAGCTATAAACAAATATTTATATTTTGCAAATTAGTTGATTAACTGTAACTTTCAGAAGACCTAGATTATCTGATAAAAGCGCGTGAAAAATAAAAGATGTGGAATATTTGTAACAGCAAGAAAACGAAAAACAAGAAAGTTTATTGATTTTGTTGGAAGTGTTATTTCTTTTTTCAAATTCGTAACTCTTTTTTTAAATATTGAAATAGTAGGATTATTTTATAATTTCTCTGTACTGAGTTCCACCAGTCAATTAGAGACGAAATTGGAGGTGGAAGTTTTGAAAATTAAAATTATTATTAATTTATTTTGAATCTGTACAATTAGCAATGCCTTTTGAGAACTATGCACAATCAAAGCAAACATAAAAATGTACAGTGAAAATTAATCCTAATTCTAATAAAAGAAGTTATAAAATGTTGTATTTATAGTCAAAATAACCAATACGCTTAGGCAGAACTAACGCTATTAGGACAGTTCCCCTAATACAGTGGAGAGAAACTATAAAAAATTTGATTAGAAATAATAATAAACGATGTATTTATTATTTAAATAAAAATTATCAGAACTGATATTTAGGCCTTCAAAATATGTACAAAATTAATGGGAGTCGATCAATCAAATACATGTATAGTGGAGTCTACGGGAATGAAGGTCTCGTTGCAATAATAGCTGATTGAATATCTAGTGAATGCTTGAAAGTGTTTAGAATTGTCAAAGATTTGTGTACAAAAGTACTTAATAATAATAAAATAAAAATAATATTGAAAATTGGACAAAATAGCTGAAGAGTGAAATTGATATAAAATAATCAATTAGTTATAGACAATAGTAAATACAATGCAGTAAAAGAAAATACATCTCCCCCCCCCAAAAAAAACAG
Source organism: Argiope trifasciata (assembly GCA_026543055.1). Classification (NCBI taxonomy): domain Eukaryota; kingdom Metazoa; phylum Arthropoda; class Arachnida; order Araneae; family Araneidae; genus Argiope; species Argiope trifasciata. Next base: position 511,804 of record JAPMOQ010022248.1, read on the forward strand.
TAAATTCAAATATACTGCTTATTTTTTTATAATTAATAATAAAAATAAATTAGCACACATTCTCTCTGTGCTATGAGCTCAAAGAGTAAGTAGAAAAAATATATGAAAAATTTAGAATAAAGATATTCAAATGCTGTTGTAGTTATTTATGGCACTTTACAAGTCCGCTGACAGTTATCTACGAGCGATTTAAGCCGAAAGGAGCGTCTGTTGTTTTTTTCAGCAGCACCAACTAGGGCCTAAAGACCCCCTTTTTACAGTGGGGACATTCACACACCTCACCGATAGAATACAGAACAAACATGCCCGAAAAGGGACTCGAATTCGGGATGCCCAAATTGCGGGGAAGACTAACACCTCCTGTGCTTTAGGAGGTGTTGGGAAGACGCGCTACCCTTATGCCAGGATGGAATGGAATTAAATTAAATAGTTACCTGGAAGAGCAATTTATAAATGTTATAAAAGAAATAGCTAAATCCAATTTCTGAGATTATATTAGAAAAAAGTGATGTTGATGTCTTATATGTCCCTATTTATTATATTTAATTAATTTTTTTTTATAAAGAAATACTTTTAATTTCTGTACCGTTCAAATCCTTGGTATTCAATAAGTTGTCGCGCCTGTATTTAATACTTCTGAAATTATAAAAATATCATCAGTAAATGATACTATATATGCATATACATACATATATATATATATACATATACATACA
>JAPMOQ010022248.1:513435-545484 GCA_026543055.1 Argiope trifasciata
ATCCTAAAACGAATAAAACACATGTTTTTAACATACACAATATTTATTTTGTTAACATGTTGTCAAAACATTTTTTGTGTAATGTTTTACATAATAAAACATTTTTTATGTAAATATGTTTGCTTAAAAAATTTATACAATAGATAGATAGATATTATATTGCTGCATTCTGAATTCGAAACGAGACTTTAATAAATTTTAGTTATCATATTTTACATATATTTTCTTTTAGATTATTAAAGAAACATATATCGAAAGATTTTTAATCAGTCTTATTCCATACGATTAATAAAACTATTTCTTATAGGTCCAATACCACCTGAGAACCTGAAGAGCACAAATATTGGCAGCAATAGTATTTCACTGGAATGGGAGGAGCCTGAAATTTACAAAGGGAGAGGAATCTTTGTTGCTTATTCCGTTAGATGGAACCAACTGTCTTTTCTAAAAGCAGAGCCCATAAAAGTCACTAATTTATCAATGACTATAAACGCATTAGAACCCAACACAAGGTATATGATTGAGGTTCAAGGATGGACAAAGAAAGGGTCAAGTGAATGGTCTAAACCTTTGATAGTCGAAACCAAGATTGGAGGTGAGCTAAAAGTACACTGATTAATTTTTAAAAAGTAAACGTTGCTTTATAATTAAGATGCTTATGGTTTGCTCCTCAGTATAAACTCCATACTTTAAGTTGATTTTTCCTAACCCAAATGGTCGCAATGACTCTTCCTTTTCATTGAGGTATAAAGAAAACCAATTCGATTCTATTTTGCAATAATCGAATACACACATATCGCCAAGCTTGCGTAGGCACATACTTAAAGGGGGGGAGCACTCTTACTTTCTTTGCATCCTAAACAATTTGTGGTCCCTCAAGTAGCTCGTCAACCCCTTCATTCGTTATCTTCAAGTTTGCCCTCTAGATGAAAAAGTGCATGAAAAACAAATACTAACGTGCTCTGCTCAAAACTATTGAATCATGTAATTTAGATTCCCAAAATGTTACAGAAACACTATATAATGAATACATTAATCAATCAGTAATTGATAGTCATCTTATGTTTCAAAATTTTACAAATTAATATGCATATCGAGATGTAAAAATTATAATTATTATACTTAAAATTATACGTATCATATTCTGAATACAAATGACTAACATGTGCTGATAGTCATAATAACACGCTGATGGCGTAGCCACGTTACCAAGAAAAAGGAAGAGGGCAATAGCTGCTGAACATTAAGATCTCTGATGACAGGGGCCTGACTTCTAGCTCATATGAAAATGGCACTCCCATTTTGTTTGCTTTGCACCTTTCTAAAGGGGGGGGGAGGGCTGATTCACACTCCTCAAAGATAGAATGCAGGGTAAGGAGCAAACATGCCCGAACCAGGTTTAAACGCGGGTCTCTTAGATCACGGTGAATACGCGCTATCAACAGGCCAGGACACCGACCATTATAGCACGTTGATTCGGTCATATAATTTTTAGCACCGAAAAGTTACTAATTTTTTATAACATTAAAATTCATTGACATTTCAGTTCTAAGACATCCATATCATTTTGTTGTCTGCAGAAATATAAAATGAACGTGGATTTTTTTCTTAATAAATAATAAAATACATAAAAAAGAGCTTTGAATTGATAAAATCTTATTTTAATGCTTTGATAATATTAGTTAATAGCAAAATAATTTAAACTTTTTAAATGCTTTTATTGATATAGCAAACTATAAATATTTCCCCATATTTATTAGTATCTATTTTTCAAGTATAATTTTTTTTTCTTCTAAATCTATAGTCCAGTGGCGCCACTACTCAAGAATTAAAAATTTAAAACGGATTAATAACTAATTTATAATTAAGTTTTAATAATATTTGAATAAAACATCAAGAACATATACGTTCCTTAACCCTTAATAACCTAGAGTTTCAATTTTGATACCAATCTTTTAAACCGAATGTTCACATTACTATTAGTTTTTTTTATAGGTTGGCTGTACGTATTTTACTGTTGTATAATATTATTTCCAACGAAATTTTAAAAAAATCAAATTTCATTATTGTTTTATTTTATCTATGACATATTACTCGCGCGGCAAAGTATTTAAAATATTTATGGTTTCTAGAAATAAGTGTAAATTTAATAATTGTAGGAAACTTACCTCCTGGTTCTGTAAAAAGTGTAAAGTGTCGTTATGCGATAATAAAAACAATCAATGTTTCGCATTATTTCATGCATAGGTATATCTGATTTCTTTATGGCGTTAATTACTGAAGTATCAAAATTGATACCTGTTTTTTCTTCTTCTAAATAAATATGTAAAATAAATATTGTGATTTTTTTAGCTATTTTTCCCTTCATCTAGACCAGCCATACTCAAACTTTTTTTTATAGGGGCCACAAACACGTTTCAGTCATGGTAGCCCGGGCCGCAAGTAAAAAATAATTAGGTGTATAAATGAAAAAGTAATATCAACTTAATGAATTATTTAGTTTAATGTAAAAAAGAACTTTTAACAAAGATGCTTACTTACTTATATGTATATCTAATGAGACTTTTGGAACTGAGAGCATTTTTTTAAAACTTTATCAATATCTGGCTTGTCGTTGCATGCTACTCTTATTATATCATCCAAATGGGAATCTGTCAGTTTATTTCTATATACATTCTTTGTGTATTTCATCTTTGAAAAAGATGATTTGCACACATACGTTAACCCAAAAAATGTTAGCATTATTTTTGCACATCTTTGCACGCTTTTATATTTTTGGGGAACAATGCTCTAAAATTCCACATATTCCCTTTTTTCCCTTTTTTCTTTGAAAATTACTTCCAGGTTGGTGTCATTTTTAACATCAATAAATTCATCAAACAACTCCGAGTAATTACAATTTAAAACTGAAGCCAACTCAGAAATAATTGGTGTCTTTAAATGCCATGGATTTTCTACAAGTAACAAACAATTTTTTATTTTCCTGAGATCTTGAAACCTTTTTTGAAATTCATTTAATAGTGCAGTTATAAAATTTGAAATTATGGAGCAGTTTTCTTCTGAAATATTAATACCGTCCTCTCTGGTTTTTATAATAGTTGGAGAATTGTGCAGCTGTTTGATCTGTATTTCATTATAATAAATACTTAGCTTTTCCTCAAATGCAAACACTTTATTTGCCATATTGGACACTATGCTATTTTCGCCTTGTAGACTCTGATTGAGATTGTTTAGTTTTTCCGTAATATCACATAGAAAACCTAAAAGACACCACCATTCATCGTTTTGTAATTCTGGGTACCCTTTATTATTTTGCTCTAAAAATAGGATTATTTCATGGCATAATGAAAAAACCCTTTCCTCTACTAAGCCATCTCACCGAGGTATGCAAAAGAACGTCGCTGTGCTCACTTCCCAGTTCTTCAAGAAGGGTTTTAAATTTTCGGTGGTTCAGTTCTTTTGCTCGTATATAATTGACAATATTGATAACTGTTTTCATTACAGCTTCTATTTCTGGTTGTACAGCACGGGCCGCCAAGTTTTCTTAATGGATAATACAATGGAATGTTATTAAATTGCTGCAATTATATTTTTTCTTAAATAATGAAATGAAGCCATTTTCGGATCCAGTCATTGAAAGACAACCATCTGTACACCAACACACGATTTTTTGCACATCAATTTCATGATGTTCTAAAAAATTACAAATAGTATCAAGGTAATTCGTGCCTTGAGTTTGACCTTTCATTGGCAGTAATTTAAAAAAGTTTTCATGAATTTCATTGTTTTCTGTACAATATCTAGCAAACACCGAGCACTGCGATGTTGCTGAAATATCGGTGCTGGCATCAAACGCTAAACTGAAAAACTTGCATCTTCTTAGGTTTTTTAATATATCATCGGAAATAACTTTAGAAATGTCTTCAATACGTCTGGTACAGGTTGAATCCGAAAGCTGTATTTTTTTTATATCAGATACTATTTGTTTTTTGTTACTGTATTTATCAAAAAGTATATTAGCAGCACTAATAAAGCATTCCTTAACAATTTCCGCATCGGTAAATGGTTTCATATGCTTACCAAGAATGTAAGAAATTTCATATGATGCTTTTGTTACCGCCGAGTCTTGTGATAATGCCGCGAACATAACATTTTGTTGCTCATGCAATGATCTCTTTAAAAAACTCAATTTCTCATTTCTCAAAGACGATCCGGGAGGAAACCTTTCGTCGAAATCTTTATGTTTTGAAGTGAAATGACGAGAAATATTGTATTTCTTCAATATGATACTTTCCCGACATATCAAACAAGTAGCTGCGTTGTTTTTATTTGGCACAACAAAATAATCAGATTCCCACTCATCTTGAAACAATCTATTTTCACCTGATATTTTTCTTTTATACTTCGACGACACTCCTGACATTATTTTGAAAATAATGGGTATACTTAATTTACAAAACAAAACTATTATTTGGCAGAGGACGCGGGTACGTACACAAATTTAGTTTAATAATTTAGATTAAATTTATAACAAGTTTAATTTCGATCGACAATCAAAGCGACACGCACTTAGGTCCATGGATCTTACGGTCTGGCCACGCGCAAACACGAGCGGCGGGGCGACTTGCCCATTAGTAAAACACACGTCTCATTACACATGACAAGCAATGTTTAGCTTTCAAGTCGCCCCGCTGTCCGCGTTTGCGTGTGACAAGACCTTCAAGGGGATTCCCGACGCCGCGTATTCCGTATCATTTGCGCAACCATAGATTAGGATAGTTTGCGTTTCCAATTTAAGCAAATTATTGATATCGCTCACATTCCCATACTTCCCGTTCAATTACAAACTCTTTGAAGGGCGCGAAATTTGAAGTTGTTTACAAATAAGTTGTAACTACCTAGTTTAATAATTGGGCCAACCAAAAAGCCTCCGCGGGCCGCAGGTTGAGTATAGCGGATCTAGACCCTCAAGCAAACACTGTAATATTAAAAATAAATCACTTTCGTAAATCAGGCTACTAAGGGTTAAATTTCGAAAATTGCTTGAAATTGAAAGAAATATTAAGCACAATTTTTCATTTTTATGAAGATGAAGCAGGTCTAATAAAAAACAATACACTAGTATACTGAAATAAATAAGACAATTTAAATAAGTTTGATCACTTTCCTATTAAATATTGCTACGAACAGAACATACATTAAGACAAATAATTCTTTCAATATTTTTAATTTTTTACCTTGAATCTAAAGCAGAATATAGCATTTTGAAGTTTTTAGATGAACTCAAGGAAAAAAAATATCTTCAAAGACTTCAAACAAAAGGATAATATTTTTTATCTTTTTTATTTTTTATAAAAGGATATATTTTTTATCTTCAAAAAAAAAGGATAATATTTTTTGTTTCACAGAAATAATTCCTGTTTTAAACGGAAATTTTAAATTTCGATTAGATGCCGTCTTACAGTTCATTAGGAGAATTTCAGCCGACTAATTTAACAGAATGCTACATGCCATAAATAAAATATCTTTAATCAGGAGATTTCATTGCAATTCAAAAAAAAAAGTTTATAAAAGTTTCAAAGCACGCGTTTCTTATATTTCAATGATTTTAAAAGGATAACTTTTTGTGTTTCTGTGCAAGAATCATAATTTTAGCATTTTCTAAATAAATTTGTCAGAACTTTTTAAAATTTGTGTTATCTTTTCAAAAATATTGAATTTAGGCTCAAGTAAACACTCTACAGCCCAACTTGTCCTGCGTGTTATGACCAAAGTCATTAATTACATGAAAAGTCATTTGAGCCTTTGAATTCCGAAAAAGACTTTAAGAAAGCCCCATTTTTAAAATAATAATTATATTACGTTTTTTGCTGCCTACGTCCTGGCATAGGGGTAGCGTCTATTCCCCCATGATCTGGTCGTCCCAGGTTCGAGCGTGGTACGAATGTTCTCGCCTGTAAAAACATGTTGTGCAAGCGAATGTAAAGCATGAAGTAGTCATGCCGTACTCTTAGCCCTAGTTGGCACCATTGAACAAACAAAAGACGCTCATTTCGGTTAAATCGCTGACAACTTTCCATCAGCAGGCGTAAGTAACAACAAAAGGGTAACCGTAAGTAAGAACAAAAACACATTATTTGGTAATAATTAAAATTTTATTACAAAACGGTAAACAACAATTTTACAAAAATTTCAGCACATAATATAAAATAATATGAAATGCAGGGAAAAAATTACTTACTATACAAGACAAATATTTTATATATGCAAAGATTGTGATTACCTTAACATCACACCAGGCTTCCGTTATAGATCTCATGTGCCCCTTTCCGATGTGGTATAGATGTAGTACTTTATCTTTTTTAAAACATTACATTGTAATTAATTGTCAGGATGCATACAAATGACAAAATACGAATATATATAACATAACAAGAAATAATAAAAACTAGAATGAAAAATATCTGGAGTACAATATAACTGAATGAATGAACAATGTTCTTCACGATCAATTAGAACACTAATTCATTCTAAATAGAATGTTTATGATTTTTTTCTTGGACGAGGAATTATTGATGACTTTTTTTTTTGTACCCGAGACTTTCTAAATATGATGAGGGTTTTCGGAGATGCTATAAAGAGGCAAAAGTAAAAAAGCAAGATCTCGAAAAGTGGATGATATCGTCGACTTCTCCACATGTGCAATAGTTATCTTCTTACAAATGGAAACGATGAAGGAAAAAAAAAAAAGAAATGGACCGTGCCCTGTGACAAATCAGATTTCTACATGAGTCCAGGAAGGTGGTTGAGAGTTTACTGCTTTTAAGACTTTATAAACAGTACGGTTAATTATATAGGCGTCCATCTTGGCATTATATCATACTATATACTGGCCTCTAGAAAGCTTCCAATCAGAGATAATATTATGCTTCCATCCAAAAATTGACGAACGAACCACCTCTGTGCTTAACTTAATGCAGTTGTTAGATAAAATTTACTGGTAGAAGTTCTAGATGCAGCCTTTTAATTAAACCAATGCTTTATTTAGATTTTCGCTAAGCTAAAATATGTAAATAGTTGGATATTTAAATATTCTGATACAAAAAAATGCTAAGCAAAAATAATCTACTTTCATTTCAGTTCCTGATCCTCCAGTAAAAGTTTATGAAGGAAAAGTGAGTAACACAAGTATAGAAATAAAATGGGATATATCATCGCGATACAAGAATCTTGTAAAACTTCATACAGTTGAATGGAGTCAAATGAGCAGCCACCTTGCTGCAGCCAAAAATATAACCGAAACAACCTACATTATAAAACAATTGAATCCTTTTACTAATTATTCAATCCGCGTGAAGTCTTGGACTGAGGACGGAGCTGGTGAATGGACTAGTCCAATTATAGTTCAGACAGCTATTGGAGGTAGGGAAAAGTATTAATTATGCTTCTTTGACTTAAAAAAGATTTAATTAAAGAATATTTAGCATTGGAAGTTGATTTTATGAAGTTGATGAGGACTCATAATTTATGAACAATTTTGTGATATATCATAGTTTAGGATGTAAAATTCTCAGTTTAAGGATAGAGGGCGTAGCCTCCACAACGTTTCTCCGAATTTTCAAAAAAAAAAAAAAAATGTTATCCTCTTAGCCAATAAGATTTGTATCATCCGTAGAATAGTTTAGAAAACAAGTACTTGTGCATCTATCATATATCAATATTAATTATGATAGATCTTTTAGAGTGCGACATCTGGAGAAGTTTTTGGCAGTTAATTGTTGGCATATAATTTAAACCAAAGTGCTGGAAACCATATATAATTGCTCAAACAATTGAGAGTGCATCTTACTTTTACTTAATAAATCTGACTTTCAATATAAATAACTCATTACCGAGAAGTGCAAACATATATTTTTATTTTTACACATAATAAATGGGTTAATTAAAAGTAAAAATAATGAACAGTCAACTGAAAACTTCTAAGTCGAAAAGTTTCAGAATCATTTTAAATAAATCTGTGCAGATTTTTACAATAAAAAATTGAAATAAAAAATTGTGAAAACATCCAATGGAATTTTTGTAATATCTTGCTCAGAAAGAAAGTGTCAGGATTTAGTTGCGTGTCTTTTGGCTTTTATAATGGTTTTTAAACGTAGTGGTACCGATTCGACTCATCGTTGGTAGTACCTGAAGATATTTTACCCCATTATCCTTGTAACACTTGCTTTAAATTGGTTTTATTACTAATTTTGTGTTTTGAGCCACTGTTTCAATTGTGATCCTCAGATATTCAATGGCATTGGTGTCAGGATACTGTGGTGGTGTGAGTAATTGTTGTTTACTATGAAAAATGCACCTCAGTTTGACGTTATGTGCTGTGTGTTAGGGATCGTTGTCCTTCAGGAAAATGAAATTTTCATTTAAACCCCATTTTTTAGCATTTTTCTTAAGACTGCTGCTAGCATAAGTTTCATCCAACTTGCTGCAGAAATTTCTCAAATCATAGGCAGAATTGTAAGTGCTTAAACTATGCGAAATTTAATTACACAAGATCGATATAAAAGTTGAATTGTTAGAGACAGACCGTTAATGAGTTTGCAAATTCAGAAATAGTGTGAAGTTTGCAAAACTCATCAGTTGAAGACTAATAACATTTGGAAGAAAGTTATGTTTAGTGATAAAAGAAAATTCAACGTTTTTGGAAGTGACAGCCGATGACACATAATGAAGAAAGCCTCATACTGCTTTGGATCTAAAAAAATTATTTCCTACAGTTAAACATAGTGGTGTCTTCGTCATGGTTTTGGGTTGTATGGCTTCATTTGAGATTGTAAATTTAATTCTTATCGATGGCATTGCATACCATATGGTTTACTTGGATATATTTCGCAGCAATCTAAAGGAAAGTTCTAAAAATTTGGTTTATGTGGAACTTTCTTATTCCACCAGGACAGGGACCCTAAAGAGAATGCCTGTAGCTTCAAAATATCGTGTCTTTTTTATTGTTAACAGCTGTAACTACCACAGTACCCCAATGTCGATGTCAAGTGAATTTCTGTGGGCCAAGCTCAAACAGTGGTCCGAAAACACAGAGTTAGAAACGAAACCCATTTGAAACCTGTGTTGCAAGAAGAACGAGGTAAAATATCTTCAGATACCACCAAAAATGAGTCGAATTGGTAAAGTAAAAAAAAATGCAATTAAATAATGACACTTTTTTTCTAAGTAAGATATTACAAAAAATCATTGTTGTATTTTCAATTTTTTGAGACAAAAATCTGCATATGTTGAATAAAAATTCTTCTGAAACTTTTCATTTAGAAATTTTTCGCTGCTTTTTCTGTGTGTTTTTTTACTTTAAGTTAAACCATTTAATTAAATTATTTTAAATTTACTTACAATTTGGTTTATTTTCAGAATGTTAAAGAAATAAACTATTTATTTTATCACCTGATTCGTTCGGAATTCTCAAGCATAATGTTAAAAAATGCGATTGAAATATTTTTCTTTAAAACTGATTAGACGTAGAAAATATTTTTATATTTTTATACCGTAAAAACGTTAATATATTTGAAAAGATAATTTTTTTTGTAAAATCCTTATGCAAATTACATTTATGTACTTAATTACATTTTGGATAATAAGCATTGTTTTTATTTTATTGCTTTCAAAATATATATGATATCTTTACTCTATTGCAATTGGAACAAAAGATAGCTAAAATTCATTTTTGCACCTCTAAAATTCAAAATATTAGGATTCCAAGGATACCCGTGTTTTAACCTCGGTATATCTTTTAAATTTTAATTAATCTTTCCATATTAATTACGCAAATGTCGATGCAAATGATTTTTTTCATTCGATTCATTTACTATTATTTGATAGCTTATTTAATTATACAGTAGCACAGTTTAGACTTTGAGTGAAAAAAAACACTTATAAAGCTATGTTTTAAAGACCTGTATGCGTGTTCTAAATTCAATTTCAACTGGAAATCTAGTATTTTGTATTACTTTAGTATATTTTTTTAAAAATTTGCCATTGTGATTTAGAAATGTCAGTGAAGTAGTAGTAAAAAAATGCCAACGATATAATACGTAATGGCTTTTTGACATGCCAACATTATATTTTTAAGAAAGTTTCAGACAAGAATCTCGAATTTCCTTACTGCTAAAAGTATCTTTTGACCTCGATAGCTAAACAAAATCTAAAGATCAGAAAAGTGAAGAAAATATAAGTTCTTTAATCTTGAAAGTCGATTTTGCAGAGGCAAGCCTCTTATCGGTATAGATACCCTAAAACCCTTTCTTTCTTATCTTGTAGCTTGTTTTGTGAAGGTTACAGCCTTACAAGCCTTTCCTAAACTGAAAATGTAGTTAGCTAATGGATAAATGTAATGGCATTTTTTTCTTATCTAACATCGTGTATTAAAGAATTTGAAGAAGAAAGTCGATAATCCTGTAAAAAAAAGGAGCTAAACTTTCGAAAGCTTTAACTATAAAAGATCAAAGGTATCATATTTTCACCATCACATGAAATGAATTTTTACAGGCCAGTGGAATGAACTTTATGGTATTTGTTTTAGGATATAAATTATTAAAGGATAGTGTCTAAGGTATATAAAAAATAAAGGACTTTTTGATTACTTTTAATAGCAGGTAGATTGACCTGATGTTATATACTCTAGTATCAGAAGCAAACTAACTGAAAGTATTGTAATCAGCAAACACTTTGGTGCCGAGATTTTAATGAATCTTTATATTTCAATCATTTTTCAAATGGAGAAAAGTATTTTTGGAAATAATTCTATTTATTTGTGAAAATAATAATTCTGAAAAGTTGCAAGATGAATGGATGAGGAATTTAGCATGCTTCAAGGAAACATTTTAATTTATACTAAAGCGTCAGGTATATCTGAATAATTAAGTCATGTACAGAAATTTTATAAGTGTTGTTTATATCAAATAGCAAATGATCAATCAGATTTATAAAGAAATCCGTCATTGGACATATGAATACTAATGAACTGAAAACTGCAATGTTCTTTATACATATATTTACCAGTTAGACGTGGTTTTTTTATCATCAAAAATGCAGAATTCCATCAATTTTTCGTGCAAATACCTCGATTAAATCTGCCACTTGGTTTATTTATTAGAAAGTAATTGTTCAAACTATATGTGAGCCATATGTGAGAATTTTAGATTTTAAATTTCATTTCAAAATTTATCTTTGTGTGTATTTTGGACTGAATTAGAAAACAGGTACATCATTTATTTACTTATCTAATGAATACTATTTCAATAAGTTAGTAAGGCCAAAATCATAAATTTGTATTCAATGTTAGACCCAAATTGTCGATGCATAAGAGAAAATAAAGAAAACTTTCACGTTAATTTTTTCAAGAACAGCAAATATTATTATTGAATTTCACCAAAAATTATTTTGTTAAAACATTTCATTTGAATAATGAATATCTCATTGTTAATGAGACATTCATCAACAATGTAGGTTGCATTTTAACGATATTTCAATTTTTTATGGTAGAAAATTTACAATGCTTACAATATTTCGCCATTTAATTATAGTTAAAGAGATGTTAGCGAACGAAAAATTTAAAGTGGACGGTATCATTTTCTGATAGTATGTATGAGGACACATGATATGAATATGAAATTAATTAATATTTTATGTTTATTTTTTTATTTTCAATGCTATTGTTAAGGAAAGTCTATAATTTATGAACTGTCGAAAGCCGTTTTATCATTTTATGTTGTTGATCTATTAAATAATATCAAAATTACCTAAAAATAATCTGCTCATGTATTAAATATTATGTTGAGAAGTTATCTGAATGCTTTTGATTAAGATTGAAGAATTCCAATATTATAATTTTCGTAGTGTTTTTTTTTTCGTTACTTTATTATATTGTTTTATTGAGGTGAAATATGACAGTCATCAAAACATTTTGAAGATTTTGTCGAATAACTATATTTCAAACCTCTCTGAATTGAAAAAGACATTTTTGACATTATGCTTGTATGTATGTGCGTCTGTATATTCGAATATAACGAATCAAAAACACTTTGAACTAAATAGGTGAAATTTAGTAAATTAATTTTAGATTACATTTATATTTTTTATATAAAGAAATCGATTCATAAGGAATTGTTCTGTCTGGCTGTTCAAGTCAAGTGAACTCGATAACTTCAAAATTTAAGATAGATAAAATTCCGTAATCCGGTTTAGAACTAAAATATGAATTCTTATCATATTCTCGGCTCAATTTATCAAAAGATTGTTGTGTCGATATGTATATTCGCATGCATGTATATGCAGTGAGGTAAATCAATGAAATTTAATATGTGATCTTGAGACTGCAATATCAGTTTTTGATTGTATTAAATATATCAATCGTATCAAATTTTGGTTGCAATCTATTAAAAAAAGTCGTCAAAATATATATTCTCTCGACAGATTCAGTAAAAATGTTTAGATTCACAACACCAATTAATATATATTCTAATTACTGTTCAATTAGCCGTGCAAAGCATTCCCTGCTATAACCAAATTCCCCAATATATTATGGCGACAAAGGGATAAGATCTGTGTTTGAGAGTATGCGAGAAAATTTCGTGGTGACGCTGATTGAAACATGATAACGTTTTAGGTTTCCAGGCTTTCGGTAAAAGTCGTGATATATTGAATCCTGCTCAAGTATCTTAGGTTATAGTTGTTCGGGAGTATAAAAATAAGTATCTCCAAAAACAGCTTATTTGTTCATGGTGGAATGCTCTGAAACATTTTGTCAATTTTATTTTGTGTTTTTTTATCTATAAATCTTGTTTTTATACTTCGTTAAATTCTTTGCTATATCTTTTTTACTGTTTTTTAGTTCCTTTTGTGCCAACTAACATACAAGAGGATGTAGTGACTAACACCAGTATTCTGATAAAATGGGACGAGCCCTTTCCCTTCATGGGTCCTATTGAAAAATATGTCATCAAATGTCAAGAAGGGTCAGCTGATCCCTTTCTGGGGCACAGTTCTGCTCCATCCTATTTTATAGAGAATTTAACTCCTTACCAAAACTATTCCATACAAGTCTCTGCTAAGACCCAAGCAGGATTTGGAAACTGGTCTGACCCTATCACAGTCAGAACTAAGCCTGGAAGTAAGTGCTGTTTTTCAGTTTTTGCTATTTTTAATTTTTTTCATAAGCTAAATTTAAGATTCTGGTTCTAGTGAATTTTTTGAAATCTATTCAAGTATAACCACAAACTGGCTACTCTGACTCTCGGGAAGACACACAGAAAATTCTAAATGGCCGAACCACCGCGATAGTCACAATCTTGGGAACTACAATTGAATCCTAAGGGCCCCCACCGTCCAAGATACAGCCCTTCTCTAAAGAAGTACACCCCTTCGTCGATGAGAGGAGCCAGGCCCCTTTCGTGTACCCACAAGGGTGGAGAGAATCAACAACCATATCGTGAAATTTCCATCCTCATTTAAGAAATGTCCCCCCCCCTCCCCTGGATGTATGTTGAGGCATAATGTTTGATAATATTTGTATTAATATTTTAAGATTATTAATTTTGATAAGGTTTTTTGACATGAATAGGAAGCAAAATATAAATCTAAATTGAATTTTAAAGGGCTATTATAGAGATGCGGATTAATACAATTTCTAAGAACATGTCGGATGAGTCCCTCTGACAAGGAGATTTGTGTGCTCCTAGATCGTATCGATTTTTTCCAATTACTATAAAATGCTTTAAGTTCATTTTAAAGTGTGCTAAAATAGCTTAATTTCCCTTTTAAGTATATTTTTCCACTAGCCGCCTTTAGCGACCAGCTGGTTCGCCATAAATAATACGTTCTAAAAGTTTCAATTAAATACTTACATGCCTTGCTCTCTTTATAACTTATCAGTCAAATATATTTTAACATCAAACTTCGATAGTCACGTAACTCGTGTTATTATAGAAGACCTAAGATTATTTGTTCATTGTTCTATCTATCTCTTTGATTTGCAATAAGCTATTATGGAATGATGTGGAAAATATCACATCTTATATTTATTCCATAATATTAAGCTACCATTTCAACACGTGCTGAGCATCACAATTTTCTCGCTTTACTTTGCAATAAGAGTTAATTTAATCATTCCGTTTGAGTTTTTGTCAAAGTGAGAGCAAAACCAGTAGTACACTCTTAATGTGCTCTTGCAATTTAAATTCTACTTTCATTTTTGAGAAATGAATTGTTGGAAAATCTAGTTACAGTATTTTTTTAAAAAATTCATTAAAAATAGAAAATTAATTTATAGGTAAAATTTTTGTGATATTTTTCGAAATTATCGCAGAAAACTCCAAATGTTAGCTTAATTTTTAAATAATTAAAGTTTCAAAAAAAAAACTGTTCATCCTCCAAAGTAAATATGTTAATATCAAGTGCTGTATCTCTAAATCATATAGGAGTGCTGGTGTGTAGTGCGCTATCACCCTCACGTGCGCATTCATTCATATACGCAACATAAATTCGTTTGATTACCAGCCTTAGACTAATTCCGAGTATTGACTAGCGTGAAATTGATATATTCTTTAAGATATTGGATGGAAAGATTTAAAAGAACACGTTTTCATAATAATATTCTTTTATTTTTATAAATCAGTCAGTTCTAGCGATTGATTTAGAAGATTGATTGATGTAGCAACTTTTATTCAAAATATTAATAAAAATATTTTCTAAAATATGGCTCACAGAACAAAGTTAAAAAATCTAAAACTCATTATTTATTAATGCATTATTTGAATCAAGCTACATAAAACGCCATTATTTACTTCATTTAGACCACGTTAACAGTACTAAACAATATGTATGCCTATTACTAATATTTTTCAAATTGGTTATTGGGTCGGAATTTAAATGCATATACTGTCTAAATTCAATCAGGTTTACAGTAAATAAAAATTTTTGAATTGGGTTGGAATTTGAATGCATATCCTGTCTAAATTCAATCAGGTTTACAGTAAATAAAAATTTGTTGAATTAATGATATTGATATTGCAAACGATCATAGAATTCTTTGCCTTGCATTTATTTTTTTAGAAAATATCCCATTTTATACATTGATGGAAAAAAAATCCCAACACCAAGAAAAATTATTGAACAGTAATGAAATTTTAGGAATACATTTGTCTAGGTAACATATTATTTGATTAAAGTTTCAAGATCACAGGTAGAGCCATTGACGAGAAGAGCCATTTCAAATGTGAAATGTTAGTACATTAGTAACCGGTGTAACCGCCAGAATTTTGAATGCAAGCATGCAAACGTGCATGCATTGTGTCTTACAGGTGTCGGATATCAGTTTGTGGGATGGAGTTCCCTGCCTGTTGCACTGGGTGGTCAATGCAGGGACGGTTAACGTTGGTTGTTAATGACGCTGGAGTTGTCGTTCAATGATGTCTCATACGTGCTCGATTGGAGAAAGATCTGGTGATCTAGCAGGCGGGGGGCGAGTATGAGGGCGAGCGTTATCTTGTTGGAAAACACCCCCTTGAATGCTGTTCATGAATGGCAGCACAACAGGTTGTATCACTAGACTGACGTACAAATTTGCTGTCAGGGTGCGTGGGATAACCCCGAGAGTGCTCCTGCTGTCATACGAAATTGCTCCCCAAACCATAACTCGAGGAGTAGGCCTTGTGTGTCTAGGCCGCAGACAGGTCACTAGCAGGCGTTCACCTGGCCGGTCTTCCCTCTCAGTAGTACCACGTGGCCGCCCGGAACCTGGTCTTCTTGAAGCAGTACCTTCCCTTGACCTGTGCAGCCAATACTCCTGCACAGTGGATACATTCCTGCCAAGTCTTTCAGCAATAACGCGGAAAGAAAACCCACCTTCTCGTAGCCCTACAACACGACCTCGTTCAAACTCAGTGAGCTGTTGATAATGGCTTCTTCGTTATTTCAGAGGCATCCTTGACTAACATTAACCCACTACGTCAAATCTCATCTGTAAATAACGATCACGAACCTTACAGCGCTTATTTAAAGCAAACCTCATTCGCATGTTCATAGTGTGCCACACTTTGCTCGAGATTTGAATGGACGTCATCTTTCAGATGTATAAACACGCCTACCAAATTTCGTTTATCTAGCACAGCTCTTTCTTAGTGTTGGGATTTTTTTCCATTAGTGAAATTTTTTTTTTTATTTTATCCAATCACGTGCTGAAAATTTCATTTTTTTAAGTTTTAATTTGCAATAACAGTTGATTTTTTTATAACTTGAACTTTTCTCTATATGATGGCAACACACTAAAAAAAACCTAATATTTTCCCCCCTTGACGTGCTTGTGCAGATTAAATTTTATTGTTTTGTCCGAAATATATTGTTGAAAAACATGATTAAAATATTTCCTTAAAAATTCGTTTAAAATAGAAATTTAAGTTATATGTTAAAATTCCAATGCCCTTAGAAAGCTAATTTTTTAAAATCTTTAAATTGATGTTAAAATCAGGTTTGTTCGATAATATTTTCGGAAGTTATAGCTGAAAAACGTCGGAATTTCGCTTAATTTTTAATTAATTCAAATTCTAATTAAAAATTTGAAATAAAAAAAAGCTCCAAGGTGCACATTGCCGACATCCAAGGTATACATGTACCGAATTTGGTAGCTATAGGTCCAACGGTCTGGCCTGTAGAGCGCCAACACGCACATACACATTGAGCTTTATTATAAGTATAGATTATATGAAATAGTACAAAGGAAACTTAAAAGTAACAATAACTGGGCAATTTAATTTACACTCATATTATATTGTAATTTTAACTTTAGAAGAAAAGTGATTGAATATGCTATATACGGACATGCAATATAGTTTCAAAATGTGCTGAAATATCTTAGTTCCCGTTTTATGATTTTTTTTTTTTTTTTTTTTTTTTAAAAGAAAGTAAAGATGAGAAATTTAACTAGTCAATTTAACATTGGAGATTTGAAGCTTGAAATGTTTTTTTTTCTTTGGAAAAGTAGCCAATGTTGTGCACAGTTTGATTCCAGCAATGGGTTAATCTTAAAATTATTAAAGTAGTACCAGTATTCTTGGTTGTTCAGGAAAAGTATTTGATAATCTTATGAATTTCTTGAGAAAATGTTTCGAAGTAAAGCGATAGACTACTCCATCTGATAAATCAACAGGTTTGGTACTACCTATATTTTAAGACTTCTACACCACAGAAAACAAGTTATACATTTTTTTTTGTTGACGATATAGTGGTGATAATATCATGAACTTTTATTTTTCAAGGTAGTATTATGTTATATCGGCTGCAATTATATGATTACCACTACAATATTTAAATTCCTTGGAATATAGACTTTTCTTTATACCTTACCTTCTAATTATAAGATCTAGAAAATTACTTAGTTTTAGTTTTAAAACATACCAGGGGTAAACTAGTAAAATGTTTGAAAAAAAAACGACTAATTTTTTTTCTTCTGAAAAGTGTTTCCATGAAAATTCCTTTAATAATAGTTATAGATCTATTTTCATTGACGATTTCGAAATTGTTTCAGATGAAGACACAGCTAATTAATAAGCAATATATTTAGTTTTATTCATTAATTAATTAATGGTAGTTTAGTATTGCGATTTCAACTTTAAATTCAGGGAAGCCACAACAGGAGGTCCAAATCAAATAAATTTTATTGTGAATGTAGTGTCAAATTTAAACGTGTGTCATCCTTGCAACATGTCAGCATTTACAGGCCCTTTGCTAACAAAAATACATCTCGCATTTATCAAAATCTTTTACTTCATGGATATGGAGCAAATAAAAAGCAAGATTAGAATAACTTTACATGATATGTATCAGTTTCTCAAAGCTTTACTTTTTTCATTTCAGTTCCATTCAAACCCTGGGGCATCAAAGGAGCTAATGTCACCAATACCACTATTTTATTAAAATGGAATGAACCAAAACCATCAAGAGGTCCTATTGAGCAATATTTTATTGAATGGCAAGAAGAAAATTCTTCAGAGTGGATACAGAAATCCTCTGATGCAACATCCTTTCTCATGGAAGGATTAACTCCATGCAAAAAGCATTTAATACGAGTTTCTGCTGAAACAGAAGCTGGAATCGGAGATTGGTCTGATCCTATAAAAATTTCAACTACCACAGGACGTAAGTTGACTTTTGCGATTCCAGCAGTTTCCTTTTGGTTTTAGACGCTAGCTGTAGTACATGATTTTTTTCGTTATCTAACAGTTGGAATTTCTTATGATTATAACACTTTGCGTCGAAATTGTAATTTGAAATATAATGTCTAATAAACTTCACTTGAGCTGAAAATGGAAAATTGAAAACTGAGAAAAAGATTCAGTTGCGTTCTACTAAAAGTTGTAAAAAAATCTCTTTCTTTAGATTTTCATGTATGATGTGTTACTAAAATCAAATAACTGAAGATGATTTTAAAAAAATAAAATTTATTACATTTTTTTCATATTTCTAAAACATTGATGCTTTTGTCATAATTTCCAAAAAAGTTTTAAAGAAATATTTATGAAAAAAAATTTATGTCTCCTATTTAAATTTGCTAAAAATACCTACCTACTCTCTCCTCCCTACAATTGTCGTTTAGCCATCTTCGTCTTAATATGTATAACTGGTAGTCACCCTCGACTGAACTGCCGATATATTTTCTTCAACGTTAAATATGGATCCTATATACGTATTTAACAAATTTCAGCATGCAACGTTGCATAAGCCCATTAATCTAGTTCGATATCTCATACTTATTTGTTTGTCCACAAAAAACATATTTCTTTTCCACACTTTCCTAAGAACAGAATGCAACATTCATCCAATTCTAGCAGCATTGCTTTAATGTCAATTTTATAATCTAGCTTTTGTGTCACTAAATGGCAGTTTAGTTTAGTTTAGTTTTATTAACGTCCCGTTTAAAAACAACACGAGGGCTATTTTGGGACGGACCTCGTCATTTTGAACCAAGATCAGATGACGAGGATGACACCTGAACTGCCACCCCCCTCTCCACACTACACCACACCAGCGAGAGGACGTTTGGCCTCACAGATTTAACGTGCAAGAGACCCCCTCACACGACGGTTCTTCGGTGGAATCGAGTCTCGAACCTGAAACCCTCCGGTTCCGAAGCCGAGACCTTACCACCAGGCCACCGCGGCCCCACTAAATGGCAGAGAGATGGTTGTTATTTATGAATAATATATTATGAAAAGTGTTATAATTTCCCAAGAAATTGATTAAACACATTTTCTATTTTCAGCTTGCATTTGTTCTTATTAAAGTTATTAATTTAATTTTATCATCTAAAAGTGAGGAATATTTATTCCAATTCTCACTTGCTTCCTTTTCAGTTCCAATGGTGCCGAAAAATGTCAAAATTTCCTCTTCTGAACCGCAGCGATTAGAAATACGCTGGGAAGAGCCGGAACCACATATGGGCAACATTGTTTTCTATTCCATAAGATGGGGAGAACGGGGTTCTGATTTGCCTTTCGTCGATACCACCAACGATACATCCTACATCATAAGAAACTTGACATCCTACACTTGGTATTCAATCCAAGTACGAGCAAGGACAGAAGCAGGAGATGGTGAATGGTCAGAGCCTTTAGAAGGCAGGACAGCAATTGGAAGTAAGTTTATACGCTTAAGTTTCATAATGATTTAAATTAAACATATATTTTTCCTATTTTGATATCATGTTTGTTATATGTAGAATGATACTATCAATGAATATAAATTATTGTTGCCCTATTTGATATAGGTGATATTCATAATAAGTAGGCAAGTGGTTACACGATTCTTATTGTTTTCGCTATGAGTTCGAGCTCTATTTTATTGTTTAGCAGGATCGTTAGAGTTAATTTCATTCAACTAAATTAACTAAGAGGTTATATTCTTTTGAGAAACATTGATATATACCATTTTTTATTGTGCGCGGATGTACTTTTTTTAAATTTAAAAACGTCATATTGAGCGTAACTACCAGAATAAATAATAATTTTCCATTCCCAGAAACTAATTTGATTAAATGACACTATATTATTAATAATAATCTTCAACACAAAATAACTAAGAAAATTTATACAAAACAATAACTAAAAGACGATAGCTTGATTAACAAATGAATTAGAAAGTTCTTTACAGCAGGTAATAAGTAGATTATAGTAAATCATGTTCTATGGATATTTCAACTTGCCCTCGTCCATTGTCTGTTACGATAGCTGTTGCCAGTAATGATATTTCCTTAGTGCAGAATCGAATTTGTACCAAGGCTGTAAAACAGAAATACATGTTATTTTTAACCAAATCAAAAGAAGAAATCAGTTTCTACATTGAAGATTCTTTCAAATAATTTTACAAACATATTATATTTAATTTTTTAAATCTTTCATTTTCCATGTTTATTCCTTTATCATACAAGTAAGAAAATATCGCAATCGTAAAAAATAAATAAAATTCGAAATGTTGACGAATATCCATGTTTCAGACTTAATTACATTAGGGAATTTTCGACTGGCGGATTCAAACTCGTAACCTAACGGACGCGAGTCCAACGCTCTACCAACTAAACTATCATGGTCTGCTCGTAGTTTTTTTTCACAAGTAATAATTTATAGCAATTTATCCCCCATAAAAGTTTTCATCTGAATAACCATAACGTAACGTTTGAATAACGTAATTGAGCGAATAACATTTCCATATCAATAAAGGAATTGTTTTCAAAGAGCGATTTTTTAACGAAAGGAAATTAATTTCCAATAAACTAATTATGTTTCTCGAGGGGTAACAGAAATCAAAACTAAAATTTTTAAGAAAACCTATTTAAAAAAAGCAAAGAACAAAGGAGAATGAAAATAATATAAAGGAGGGATCAGTGAGTCGCTCTCAAAGACAGGTATGACCTTTCTATTGCTGTTATGCATCTAAATTCTATGGAAAAAGTTCATCCATTCATCTTCAAATGAATGATCATTTGTTGCTCAGCTAGCGTTGTTTGGCTGCTGGATGAATACCTTCTAACCTAATTTTTCTTGCTTGTTGATTCATTTTATGTTTTAATTTTTACGTTTTTATTGCTTTTTCGCAGCTTCGTTTGTCATAGAGCTCTCAAACAGAAAAAGTTAGGAATTTGATAAAAATCGAAATTGTAATTTAAAAAAATAATTTCATGGGATATTTTTAGCATTACAACCCTAACAGAGGAAACTTTATTGGGTTATACTCAGATCGAATAAGACTACCATCTCTGAGTTATTTAGTATTTAGAAACCAACCTGTTGCCAGTGTCTTGGCCTAGGGGTAGTTTATCTTCCCCGAAATGTGGGCGCCCCGGGTTCGAGTCCTGGTTTGGGCATGGGTGTTCTTCCCCTTGTGTTCTATCTGTGAGGTGAGTGAAAGAGCCCTCCTGTGAAAAGAGATTGTACAAACGGGTCTGTAAGTGCCATCTTCATGTGATCTAGAAGTTAGAATTCTGCCCTCGGATGCGCATGGATCTCAGAAACTATTGCACCCCTCAACCGTTGTCACGCGGACAAGACATCATTATCAAGCCAATGTGTTGAAGAAATCCTGTAAAAATTAAACATTGCGAAACGTGATTGGCTTCAGTTTATAAAAATAAAATACTGAGTAGTGAAAATTAATTGGCTTGTGAAATTATTCTTCAATTTTCTATATTTGCAAATTTTTCAATATATTGGAATAAGTCAACTTTAATTTGAATTTATTTCGATTTAAATGACTTATAGAAATTAAACTATTTCCTTTAAGTGACACCTAACTAACCTGTATTCTCCTTCATAGTTCCATCACTACCAAGGAATTTCCATGAAAAGAAATCAACCAATAAATCCATTGAAGTTGAATGGGAAGAACCTAGTCCAACAAATGGCCCGATAACAAATTATACAGTCAGATGGACTAACATTGACAGTGATTCAATTGATTCAAGGACAACAAATGAAACAGTCTATCTCATAAAACCTTTGAAACCTTTCACCAATTATTCGGTTCAAGTTCGAGCTGCTACAGAGGCTGGATTCGGTCAATGGACAGAAGCGTTAGTAATACGGACTGATATTGGAGGTAAGAATAAGATGTGAAAAATTTCCGTTTCATGCATTTCAAAAATTGAAAAGAAATTTCAATGTTTTTGTGAAAAATTTATAAGAAAAATTGTTCCTAAATATTTAAAAAAGAAACTGGATACATTTTCCCGAATTAGGAATGGCTATAGATTTTTCATAAACTTATCTAAGGACAAAGAATTAAGAACAATTCAGAAGGAAACAAAATGTTGTTTGTCTATGTTAAAATTTCCAATTGGAATTGTCTTTGGTTATACCAATAGAATTCAAAAGATAATAATTTTTATTATTATGTGAATTATTATTTGAATGTTCATTTTTATTGTTGCATGCCAAGAAGGTGAAGCATTCTTCTTGAGCATTCTTATTTCTCCTTACTGTTTCTCTTTATCATATTTACTTCTTACTTCATAATTTTTACTTTTTACTTTATCATTTTTACTATTATGTGAAGTATTATTATTGAGTGCTTATATTTATCTTTCTAATTGTTGTATGAAAAGAAGGTGAAGCTTTCTCCTTGAGTATCTTTATTTCTCCTTCTTACTGTTGTTTCAAAAGAAGATGAAATATTCTCTTCAAGTACCCTAATTTTTTTCTGTTCCATGCAAAACTGAAGGAGCATTCTCTGTGATTGCCTTTGTTTCTTACTTACTGTTGCATGAAAAGAAGATGCAGCATTCTCTTTGAGTGTCCTTACTTCTCTTTCTTACTGTTGCAAAGAAGATGAAGCATTCTGTTTGAGTGTCCTTATTTCTCTTTCTTACTGTTGCAAAGTAGACGAATCATTCTTTTTGAGTATATTTATTTTATGCAAAGAAGGTGAAGCATTCTGTTTGAGTATCCTTATTTCATGCAAAGAAGTTGACGCATTCTGTTGGAGTACTCTTATTTCTCTTTGATACTGGTAATATACAAAGAAGATGGAGTATTCTATTTGAATAACCTTATTCCTTTTTCTAGCTGTTCCATTCGAAAAAGGCGAAGCATTTTTTTTAGTTCACTTATTTTTCTTACGCCAACTTCCATCCAAAGAGAACGAAGCATTCACTTTGAGTACACTTATTTCCTTTTCTTACTTTTACTGCATTGAAGGTGAATCAATGTCTTTAAATAATCTTACTTCTCTTACTGCTGTTTGGAAAGGATCTGTCAAGATAAAATTTAGGGCGAATAGCAATGAGAGGAAGTCACAAATAATAATAAACTCACACTTCATACATGTAGTTCTCGAAAGTATCTGTAACTGTGAATAAACGTTATAGTGCCTAGTAAAAATTGGACTACAAGTTTAAAATTAAACAGAAATGAATTTTTCCATAAGTCTGATAAAGTTTTCCATTAAACATTTGGTTACTGCTCTTTAGACTTTCAGCTATCCAGATGTAAAATCACGAACATTTTTGTTTGAGGATTAATGAAAAATTCATTGTTTATAATTTAAGTATGCATTCTATGCATTATCTGGATTAATTAGAAATCCGTAACTCCGCAGAAGTTAATTTAATGATGCATTAAATAGTATGAAACACATGGAAAAAAATTACTTCTGAAATTTACATTTAGAAAGAGACAGAGTGCTCCAAATCCAGAAATGATTTTCATATTTAACTTCATTGCGTGCATAGAAACTGAAAGATTTCCTAGCTGTAATCTGAATGATTTTTAACCTTAAGATTTTCTATCTATTCCATGTATTGCTCTTTTAGTATAAATTTTTATATTTCCTTTACTCGAACTTCTTTATATCACCCCTGTTTTTTCCAGTTCCATATAAGCCAAGGAATGTGACATTAGTGACGGTTACAGACACAAGTATTCATTTAAAATGGGAAGAACCGGAACCGGTAGTTGGTATTATAACTCGCTATGATGTGGAATGCACTGATTCATCATCGAATTCTACTGTTACTGGAAATACTTTTGATTATCTGTACTACATAATAAAGAATTTATCACCCTACACAAATTATACAATTAGAATTAGAGCAGCCACAAGCGCAGGTTCAGGAAAATGGTCTGATCCTATCTTTATACGAACACCGAGTGGAGGTAAGATATTCACAATTTATTTCATTCCATTTTATATTTTTATGTTTATATTTCAATTCATTCCATTTTATATTTTTACATTTACATTCCATTTTACACTTCATTCACATTTTCATTTTGAGATAATACCTATATTTTTAGTAATAAGCAACGAGTAGAGGCTTGAGTTTGAAAATTTTGAAAACATCTTTTTATCAAGTAATAATTTTTGCCATTTGAATAGAGCTCTATTTCATTCTAATGTTAATTCATTAATTAAAAAAACAACAACCTGTAATAGCATCAAGGGAATAAAAATGAAATTAATATAGGCTTCTGCGAAACGGGGAGATAAATTATAAAAATTGAATAAATAATGGGATTGTGATCAAAATATAGGAGTTTTAGAGCTTAATTACAAAGAAAATATTTATCCAAATACGATGCCAGTTCTTACATATTTTATTTTTATAGCAGAGAATCAATTTTAAAGATAAATTAACATTTTTGGAGATAAAAGTGGTGCTACGCGTTAAATTTTGGCCGAAAATAAACATAGAAACAAAATAAATAAACAATTTATGTAACTGTTTGAAAATTCATAACAATGGACTTTGAGCAGTTACATGTCCTTTTAAACTTGTAATTGAATAATTTCTTAAATTATTCAATTACAAGTTAATTACAATTAATTTCTTTTGCAATTATGATTTTGTAATATAGAGTTTATTTTTCCATCTTTGAGTAACTTTTTCCATAATTAATCATCTAAAAAAATTCAGCAGATTTCTTTGGGAAATATGCCATAGATGTTAAACAAAATTCTAATACATACCATAAATGTTTTAAAAATAGATACATATATCTTGTAGAATATTAAAGGACCAGCGCGCCGGAAATAAGACTCAGTCACGGGACCGGACGCTCTGAAACGGAGCGTCACTACCAGCCCGCGCATTTTAAGCAGTTAAGCCTAATTTTACAAAAAAATTCGTATAAAATCAGCATTTTAATAAAAAGACTCCAAATTTATATCCCATCACATATTATAATCCACAAAATTATAATCCCATCACATATCCCAAAATTTCTACGAAACACACACATAAAAAAACGCCGCTAAAACCGAACACCACTCCTAAATATTTTACTCTTACCCCTTGCAATAATCCGCTGAATGTACTCCCCCATATTCTCCTAACGAAAAAAAACAAAGCAATAAACAAGTCACTTGAACTCACATGTGCACTTTCAAACACATGTGTTTCCCAGTTTGTTTATATTAATTAGAAGAAATACTTTCTTCCATATCACTATCTGATTCATTCATCTATTTCGAAATCTCGCTCTATCAAACCTCAAAAGGCAAACACAATTCTACCCCAACATTTTAACTAATAAACGTTCAATAAATTTCCACAATCTGTTAAAATATAAACACAGCGCGCAATAAATCCCAGCCCTTTAAAGAGCCGTGATTCTCACTTTGTTTACATCAATAAATATATCAAATACAGAAGCATAGAACAGAAACTAATGCCCGTTCATGAAGGTCAAATACCATATGAGTCGACTGTTGTGAAAACCGTTGCCATTTACCGCCATCTAGTAGCATTAAAAAATTCAAATAAAACGTTCCGATTTCCGATTACGCATACGCGACGCTGGTCTCTCCATATCAATCGGAGCTCTTCGCGTGGAAGCGACGCTGGGCTGATAAGAGTGGAATCGCTGCGTCGCGTCCACGGGACCTTGGTCGCGAACGGGTTAAATGAAGTCTTTAAAATCATAACATGGAAAATACTTCAGAATCAAAACTAATTTATTTAATAAAACGACATTTAGGATATTTTTTAAGTGATCCGTGCATTTCCTGAAAGTATATTTATAATCATTTGGGTTGGTTGGTTTGTTTGGTTTTTTTGGCGCAAGAGCCATATTTGGCCAAGCTGCGCCAAGCAGATGGTAAAAATATGGAGCATATATAAGAACATTCATATTGACATATAAAAGGAACAGTAATCAAAAGAAAAATGCAAAGAATGACAGCGCCAAAATACATAATTATAAAACATTTAAATAAAACAAATGTGGGTAAAAAAACCTTACATTGAAGCAATATAAAGTATCAAACATGAACAAAAATGTAAATGTTCTAAATATAATTATAAAAGCCAATTGTTTTTAAAATTTTTTTTAATGTTTTGGAGGAATTCCTCTCTAACCATGTCTTGCAAAGTTAATGACGATGTTTTAAAAGAATATAAATGGAAGGAATTAAAAGAGGGACACTCAATCAAAATATGATGTATAGTAAAATCCACACTACATGTGGGGCACTTCGGTGCCATCTTGCCAAAAATGAGATGTTTATGCATAAAGCGAGAATGACGGAGTATAATGATTATACGAAGGCGTATAATCATTTGGGAATTTATAGAAAGAACTAATATTATGAAATTATTATTTTAGCTCTAGTTACCTTAATTATTGCAAAAATTGCTATTAAAGCATTACATCGTGTTCGTGCTCTTTAATAATAATTAAATATACTCACTAGAGAGCACACAATGCTTTATATTCAAATATGTAGTTATTGAACAAATCATTAAGAATATATTTCATTGAAAGAGAAAAAGACACAAAGTATAATTTTCTTGATTTTAATGCTCTTGCTAAATTTAACGAATTTGTCTTTTAACACTTTCATGCTTCTAAAGATAAAAATGCTTTAATTGCATTTTCAATTACTACTTAACGGGATATAGTTCTAAAACTTTCTATAGCTACGAGTTTCAGATCTATATAAAATATTTTCAAATTTTAGTAATCTGCATTCAAATAATTCCATATAAATTTTGATTCTACATTGAAAATGCCGTTTAATAGTTAATACGTGAAAAAATAAATGACATAATTCAATAATAAATATAAAAAGGAGCTACCAAATATATTACCAACTAAGAAGTAGAAATAATACAATTTTAAAGGCATACTTTTATGAGTTTAAAATTTGAAAATAACATTTCACTAAATATCCAGAGCAATAAGCTAATATTATAATATAAATAATCGTTATGCCATGCCCACGGAAATAAATTATCATACCTTCCAAAACAATAATATTATATAAATAGTGTTTATTATTTTGAGATTCAATAAATTTACTTTTTAATAATAAATCAACTTTATTGTCATAAATTTTTTCTATTAATTTTAATATTTTAATTTAATTTGTTGAATTTTCTATAATAATGTTTTTAAACACTACGATGGAATTCAAACTCGTGCATTAAAACATTCAATCTTGTGCTATAACTAATCATTAATTAAATTGGTTTTCTGTAATATTAAGCAGCAAAGTAAATTTTTTTAAATGTATTCCACATAAATCCTTTAATAACCTAAAAAGTTAAGGTTTTTAAATGCATTCCCTATAAATAATCTAATAAGCTTATAAATTAAGAATTAGACAAATCACCATAAGCGAATAGTATAGATAAAATTCCAAGAATGCGTTTTTTTACTGATGTTTTCCTGATCTTCTCCATTATTTAGTACCGCTTCCTCCCAGGAATCTTGAAAACGAAAAAGTAACCAATCTTACTATTTGTATCAAATGGGAAGAACCATCTCCTTTCAAAGGGCCCATTCTGTCGTATACTGTGCGGTGGAAGCCTGCAGATTCCAAAACAAGCAACACTGGAAAGGCCGAAACTTCTTCTTATTGTATAGAAAGATTAAAACCGTACACATTTTACACCATTGATGTACAGGCAGAAACAGCAGCAGGATTCGGAGATTGGTCGGAAAGTAAAAAAATACAGACAACGATTGGCAGTAAGTATATTTTTTTTTCATTTTCAACATGTAGAATTTTTTTCGGCATTTAAATTGACTCAAATGTTATTTCTAAACTATAAGAATTTTTACTTCCCTAAGAAATCTATCGAATCCGTTCGATTTTTCTATCAAATTATAATTACACTTATTACAGACATTATAGATCTTGAAAATCAAGAAAGCTTTTTTTTTTATTTCTTCGAAAAATTTCCTATTTGAAGAGGATATTATTAGAGGAATGAAAAAAATGTACTTTTCATACTTTTCAATTCTTTTCTGATTTTTTCCTCATCAGCTGGTACAGATCTGGGGTATTTTGCTCATGCGAGTTATTTAAAAATGAATCAGAAATATTCGATATTGATGATGTCGCGTCTTCATTATCGCGGAAAGAGGAGTGCAATAGCTTCTGAAGGCAAAGACCCTTGACAGAAGTTTAAATTCAAGCTCATATGAGGATGACACTCACAAACTCGGTTGTCCAACCGCTTTATACAGAGAGATGCAGCCTCACTCACCTCACAGAGCACAGGGGCGGACCAGAGACGCCCAGATCGCGGTGAAGACGTGCCACTCCTAAGCCAAGACTCCGGAAATATTTGTTATTAGTAGAGCAAAATGCAATTTTTCTCTTTCTTTTATGAAATTCGGAAACTTGAACCTTAGTTTTTGGAGGTTTTTTTATAACTCCACTTTTCTTACCTGGTAACTATGAAACTTTTCGGTTTCTGGTAATCAAAACTCCAAATCGAAATAAGGACTAATCAAAATCCCTTCAAGCTTTTCAAGCTAATTTATTTGCAGTCAAAAACTTTTCATTTTTAAGCTTCATTTGAATGCTGTATTACAGGAAAAAATTAATATATCTGCTATTTTAAAGCAATGTGTTTATTTCTGAGCATAAATTTTTTTTAATTTATTTTAGTGATTGGAGTTTTAGATAGGAAACACATTTGACAATTTTTTTTTGATAAATAAAAGCATTAATACTGTTCGAAAATGATTATTATCTTAAGATTTAATATTAAATTCTTACTTTTCGTTTTACTTTCCTGAGTGTTCATGACAAACAGTTTTCAAAACAGTTTTTTTTCCTAATAACAATGCTTTCTTTTATATAAATATATTCTTATAAAATGCAATTACATAAATACAAATAGAATCTATTCACTGATACCCTTGTGAATAATTAAAGAGAACCATTGATAAAAATAACGTCAATATTGAAGTAAAAAGTATTTTTCGCTTTTTCACGTTTTAATAGAAGTAAAAGAAAAAAAATTAAGTGATTTACCGGTAAGATGCGAGAAAACAAACGAAGAGATATTTTTCATTGTTTTGGGAAACCATTTTCTAAATTAATTCAATACACAAAACCCTCCATGTTATTTCTTAGCATTCTTGGGAATTGAATAAACATCGGAAGCCAATCATTATAATGGATTTGCTCGCGAGGTGTTTATTATGAATTATATATGACTGTATCTGGAGAGCAGCACTTTTATTAGAACGTGGCTCCCTATTTTCTTTCGCGTTATTTGGAATTTATGCAATAATCTAAATGGATAATTTGTAAGAAATATGTTTAAGTTATGCATTTTTTAAAAAATATATCAAATGATGCACAAAATATTTAAATAAATTCAGATTATTTGTGCCATTTTTAAAGCTTCCTATTGGAATTTTTTGTTAATGTAAATAATTATTCCTGTGTGTTATCTATGTAATGTATCCATTAAAGCCTCGTATAAAAATTCAATTTAAACAATCTTATAAAACAGAATCACTGGATTTTTTTGTATAGCGATTCAAAAAACCAATAATATATATTTATATTATTTCTTAATAGTTCAAGCAATGTTTTAGTGATGTTTGATTAATTATTTAATTAAATATTAAGGATTACAGTTAAATTTTATGAATGAAGGAAATAAACAATTGTCTAATTGAATGTTAAAAATTGGATTCACAATGGCAGTTATATATATATATATATAAAATTTACCTTTATATTTTTATAATCATGAAGAAATTCAGTCTCTGTTCATAGTTCTATTAAAACATTTTATCGGGTGCTTTTAATAATATTAAATTTAAATTTTAAAGAGCCTCTTTTGGGAGCATTAGCTCCGAAATAGTATTTCTTTTCTGCTTCTATTTCACAATATATGCACTTGTTATTTTGCACAAGCAGTAATTTGTTATAGATCAATTTCAATGAATTCACACTTTTAATAATATCAGCTAAGCAAAGAAAAATTTTATAATAAAATATTTCATGATAATAGTTATTAATTCTGTAAAAAAGCTAATTGCCTATGACAATTACTTTCCATATATATTTAATAAAATAATAAAAACATTAAAAAATTAAAATTCATTAATGTTTCCTTGTACCTATAGTTCCTGCCGTTGTTAAGGATGTCAAGACATATAACAAGACGGCTTGGACTGTTTATTTGAATTGGTCACCTCCAGATCCCCCCAATGGCCCTCTGAAAGAATACATGGTGAATTGGGGACAGCACGATAAGCCAGAAACGATGAGAAATTTCACTAATAGCACCTTCTTTGTTGCCAAAAACTTAACTCCTTACACTAAATATATTTTTGAGATATCGGCATCAACGGAAGTTGGATTCGGACCACCATCTGGTTCTTTATTAGTAGAAACTGAGATAGCAGGTAAGTTCTGAGTTAAACTGCAGTTCTTAACCACGTTCTTGTGAAAGGAAATATTGTTATAAAGGGTGGTTAATTAAGAAATGTACAGTTTCCGTGCACTATAAATCAAGAACAATGTAATGTATTATATGTCCTCCGTAATAGTATTGTATGAGGTTATTTAAAGTTCTATTGCAGACAATAACAGGTGTTCTATTTGTGACCCCTTAGAAGGAGTCGTACAGTTTCTTTCCGAACACTGCCCAGAACAAATTTACCTTAGTGGAATATCTGAAATGTTGCGCTGTGCATTAGTGATTATATCTTTCCCAAAAAGGAAGCATTGTATGTTCACCTTCCTAATAACATGAAATGTTACTTCATCAATGAAAGTGAATGATCTACCAAGTCATCAAAACGAAAGTGCATATTGGCACAAAATTCAAAGCAATTTTGTTTGTCAGTCATTCAGATTTTGCAGAACCGGCACTTCGAATGGAATCCTTTTCAGCTTCTTTCTGGAAATTCTCCAGACAGTAGGCTGAAAATTCTGAACTTCGCAACATGTTGATATTTTCGAATTTCATTGAATGACAGTCACTCGTCCAGGACTTATAATATTTCACAAACAGTCGCAGATTTGAAATTTTTCATGCCATTGATAGATAGGCTTTATAGTTGAAACTTCTTTTTCCGAAATGTGTTCAAAAATACCATTGCACAACAGATTCAGCTTGCTACATTGGAGAGCATAATATGTCTTCTCTACTGCAACGCCACCATTTCGATCGACTTGTCACACGATATACATACTACTGCCTATGTGACTTCAGTCAAGGGCGAGACACAAACTTTAAATGTACCTTCATCTTAAGATCTGTTAAGGCTGTTCTTGTCTTTTACTGTAACATCGTCTGGAAAGTGTTGACTTCTTTATGAATCACAATGTATACATATATTCGCTGCCGTACACGAGAATGCTTATAGCAGACAAATTAAGTTTTCTTAAGTTTCTTAAGTAAGGAGATAATTATTATTGATGTTGTTATTTAAATCATAAATCACAGGCATTGTTATGGAAACAACATGCATTGTTTAAGTATTCTGCAGAAAAGAGATGAAATAATACATTGATAGTACTGAAATTGATTATTTATTTATTTTATTAGGTTGTTCGGAAAGTAATTTCGTTTTTTCCCGACAGAGGATTTAATTGTATTTTTCGCACCCAATTTCATACTTAAACCGCAAAATCATTTTATGTTTTAAGAGCTGATATAGCAAGGCTTGAGTGTGAAAAAGTGCAGCTGATTCTCCGCAGTAGTTTTTGGATGGTGCCCTTTTAAATATGGAGAGCAATAAA
>JAPMOQ010022248.1:558602-580614 GCA_026543055.1 Argiope trifasciata
TTAAAAAAAAAACTTATCAAGCAACAAAATCTACACAAGTTTTGACTCTATCGAGATTCGAACTCACGATGTCTTGACTATAACACGAAAGTTATAACCAGTTGGTTATTGAGACTCGATTATTTGTTTTCAATGCGGAAATATCTTAATAAAAAAAGAAGAAATTTTTTTAAAAACATATTTGAAAAATGCATCTGACTTCTACTAAATCCTATATATAGCTCGATTTGTTTCGCAGAATTTTGTGATTGATTTTACTCATCACCTTATGTGCTAGAATTAAGAAATTTTGGGCAGAATTGTACTCCTTATTATAATGCAATATTTTGATATTTTTAGAACTTAATTAACAATTAATCAATTAATATCAGTAAAATGTTGATTGTATGTGAGTGTTTCCATGAGGATCAACATCAGTTTGAGAAAAAGTAAACAATTAATTCACTGATTCTAATTAAGTAAAAATTTTATATTTTTTGCTGATAATTTTTAAAAACATTATCACATACATTGATATACAATTTCTTAAATTATTTCTTTAATGATAAAAATTTATTTCATAAATTTTCTTTGGAATTTTGGGCAACTTTTTAATGTGCATTGGTTTGCAGTATTTCCAAAAATATGCTCAATTATTGGAACAAAATCTAACATGTTTTTATTTCCCTGCAAATATTTAACTCGAGTTTTTCTCGATAGCTAAGAAATGAAGATTTTATTTAAATTTTTGTACTGCAATATTTTGAATGACAATTAATTTTTGCTTTCAAAATTTTATTGCATTAAGATTTTTTTGTGTAATATATAAAAAAAATTAAAATATTGTTTTATATTAGATGTTTACATTATACTATTCTAAATATTTTAAACTTATCTTACAGCTAATAAAAGGGTAATTAAACTTCCTATATGCTTCATTTCATAGCATATCTTATTTGTTCATATGCTATGCACAAAATGTAGCTTTTTATTAAATTGATTAGCTTGCATTTTATATGATTGAAAAGAAAGTGAATTTAAAGGACTACATAAGACAACGAGAACTGTAGACATGAATACGAGATTGAATAATTTGTCTTCATTAGAAAATGTCTGATGTCTAAATATTGTAGAAGTATAGCTTTGGAAATAACACAGCATATATTTATGCTTTAAACTTTAATATGAAAAAAAAAATATTCAGCTATGTTAATTGCGTTAAATATTTTTAAACTCAAATTAAAATTTAGTTTATTTTTTGAGGCAACCATAATGGTCAAATTATTCATAAGAGATGTAAACACTACCCGTGTTTCCGGCTAACTGACTGCTCATTAAAGATGTGAAAAAATAAGCAGAAAAGAAATTGTTTTTTCGAAAGATGACAGAAAAATGTGATCATTTTTTCTATTTCAGATCAAGAAGATCCTCTTCATTGCAAGGAAATAAAAACGGAAGAACCAGAAAGGAAAACTTTTATCAGATGCACAGTTGGTGTTGATAGAGAATGCTCCTCTGTTACACCTTACTGCAATGGGCCACTAAAACCTGATACTCGTTACGGGTAAACTGTTTCATTCATGGTTTAAAAGTTGAATTTGTAAATGATTAT
Source organism: Argiope trifasciata (assembly GCA_026543055.1). Lineage (NCBI taxonomy): Eukaryota > Metazoa > Arthropoda > Arachnida > Araneae > Araneidae > Argiope > Argiope trifasciata. The sequence goes on from JAPMOQ010022248.1 coordinate 560,194, forward strand.
TTGAGCTAAGTATTAAAAAAATATTTTCAGAATGTAGCATTATGATTGCAATTTTTGATTGACAGTTTTGGTACTCACCTTTTGGTATGCAGTTAAATATTTAAATATATTTTTTAATCAAACGGAAATATAGGCTAGCACTTCGAATCTCAAATTCGTGACCATCAGAATTCATATAAATACTTATAAATCTGAATTTTATTCAAGACAATTTCATAGTTTGGTTTAACTGACTTTTGAAAAAATAAAATTTTAAAAAGTTATATTAAGATATTATTACTGTGATTGTTAAATATTTCTGTACTAAATGAAAATATATTTTAAAAAACAAAAAATTCTCATAAATTTTAATTTTTGTGAAAAAGCTTATTTATTAAATCGCATTCACTCGAAACTATAATTTTTTAAAAAATGTTTCCTCTTTGAACGCGATAATAAATATTGTCACAGTTAATCTATTAAAAAATGCAGTTAAAAATAATAATAAATGCGCGTATCCCAAAGAATTAATTAAACAAGCTAATCATATTCATCAAAATCATTCACAATTATTTGTGCAATATGATTTTCTGTATTTTTATGTGATTGAATTCAATTTAAATCAAACGAATAACATTCCTTGTAAACATTCACGTGATATAATTTTCAACATTTGTTATTTGATCAAATCCATTTTCAAAGTGAAACAAACAAAATAATAAAATTTTGGCATGATATAATTTAGATACATTATCAAAATTCAGGATATAGTTTCCAATAACCTTTATATGTGGCCAAATCCACTTTTTCAATCTAATAAATAAAGACATTTTCAGTCAATTAAGTTTTTTGGAATTAGTCACAAGACATAATTTTCAACATTTATTATTTGATCAAATCCACTTTCCAAATGAAACAAACAAAATCGTTTGAAATTACTTACACGTTATAATTTTCAGCAATTTTTACATACAGCCTATTCCGCTCTTCAAAATCTAATAAATAAAATAGTTTTCAGGTACTAAAGTTGTTTGCAATCATTTACAAGATATAATTTTCAACATTTTTATTTGATGAAATTCCACTCTTCAAATGGAATAAACTAAATAGGTTGTAATTATTTACATGTTATAATTTTCAACAATTAGCTCAAATTAATTTTATTATTTGTGGCCAAATTTATTCTTTAAATATATTAAATAAAATCCTTTTCAATCAATAAAATTTTTTTAATTGTTCACAAAGTTATGATTTTTAACATTTATGTTATTAAATTGGCTCTGAATTTACGATTATTTAGTATATAAAATTCTCTTATCTATTTTTTCTTATTGTATTAACACATTTATTATCGAATTGCACCTGCAACATCATAAAAAAACACATTTAATCCTGGAACAATAAAAATGTTACACATAGACCAATTTCTAATAAATTATTGATCGCGGTAAATTAACCTTAAAAAGATTGAAGGCTTTCAAAAGAATTTTTACATGCCTTCCATTTTCTAGAGAACAAATCCGGTTAAGTACCTTCACTAATCAGCTTAAGAAAGCCAGAATCTAATTTTCCTCAGTAAATGCCCCTTTCAACGATTTCATTGACTTTGGATATGAGGAATAAAAGCCTCAAGGCAACTGTGCTCACATCACTTTGGAAAGAGCCCTGCAAATTCTTTAGAAAACTGTAATGAATGGCTTCTTTGGACGACTTTAGCATTTTAATGCTTAAAGTAAATATTAGGATGATTTTTAAAGCATCTGCTGATAAGTATAATGCAATGCCAAAATATGAAATTGACATAGAGGGGCTTTTAAGAGGGAAGTTATAATAATATAATTAGATTATATGATAATTTCGTATCCGAAACTGGAGACCTAAAACAATTTCCAACATTTGTGAAGTGTGGTATGTTAAAAGAAAAAAAATCATTCACTTGTAACATATTTTTATTAATTAAATTTTTGCTGTAAATGCCACTGTATTTAGATTATTTGGCAAGAAATCTAAATACAGTGACATTCTTAGCAAAAATTTAATTAATAAAAATATAAGAAATGTTACAAGTTAATGATTTTTCTCGTGAAAGTGTTTTTTTTTCTTATTACTACTCGTAGAATAGAAATAAATACGCTAAAAGTTAATGAACTTTTCCCCCTTGTGGTCTAAGTTGCTATTAAGTGTATGCTATTATTGTGATAGAACATATGCAATGAAATTCAATCGTGAATTTAGTTAATTCTTGAAGACAAAATAAATGGAAATAGGCATGAATTTCTATTTAATTCTCCTAGATTAATAATTAAAATCTATTCCCTTTTTTGTAATTAATACTATGATCCTAAATATATGGACTAAATATTCGAAAATTGCTATTGCGATAAAAAGACTGGCATAGAAGTGTTGGAAAAAAACCGATCTTTATAAATATTGTTAATCAACCATCATTCATTAGAGACTGATAGACTTGACTGATAACATCAAATATAGAGCCTGATTTTACTTAATAAACTTCCGAAAATTGCAATTCCACTGAAGAACCGTCGTGTGAAGGGGTCTCTTGCACGCTGAATCTGTCAGCCAAACGTCCTCCCGCTGGTGTGGCTTGGCGTGGAGAGGGAGGTACCAGTTCAGGTGTCGTCCTTGTCTTCTGACCATGGCTCAAAATTACGAGGTCCGTCCGGAAATATCCCTCGTGTTGCTTTGTAGTGGGAAGTTAATATAACTAAACTAAACTAATCCAAAAATTGCATTTTCGGTAAAAAGTATTGATGTAAAATTGCTGAAAAGACATGTCTATAAATATTGTTAATTAACCATCATCATAATTACACAATAATCAGGGATACAGAAACTAGCATAATTAAACTAATTAAATTAACCAAACATAATTAAATTAAACCAAATAAAAAAAAATAAGAAAATCGGAAATTTATCCCTAAAAAAGATTATTAAATTACATGGAATGATTTTAATTCCATTGTCAATTAATTTTAATATTGTTTTTATATTGCAAAGCGTGCGACATTAATGCTAGTAAAAATTAAAAAAAATTCAGATATTTACCAATCTTTGCTATAAATACTATAAATAATTTACAAAACAAAATAAATTTTATTTTATTTTTTAAAAATCCACCATAAACCCTTTAATTGGATTTGTGAAACATATTTTTAATTTTTTCTTGTTTTTTTTTTATTTGCCTTTATAGAGTGAAACTGAGAGCTTTCACTAGAGGTGGATTTTCCGAAACGGATCCTTTATTTACTATCACAGGTAACATATTTTCAAAATCGTGCTATTTAATAATGTTGTATTTTATAGAAACATAATTGAATATTAATAGTGCACAGACACTTATTTCAAAATACTAGCAATCTTAGTATTTTGAAATAAGTAGTCACTACAAGTTTTTTTTAATAAAAAAAAATAGTAATCTTAAAATTTATATTCCACTTTGCAGTATTAAAATGTCTCAAAAATCCGTATTATTTACAGAAAGGTGTTGCTTCTAAAAATAACTCAAATGAATGAGGGCTTACATTGTGGAATGCAAGCGACAGATAAGGTTACACGTGCCCTTTAAATCAATTATGAAATTTATTTTCGGTAGATGCAAGTGTTTCAAGCGAACAAATACGAGGGATGATCCTAAAAAACGTTTAAAAGGCAAAGGAAAATTACCTTATTAACAATAGATGGAGAATACAAATGTAATTAAGGAACATTTGTGACGGTCTCTTCTCTACATAATCCTCAAACCCGTTCAGGCTTTTATCACACCGCTGGCCTCATTTTTTTAATCCGTCTTGGTAATAATCAGGTCCTTGGCTGTTGAGCCATTTCTCGTACCTTTTTGAACATCACCGTCTAATATGAACCTGGTTTCGAATAAGTGTTTCATTAATGCCACTGATGGAAATATTCGCTGGAAGCCAAATAGAAGATGTATGGGGGATGACTTCAGACCTTCCTTCTAAATCCCACCTCATCGTCTGATATGAACATTGTTTCGCATAAGTGTTTCTTCAATGCAGGGAAATTTATATAGTCAGTAGGAGCCTCTATGGGGGTGACTGCAGACTACAGACCTAAGCAATTCAAGCAATCTATCTGCCAGCTTCAAAAGAACAAGACCATTTCGTTACCTGTTTTCTACTCATTGCTTTTCCTCTGTACACTTCAACGATTTGCCTGTGAGTGTCCAATGGGTACAAATTTTCGGCTGGCAGAAATCACATCATGGCTAGCACCTCTGTGCGAGACCACTTCTCTAGACGTCTTACCATTACTCTCGCTGTTTTAGGTTTCAGTGCTAACATTATCTGCTCGAGCGACCAACCCAAACAATTACCATTATCTTTCTCCGCTCTGGAATATAATATTCCCATCCACAATTTCTACTTCCCAAGTACTGCTTCTTGTAAAGTTTTTTTTGTGTATCCCCCCTCATAGTTAATGCAGAAGCAAGTTAACAAGTTAAATTTAAGAGAATGACTTCTAATTGAATTTTCAGCTTCAGAGTAATTTTAGAATAATGCAAGGTAACTGATTAAATTTTTGAATAAGGCATCTGTTTGTTATTAAGTTTTAAATTGAAATGCAAATGTGCTAGGGGCCACTGAGGAAGATTTTTCTGGCCAATAATCATCCGTTTCATGGCTATAATTTTATTATTTTTTCAAAAACAGATGTTGGCTTAAACAGGGATTTTTCAAGCCGTTCTTTCTTTTAAATAGAATCTTTTTTTAGATCATGAATACAAGAAAGAATCTCTAAGATGAATGAAATATTTTGAAGCTATCATTGAACAATTAATCTGTTAATATTTTAATTTCATTTACTTTCCTTTATGAAAATAAGCGTATTTAAAAATGAATATTAATTTTATCCTTTTACAAATTACTTATTTTTTTAAATACCTGTGTTTTGAGTTTCAAGAAATGAAATACTACTTAAAAAGGAATAGGATTTATATTTCTAAGTTAATTTTTCTCTTCAAATAAAATTGGAAATATTAAAAAATAATTATTCTGCATGAGTTTATTATAATTATCTTTTCAAATTTCGAACGGAAAGTGAATCTTCTACACTTATTTTTAATGAATGAGCGGTTGCTCTATCAACGACCTTAAATTTTTTTTTTTTTTTTTTTTTTTTTTTTTTTTTGCAACTCTTTCTAAAAATAAGAACTTTTTTGGAAATATTTTCTGTTTTCTGCTTAAAAGAATGAAATTAAATTTGAGTTATAACCGATTAAATATTTCTGTATGAAAAGCGTAATATTTCTGAGGAGACGTTGTTCTAAATTGCACAATAAAATTTGAAAATCGCACAGTTACTTTTTGAATATTTTATTCATATATTGCCGAAATTTCTAAAACTATAGTATTTTATTTGCTTCGCAAGCATTTCATATTCTTATAATTTGCTAAAAATGAATAGTTTAACATATTTCTTGAGATGGCTATATCCTTTAAATTTCGTATTTATGGATTTATTTTCTTGTAACTTTTCATATAAAATGACTGCTTTTTTAAACATTTAATAAACAGAAATGAAACCGTCTTATTTGATATAAAGTACTTAAAAAATGCCGGTAACCGCTTTAAAAAAAGATAACGAATTGCATTCCAGCTCGCTTACTATCGCAAATATGTAATAAATAGTATGCTTTCTTTTTTCTTATTTGAAAGAGTAGGTAATGTGCTATCTAAAAGTTTTTCTTTTAAATTTGAGTTCTAACGTCCAAATACTTAAGAAAAAAACTGCTAATATATTAACGATAAATTTTCGTCAGAACATTTTGTCTATTCATTTATGACTGTCTTACTTAATAAGAATTTTAGGATTATTTTCTTTATGGAATGCATTTTATGTATTTTACTGTCAAAATATATTAAACCAGTTCCTTTTACTCTTTTCAAAGTAGCATTTAAATATCTTTGCATTATGACTGTTTCCCAATAGTAATTGAATAGAATAGAAAATAGTAGATATTATCTGAAAATAATATTAAAAATCTTTTACTATTAATTAAATTATTTTAATTAATTAAAAGGTTTCTTCTTTTTCATTGGTTTATTTTCTACCAAGCCTTAGTGCAAAATTAAATTTGAATAATTGATTGTAAAATATTTTGATGAATATAAGGTTAAAAGAACATTTTAGTTAGACTATAAATAAACTCATAAATTTACTATACAAATTAATGCTAGTATGAGTACTAATTTTTATTTAATGAAAATAAACAGTTAAAATTCACAGTAGAGAACTAAAATAGTTAAATTGATGTCCATTATTTGAGTATACTCAGTGGTTTGTAAATGCTTTTAGCAGAGCATTTGCTAAAATATGATTTTACATGCTGAGAAATGCTATTGTCTTTTATCTCTTTAAATAACACTGTTGTGAGCGCAAAATATCAAAAATGTGCAAGACTTATTGAAGATCTACCCCTTAAAATCCTTTTAAGCTAAATCTCTTGCATGCGTAAATATCTTCTGCTTCAATAAGTAAGTGCACTTTAATGAGTATTTATTTATTTAAAAGTTATAATGCTTTCAGTTTAATACGCTCATAAACTGAAAACTTCCTTGGGCGTTAAAGAGTTGCTAACGTTAATGCTATATAGATTTTGGACATGGAAAAACATTAAATTCTTCAACAAATTTTATGATGGTTTTAAAAGATAAATTTAGGATTAAAACCAGGAGATATTTTAGTTATGTATAGATATGTGTTGGGAAATTTAATTATTCTTCTTTTATGTAGATATGTGTGTAAGAAAAATATTCGTTTTATATTTAATAAAAAAACTTTGAAAATATCCTTCCTCTTGAAAAAAATTTACGATGAAACATTTAAATTCTTCAACAAATTTTACTATGGTTAAAAGATAAATTTATGATTAAAACCCGGAGGGGCTTTAGGTGTATATGTTTGTGTGTAGGGAAAATCAGTATCTCTTTTTTATGTAGATATGTGGGTAGGAGAAATATTTTTTTAATATTTAAAAAAACTTCGAATATATTCTTCTTCTCTTCAACTTTTGATAAATAAAGGCATGTCTTATGTTTAGTTGTAATTATTGTGATTAGAGTCCAGTAAGAATTTGGATGGAATCTTTTGATATCTCATTCTTTTTGCTTATTTTATTTTTGAGTTGTTGTTTCTACATATAAACTAACGAAAGACATAATTAGTTCAAAAGTTTATTATTCTTTTTAAGTAAGTATGTTTTAGGAAAATATTTTTTTATATATTTTTTAAAACTTTGAAAATATGTTTCTTTACTTCATTTAATAAAATATGGTATATCTTATGTTTAACTGTAAATATTATTGATAAAAGAATCCAGTATGAATTTTATATCGCCACATTTCAAATGTGATATTTTCTCTTATTTTATTATTTTTTTCTGAGTTATCGCTTTTACATACAAACGGAGGATGGACATAGTTAGTCCAAAATGAGACATTAATGTATAGTCACAACGAATGACAAGCAGTGCTTTGGAGTTTCAACTGCTTGACAGGTTGTGTTTTAATGCTATCGGTTAATATGCACACAAAAGAGAGACAAAATTTTTATATACATATTTGATTAAAAATTTGGTAAAAGTACCAATTTTGTTTATCTGGATCGTTGTGTCTTAAAATTATTGCGCCCATAATCCCATCGACATATAGATATTATTCCAAATGTGTTTTTTTTTATTCTTTGAACTTCCACTGACAAATATTTTGATAATTGCATTACTTTATCTTTTACTTTATCATTACGTTAATATTTAAAAATGTTAGAAATTTTGTAAAAATTCATTTTACTCATCCTATAAAAATATGTGACAAGTAATTAGATTGCTTCATAAAAATGACATATAGAAGTGTATACCTAAAACTGAAACGCTCCTAAATTTCAACAGAATTTCAAATCAGCTATATAGTAATAAAAGCAATCAAGATACTATATATAAGGACCAGATCCCACCAAAGAAATATGATTTTTTTTATGGCCAGATCATATAAAAGAAATATGTAATGAAATATGACATTTCTTTATATTTATATATATATTTTTTTCTAATGACTAGATCGCATCAAAGAAACATCTAGTATAGTGGGCGTCGTCGTTGGAGTGATAGTTATCTTTTTGATGCTGAGTGCGTTTATTGCTTTCACTCTTATCTTGAAAAGGAAAGGCAAGCTCGTAGAACTCAGGCTGGCGATTCTGTAAGTAATTTTTTTTATATTTTCGTGTTATTGCTGTTGACATGTGTGTCCAGGTCTTAATAATCAAAAAATATAATTTAGTAATTATCAAAAACTTATCAAGTGAGATTTTTGATAATGCGGTTTTTGTTCTTTTTTTCATTACTTTTGCGTAACTTAAATGTTTAAATGGTATATAAATTCTAGAAATTAATTTTCGAAACTAAGTTGGAAATGATAGTACTGTGGTTAAATTTCTTATCTCACAATTCAGTGTAAAAAGATGTAACATCTTATGGCATGCAAGAAGCTTTAGAAGAGTATCCTTTGAACTATAGCAAAAAAATCTTTAATTAAATTTAAATTTAAAGATCTGGCTCTTCTGAATGCTTTTAGAATTCTAATGTTCTATATTTTTTCAGTATTCATTTCCCTAATGAGTTGTACACATGATAAGTCAGCTTTCCTTATTGAAAAACTGCCAGATTTTAAGTTTACAGATTTAAAATTTGAAGAAGACGATTTCAATACTTTTTTATCTCAATACAAATTTATTGGAATGCACATGAAAAAGTAATTTTGAAAAAAAGTATTTACAATACCTCCAATATAAATAAATTAACAATTCTTCTAAAAATTGGAGAACTTTCCGTTTTTGAAAAAAGAGTCTTCTGCTAAGCATGAGATTTTATGGCGTAGTGTTAAGAAAGTTGAACATATTTTTAGAAGAAACTATCTGAAATTATCAAAAATTCTTCAATTTTGGGAAAAGTTACTTGTTTCCTAAGTCAGTAATTGTTAGATTTCTAATTTGAGAAGTTATTAGTTTCCTAAATCAGTTATTGTCAGAAAGATTTCGATTTTTAGGTAAGTTATTAGTTTCCTGAATTAGGAACTATCGAGAAAAGTTATTAGTTTTCTAAATCAGAAGTTATCAGAAAGATTTCGAATTTGAGAAAAGTTTAGTTTTCTAAATCAATAATTGCCAGAAATATTTCGGATTTGTGAAAAATTATTAGTTTCCTGTATCAGTAATTTTCAGTAATATTTTGATTTTGAGAAACGTTATTAGTTTCCTAAGTTAGTAATTATCAGAAAAATTTCGATTTTATGAAAAGTTATTTGTTTCCTGAATTAGGAATTGTCAGAAATATTTAGATTTTGAGAAAAGTTATTAGTTTCCTAAACCATGATTTTCTGAAATTTGGTATTTATAACTATCTCAAATGATATTTATTGGCAAAAAACAATACATTTATTCGAAATCTAAAAAAAAAAGTATTTTAAATATGACTCAGAATTTCATTAGTTTTCGAACTTTAAAATACTTCATGTTTCCAATCTCAGAAACCCGAAAACGGTAACATTTATGATCAGAAATTACTTTTACCGAATCCTTTCATGTAAAAGTTAAAGGTCACTCCAAGTGGGAGTGATTGCGGTCGGATGCAGGAACATCGATGAGATTGCACTGCGAACAACAATGAAATTATGTCCGTAATAGGGCTTCACATCTCTTGCCTCCATCTAACTGAGTGTTACATCTATCTTGTTTACCTCTAGGGCAAGATTTGGACGACAGCCCACAGCTCCCCAGCTACCAGCAGAGCAAGTGCTACAGTTAGAAGCATGCCCTACTGTCGCGTGAGTAGCTGTTTCTAGTTCATTTCTGCTGATTCCAGTGGACAGTGTTTGCATCTCTATCTACTCGAAATGCTGTTCGATTAATCTGATACATTGTACTTGGTGCTTGTAACTGTATTAGAATGTTTATTATTTGTTCCAAAATGAAGTCATCTGCTGTAATGGGAATTAATTCGCAATCTTATTAAAATTATCGTAAAGTTTTATAAGGTCGAAGCGCTTTTAATTCCTTAAATATTTATTTTTGAAGAGTTTAAAATTATGCTTTCTGTAAATTTTGTGAATTAATTTACAATTGTATCAAAGCTACATAAAAAGTTTTTTTTTAAGTTTTAAGATTTCCAAAAATAAAGTGTTGATAATAAAATGCAATTTTTATAAAGCAAAAATAAGATATTCAAAGAATAGTATATACCATTTTGAAAGAAATATATAAATTTAATTCAAAATTGATTGAAATAGTTTTAATTTCTGTCTCAAACAGTCAATATTTCCGTGAAAGAAAGCTTGCTATATTTTACTTTTTTCGTATAGGAATCGAAAATATCAAGTAAAAAAAATTCAACTTGGGATTTTTAAGAATCTTCACACTTCAGATTTATCTAGCTCTGTAAAACACATTTTTGGAACAATATCTATCTGTTGTTCGTCCATCTGTCTGTCCATCAATACCATAACTCAAAAACGTTTTGAGCTAGATGTTCAAATTTGATATAAGATTTCTATTCCTAATTTCTAAATTTCAATCAAATTTTGAATTAAGTCTCTTTGACTGTCCGAATATATTGTGAGAAACAGTGATAACTACGAAATGAAGAAATAATCACATTCATAGGATTTTATAGACAGATTCATTATCTAAAGTATAGTATGTATAAATTTCAAAGAATATCTTTCAAAGATTTGCGTTTCTGTACTTTCAAAAGTACATGTATGTGATACTCAAAAAACGTGAAAATTGAAGTATTTGTGATTTTGAGACAACAGTTTTGTGCAAAAGTTTAGTGTCGATCAATTTGAAAGGCATTCAAAATACACATTCGTTTACCTAATTTTATAATATAAACATATGCCACTGAATAATAGCCAAATATTGCACTCTCGTGAGTTATTTCTTAAATACTGTGCGCCAGTAGTATACGGTTGTAATGCACAAATTCATTTATTAGAGATAATGCGAGAAAATTTTGGTCGTTCTGTTTTTCGGATTTTACTTTAGATATTTTAAAAAATCCTATTGAAATGAAAAATTATTGGTACTAAACAATAATGGGAATACATTTTTGAAATTTCAACCGTTTCTTCTCTATATCAATGAAATAGTGTACAGGTACAGTGCCTGGAAATGTCCCTAGTGTCAACTCTAATTGCTGCTCAGTAGTTAATTTTTTAAATTTTATAAAGAGCCATGCACTTTTGGTAGGGGAAAAACGCTTAAAATAACGCTGCAAATTTGCGAAAAAGATTATTTATTTTTATTTCTATTTTTTTTTTGTAGACCTCTAACTATTCGAAATTTCACCGACCATGTGCGCCTCATGATGTCTGATTCGCACCTCAGGTTCTCTCAAGAATTTGAGGTAGTTACTTTTCTATTTCTTTATTCCTTTAATTATAATTAAACTTTTTTATTTCTTTATTCTGTAAGATTTTATTATTCCTAGTACTTATCTCAGTTTTAGTACAATGTAATTCTATAATGTTATGTATTATTTTTAACAAACATTATTTTAAATCTTTATAAAATATACTTTGGAAGATCACACATTAATACCTCGTAGATTTTTAAACTGTTAGTATTGTTATTAACTTATATTAAACATATGTTCGAGATTTTTTAATTTATTCATATGTCTAAACGAGCAGTATACAACTACATCCAAAGGTTAAAAAGTTTTGTTTTCAAAGAATGGAGGCATTAGTCATAGTGGGAGCAAACACATAATATTCGTATTAATACTTTCTCTTGGGCTAAAGAACGCGAGACATTTGGATGTAATGGACTTTTGTGATATTTTGAGAGGAAAAAAGAATAACTTATGTGGTTCAGATGGTTGTCAACACATCTGACATTGTCTGAAGAATGCAGAACAATATTATTCAACTAGACAAATGGGAAGAAGAAGTTTGATTGTCTGGTTAGCATTTGGTTATGAGGGAAGAACAGTTTGATATTTCACAGTGGTAATCCATTAGAATACAGTTTATATTAATGTCCTGAATTCTGAGCTACTCCTTGTTTCACCAAATTAGAAGGAGAACAGTGGAGATGATGAACAAGATGGAGAATCAATCCACACTGCCAATGGAGTTAAAAATTGGTTCACTGCAAAAAAATGTACAGATTTTACCATGGCCAACTACACGCTCCAATCTGAATATAGATAAAATGCTTGGGGAATACTGTACGCTGGCGGGAATCAGTTTGAATTGGACTCTGAGTTTCGAATGTCATTAAACACCTCATGGAGTAATTTTTGTCAAATAGAAATCTTATCTTGGTATGATCCACTTCGAAACCAAACATTCGAAGTCATAAAAGCTAATGAAAAGAATATTCTTTACTAAAACCGTTTATATTTTGTTCTTTTTATAAGTGCCCTCCCACATTTTTTTATACGGTTTGAAATGAAAGAAATCATTTTTGCTGTCGTTTATATTTTATTTTCAATATCAGGGAAATAATACTTATGTTTTTTCGGTAAATGATCTAAAAATTAATTCTTATAAAAATAATTGCAATAAAAATAAAAAATAAATACTTATTATTTTTTTTAATCTAGTGCCCTTCTACTTTTTAGACTGTGTAATAGCGTAAGATTTTTTTTATTATTTTAGGACCATGTACAATGCTTATTTTATTTAAGTGACTATTTTATAACATAAATTCCTTAAAGTTTTGTCAATAGAAAATTATATAAATGTGTAAGTGCCGATTCAATTATTGAATATCAACTGGTTTAATTCAAATAAAATTATTAAGTACACATATACTTATTTTCACTTTGTGAAATAATGGACGCCCAATAATGGATGCCAAATAAGATGTAAAGTATAGGGTCTGCAATATTAATTATTTGGACTTCTGATAATTCATGCATTATATATACTTCCTTTTATATATATATATATATATAGAATCGTTTTCGTTTTATACATTTATAAAGTTATAATCTTTAACTAAGATTTGTGATATTTTTCAGAACCTAAAAAAGAGCAGCCCGAAATTCCCTTGTACTGCAGCTGAAATGGATGAAAACAGACCGAAGAACAGGTGGCTGAACATTTTTCCATGTAAGCTGCTCATCTGTCTCATCCAACGAATTTTTATGACGTATTGTACTTCTTTTAATGATAGGAGTTATCATATTCTAATGTTTTGCAATCCATCCAGTCAAAAAATAATAATAAAGATAGGTATTCTTTTTTACCTCCCTAAATCCTTATCCTATTTGAAATCTTCGATTAGAATAGTAATTTGACTACTCAGTCCGGCTCTAAGACACACGGAAGAAACAGAATGATTAAAAAGCCGCGACCACAAATTGGTGAGAACTATTCTTTAGTCCTAAGGGCTATACATGGTACAACTCCTCAACCAACCATCATAACGGAAGCTTCTCATCTTCATTTCCTTGTTGATTCCCCCCCCCCCCCCTCTCGATGGGAGATCTTGAATTAAATTTTTGCTTTAAATCTCTGTCAAGAGAAGTGAAACAATATCTGAGAAATATGGAAGAGCAAGTATGAAATAGTTCTCTAAATATGAAACAAATCAATAAAGTGAAGAAAATACTTTTATTCCTAGATATGGTCCCATGCTTCATACTTTCTTTATTTCAATCTTCTAACAAACGATAACTGCTCTAGGAGTGAAAAAGGCGGCAACAATGTTACACTAACAGTCTCCAGGTATTTTCACATTTCTACTATGGAAAATAACCTACAGTGGTTTGAAAACATTATCAGAGATCATTCTCAAGAATAAGACTTTGATATCTAATGCAACTTAGGTGTAAAGACAGTTGAATTTTTCAGGGGAACGCTATTGAGCACAATTCCTTTTTTTTCGCTGATTTTCAAATCAAGTAATCGCAACCTCTCTCTCTTTTTTTTATCTCTTAATTGTATGTGATACATTTTTATTTCTTTACTGATTTTTATTTTTATTTTGGTTCCTGTATTGCTTATTTGTGTGTTTAGGTTTTGCGTGTATGTCTGACGTTTTGTATTTTTCCCCCTTATTCATTTGTTTTTACATTTAAAAAATAAAATTCCCCACCACCCATCCAAACTTTTCCAAATTTCTTTAATCTATTCTTTCTTTAATTTTAATAATTATTTTTAATACATAAATATATAATTTGTAGAGTTTACTTAATTTCGTATTTTTATTTATCTATGGGTGTTTGCGATTGATTTTTCTTTTTTTTCTCCTTTTAGACGATCACTCTCGAGTTAAGTTGTTGCCATTAGGCGATGAACCAGGATCTGATTTTGTAAATGCGAATTATGTTCCGGTGAGTAAATATGATACGAAGTTTAATGTTTATTTAATATCTCTATATAAACCCTATTTCTTAAATATTTTATGCTAAATATTTGCTATAATTGTTTCTATATTTTCCATCTACTTTTTTGTCAGATACAAATTAAATTAGTGGTGGGTAGAAAAGAATTATCAGGCTCTGTCTTAACAAATAATATTTATTTATTATGTTCCTTCGGATTATCAGAGAGAACATAATGAGAAAAACAAGAACATCTTTTATTTCACATGACCTAACTTCATTTTGCATTTGATTGATTAACTGTACATTTGATTCAATTGCATACTTTATTGTATATTCTGGCCTTTGAAATTACCCTGAAACTTATGCTTAATTCCGTTCAGATTTTTACGTGCTTTTGAATACTTTAAGATACTATAATACTTTAATTTATAATAATTTTATAATGCTGTTATTTAATTTATAATACTTTAATACTTTTTACTTATAATAATTTAATACTTTGTAATCAAAATTACTGAAATCACCTGAAAAAATATATCGAACATCTAGTTTTACTCCACTTATATTGTTACTGGTTATAATTACTCATGTAGTCAAAAGCTAACTTAGACAAACTTGAAAAAGTGCAATTAAGTGCTTCAAAAATAATTACTGGTCTTCGTAATAGCTGCTTTAATGATATTGTACTATTCCAGAGTAATCTACCTCTTTCTTTGTGAAGAAGTCACAGTCTTTCAAAATATTACAAGATCTTTAGTTACAACGATCAGCACAAAATTTCTGTTTATCTTCATTCATGGCATAATAATAGTCATTTAAAGAAACACAGTCCTTTTTCTTTGTAAAATATATGGGCTTACCCTATGGAGATGTGGAATTACATTCCTTAAAGCTCTTTGGAATTTTAAGTTTTTCCTGATCGAATTTCCGTATTGAGCTCTTGGCCAAGGTTAGCAAAAAGTCAGAGTTACCTGAATTTACTAGACAAATGTCTCTGGAGACAATTCATAGCATTCCATCTTCGGCTCTGAAAATGTACACTGATGGCAGTAAAAGAAATGGCGGTGTTTTTGGTAGTAGCATGTACATTGAGACACCTGAAGGACCAACTGATATTTTGATTAGAAATCCTGACAATTGTTCTGTAATCAGATCCAAACTTATTGCAATTTATAAGGGACTTCAATATAGCGACACGTTCTCTGAAATTGTCATCGGGGACATTTGGATTTTAACGGACAGTTGTATCTCTATGCAGCACCTTTCTCATTGAACGAAAGTAGGGAACAAGGTTAGCATGAATATCTTAGATCATTCCGCCGAGAAACCTATACACTTTCAGTGGGTGGTTTAAATAATAATAAGAAAGTGGATAACTTAGTTAAGACAATCTCAGCTGACATATTTCATAGTGATGTAACACTAACTTACTTTGAAATTTCCTCTATCAAAAAGTTTGAATCGAGTGCTCTTTGGAGAGTTCCACCTGCTCACCCTTGATAATTTGGTAAGAGTCCCGGTTGGTGTCACATTCTGGATATATCTAGAAAACAGCTCTCTCTTGTTTTTTGAGTGGACGCACTAAATCCCTCACCTTCCAATACAGATGGAGAATTGTTGCTGAATGTCTATGCTGCAAGGCAGATTAAGTCTCTCCCAATCATGTGCTGCAAAGCAGATCAAATCTCTCCCAATCATATGCTGCAAGGCAAATCAAGTCTCTCCCAATCATATTCTTAAATATTAAAATTTTACTATTTTTGAGATTTTAAAAAAATCCGCTTTTGTTTTTGGACTTTTCAGAGATTTTTGGTTTCATGGAGGTGCTCTATACCACCTGAGATCCGAAACAACAGGAATAAAACATATGTAGTACCAAGGTCAAACCATATTTCTCATTTTTTTTAAAAATTGAAACATGCTGAAAAAATTAAAAATTCTTCTTGCAAATAAAAAAATAATAAATAATAAAATAAAATTCTTTTTTACAGAAGGGTTTATTTCAATTTTTATAATGCAAATTGCCCTTAAATTTCAAATTTAATTAAGTAAGTAATTGATATATTAATTGATCTGTTCTGATAAAATTCATATTGGCTGATACAAATTTTACAAAATTTGTTTCCCTAATTTTATTTTGTTCTTTTTTTTCTTTCTTATTCCTCATATAACTACAATGGAAAGGAAAAAATCAATCATTTTTATCAAATAATTAAACGCACTACATTATTTTATAGGAATTTCATTATATTTATTATATTATAATTATTTCATCAAATAGTTATAACGAAATACCTGTCCAATCAAATTAAAGTTCCACAAAAACAAAAAAGTGAGGAAAAATAATTATTATAAATCTCTATAAAGTGTTTTTGATTAGTATTACCATCTGTACTCATGGTTCCATCTACATTTGTTTGCTTTATTTATTCGTAAAGAAATATATATATATATATATATATATATATATATATATATATATATATATATATATATATACTCTCTTATGTGTAACAGTTTTCGAATTCTTATAATCAGTCCCTTAAAAATTTTTAGGACTTTGAGCCTTTATTAATAATACTGAATTAATTTATTACTCTAAACCTTTGAGATAAGTAACAGTTGCAGATTCATCATTTGGCGTATAATAATATAATTAAAACTAACAAATTCATTAAATATCTTATTTGGTGAACTCAAGTTAAAAAAATAGTGAAAAAAGATAAATGATATGCCCTTTGGAACTCATTAAAAGTTTTAAAGTACTATAACATGAGACAAAAAAAAAAAGTCAAACAAAGAAAATGCAACAATTTCAAAACACAGTATTTAATTATTGTATTTAAAATTTTAACTTTTATTCTAGGTATAAAATAAATTTAAGTCTGCAGAAAGCAACTTAACATTAAAATTGTCAAAAGCGCAAATCATACATATGATTATTTAGACAAGTAGCGTTAATATTTCGACAAAAAATGGAGTTGGTCGAAAATAAATTAATAATAAAATGTAGATAAAAAAAAATTCTAAAAGAAATTTAAAAATTATTGAAAAAATAGCGAGATAAAAAAATATTATCACTGTAATTTTTTTTTAAATTTAAAATGGTGTA
Source organism: Argiope trifasciata (assembly GCA_026543055.1). Classification (NCBI taxonomy): domain Eukaryota; kingdom Metazoa; phylum Arthropoda; class Arachnida; order Araneae; family Araneidae; genus Argiope; species Argiope trifasciata. The sequence goes on from JAPMOQ010022248.1 coordinate 577,656, forward strand.
AAAATTATTTTTATGCTGTTATTTTTTTTTTCAAAAGTTATGACTAAAACGTATAATCTTTCAATTTGGATTTCACTTCTTTTACGGAATCATAGAGACTTTTTAATAACGGAGTTAATTTTGCTACTTGTTTAGGAATGCGTGTATTCATATTTCGTTTGAATTTACTTAAGGATGTGGAATTTTATGACGTTCAAACAAACGAGCTTTCAATTTTGCAGTAGTTCAAGACTACTTAACGTTACCGTCTGTGACGTTGGAGTTGGCGCAATTGTGCCAATGTGTGGGTTGAATTCCACCAAGGATCGAACTTGCGATATTTGGGTTTAAAGTCCAGTAACTTATCCAGTCGACAAAAGCGATCGCTAATGTCTAGCTGCTGTTACTGGCTTATTAAGATGTCATCACAAATTTTTAGTGCCTGAACAGTAATTAAAATGCATGAAAACTTGATATTTCTTGAACAAAATTCTTATTTTCATTTTAATGATTGCCTAGTAAGTATCATATATACCTTAATGTACCTTTCTATACTTTAACGAATCCGCCTCTTTGGTCAGTACATTATTGCCAAACAATTTACATGTTACTTTAGTTTTGGAATATTCGAGTGTGACGTTTCGAAGTCGTTTCAGGGTTACTCCAGCCTCCGCGAGTACATTGCCACGCAGGGTCCTCTAGCCAACACGGTGGACGACTTCTGGCGCATGATCTGGGAGCAGTCTGTGTCCATGATAGTGATGCTGACCCAGTGTGTGGAGAGGGGCAAAAACAAGTGTGAACAGTACTGGCCGGATGCTGGGGAAGCGAAGCACTACGGGGACATGCAGGTCAGGACCATATCTGAATCCATGCTGTCTTCGTACATCATTAGGCTCTTTCACGTGCAGCTGGTGAGTTACTATTGGTTTTCTCTTCACCTTTTCGTTCTTATTATTATATGATAACCTATGTAATTGATGCACAGCAGCTGCTGCTGATTTGTTATTTGTTTCTGTTCGCATTTCTTTTCCTGCTATTATTTGATAACCTATGTACTTATTATGGTCTTGTAAATTGCCAACTAAGTTAGAACAGGAGTTGGTAACCTATTGAAACGGTGGTTTTATCATTTATCCAGGAAGGATTTTTTTTAAAAAAAATGTACCTTTATCATTGCTTATCACAGGGGATGGCCGTCTATTGATATTGTAACGGAAGAGTCAAAAGCAATAATTTACAAAATTTTACAGTTTTTAAGGTGCTACTAAAGATGTTCGATTCAATATCATAATATTTGCTTATATATATTTGACTTTTGATTGAAAATAAATGGTTTTAAATACATAATACTCTTTATTCATATAAAAACACAAGTTAGTTACATTGATGGTGGCATTGACTTTTTTTTAGTTAAGTTAAGACGAAGTTTGATTAAATCTGACTTATAACTTGTTGTTTTAAGTTTCAAACAGGACTCAAGATTTTTATTTGTTCGTTGACTTCAAAATTTACGTTTTATTATATTCATACAAGAAAATGCTTGCTCACACGAATATGACGACCTGGAGATTCTTCATCACTCCATATGTCTTCATCTCAATATAACATTTTGGAAGACTATTCCATTTATAGTCTTCCACGAATATGAGGGTCTCAACTCGTGGAATTTCTTTTAGAGCTGTCATCCTGTACTTCTCAATGTGCATGCATTTCTGGACCTCCAAATCTTTCAATTTGCTCTTGATTTCTGTCAATTTGCCACGCAAAAAGCTTTTGCTTTTCAAATCTAACAATTGCGTTTGAAGGGATCCAGCATTAATTCCAAATGGCTCATTTGTATTCTTATTAAAATATTATGTTCACAGAAGCCATTAAGAGATTAGGTGATTAAAAATATTTGTTCTTGTTTTTTAAGGGCTTTAATAAAAAATTATTAATTTTTCGTATAGAACTGGAGAACCGCAACTTAACATCAAAAGAGCCGCATGCGACTCACGAGCCACAGGCTACCGACCCCTGATTTATATAATTAGGGATTTTTTTAATTTTAACCAAACAAACTTCTCGCTCTGAAGCTACATAATAATTATTTTTAGTAGCTCTAAACAATGGGCGAACGTGGAAACACGGGGTACTTATATAATTCCATTATGAAAAAGGAATGCTTATTTATTTAGAAGGAGGATCATGCAAGGCATGCGTAGATTTAGAATTTTCTTTTAACCGTATTGATTCCTTTTCATGACTTGAATAGACATTAATTATTAAATTCTTATGCTGACTGAATCTTACTTTCCATTCTTTTTATTTCGTAAATATTTAATTTTGTTGCGCATTCTCATCTTGTTTATAAAACATTTTTTGGTTTGCCATAGATTATTCTCCTGTTGAGTTGCATTTGCGTTATTGTTTGAACAGAAACTGTTGTGAAAAAGAAGACAGTTTAATAGGAAGTTAATGAATAAATTACCTGCAGCAACCGTATTGATTCCTTTTCATGACTTGAATAGACATTAATTATTAAATTCTTATGCTGACTGAATCTTAATTTCCATTCTTTTTATTTCGTAAATATTTAATTTTGTTGCACGTTCTCATCTTGTTTATAAAACATTTTTTGGTTTGCCATAGATTATTCTCCTGTTGAGTTGCATCTGCGTTATTGTATGAACAGAAACTGTTGTGAAAAAGAAGACAGTTTAATAGGAAGTTAATGAATAAATTACCTGCAGCTTTGGTGACCATTGGGCGATGAATTTGCGTCTTTTACAATGAAATTGGAGATTCTAAAATTAGCTAGAAGCTTGGCGAAAGGCCTTTTAAAGCATTATTTATGACGAGTTTTCTATGACTTCCTTTTTTCAGTCTAAGAATGTATTTAAAAAACTAGAAGAATAGCTGGAATAAGTCAAATGATTTGAATTCTAGCTAATAGCGAGTTCTGTCTGAATGTTTCGAACTGTTTTGTTGCCTATGT
>JAPMOQ010022248.1:581014-615177 GCA_026543055.1 Argiope trifasciata
GGAAATACATCGTCTCTTATTCGCAAATCCAGACTAATTTGTTAAATTGCAATCTCAGTAGTTCTTGAATTATGAGATAAAGATGGCTGTTGACTTCAGCCAGTAAATGTTGAAATAATTTATAATTTAAGATTTGGGATTGGAGATTACGATTATTAGTTACACTGCCAAAAGCGTTTTATGTATTATATCTTGACATTTCTATTGTAAAGGTTAATCAATTTCTGAAAGGAATGTAAGAAACCTATTACTTATAACTAATTTATTTTGATAGATTGTAAGATAAAATTCCACTGTATTAAAGTGTGGTTACTTGTGTATATAGTTTATGTACAAACTGAAAATTAAAAGTTTAACACAGATATAATATCTGGAGATTCCAATTCTAAAATATTAAACTATTTCATGAACCCAACAAAACTTATAAACAATATACGCAACTTTTATATAAGACGTAAAAAGATTATATTCCTTCCCTTCGCACATATAGAATATATATATATATATATCTGATAGCTCTTATTGATGCTTCATGAATGCCATCAATAACTGTAGGTTTTGACAATCAACTCTGTGACCATCAGGTAACAAAATCAAAGGTTCCAGAAGTTGCAAGAATCTTAGTGATGGTACCATTAGAATTGGAGTTTCAGAAATTTTGCTAGTAGCTTCTTTGTTTGGTCTCAGAAATTTTAAAAGGCTGGAATACCGAGCTAAAGTCAATCAGGAGTAGTAAATTGAGTTGACATTAAACAGGTGGTCTCCATCGATTTCTCTCTGAGGCAATTGTGTGGTTGTTTAATAATATATGTATTTGTGTGCTGCTGTTTACTTCAAATACTGGTTTTGTATAGCCACCATCTGTATTTTGTCTATGCGTTGTGTTTTCGTCTCAAATAAAGTCATCTTTATCCGTTATTGAGTCTGTTGAACTTTTCCACTCTACATTTACTGAATGAATTTTCCTTAATAATACTTAATAATCTTATGCAGCGCGACGACTGATGGGTTAGTGGATAAAAGGGGACTTGACAATGATTGGAGAAATAAATATAATAACAAGGTTTTTTATCGTTGTTTTAGAGGGTGCCATATCATAAAATGTTAATGCCCTCACATTATTTTTAAAAGTCAAATATGATCAGTAAAAAGAAAAAATACAGCATGAAGTCTAACAGGCCTTTTGCGCATTCCAAACTACAAAGGATTTTTGGGATTGAGAGAAACAATCATAATTCCTTGGACATAGGTCACTTTCATTATGCCATTGCCTTTCATTTATATGAATCCCTGTTGTAATTTTAAATATACACAAATTTACAGTAACAAAGAAAAAAAAATTCTTCATATTAAATGATATTTTTTTTGTAAAAAACAATGGGTGCAGCATCCTTTATCAAATATTTTACATTAATTTTTATGAGTCTGAACGCCACTATGAATCACTGAAAAATATTAACAAAAAGAATAAATAAACAGGCTATAAATTTAAAACACTTAATGTAATTCATTAAAATAGTTTATAATGAATTGCTACCTAAAAAAATTTTTATTTTTAAATGGTCATGGAAGTTTAAACTTAAAAGATATGTATTTTCTTTAAAAACAATTTGAGAAATTCTTAACAATTTTATAAAAACAGTATTTTGAAATACTTTACTGCTGTTCAAATACTGAATAATATGGTTTGAAAATAATCCCCTTCCCACTTGAGCAATACTGATTTCGGAATTTAGGGTTGGTACTTTTAAACCATGTTCTAAAAAGGCCAACTGCGTATAGTTATGACATAGGGAAACTTATATTTGGAGTCAAGCATCTTCCTGTCGTTGTTAAGTGGAAGTTCAGAAGAGTGCCGGTTCAAGTGTCAGACACATCATCTCATCACTGTTCAAAGTTACTAGGTTCTTCTTAATATTGATTAATTAGATTATAATTGTCTGTTTCAACGCTAGATAATTTCTCAGCCATTTGGAAATGTCATACGTCAAACAAGTCCCTATATTTCCCTGGTGCAAAACACTTATATATTGTTGCAGAACTGTCAACTGGTTCTCCTGTAGTGGGTATATGGTCACACAGTCAAATCAGTCAGTGGCTTCAATAACAAATGATGACGTTTATTAAAATAAAAGCACAAATACACTAAATGTGAAGATGACCAAACATAGCCAAAACGTATGCAAACAGCAACACTCTAGCAAACAGCAGAACGCAAGCAGCACAACAATGATATACAGCTTGAAGCCTTCAGGGGGAGGGCTTGTTCTACTATTATCGAGAGATAAAAATTGACTACCTCCTATTCTATCTAACGACCTTTTGTAGTTGATACAGTAGAAAAGCATCTCTAACAGTCAAGCATATATCAGTTCTTATTGGGCTATCACCAAAATTCTTGAAGATTCTAGTATCACCCATTTTATTGCCAAATCGGGGGTCATAGATCTGACATCCGCTCAGCAAGTGATAGAGCTGATTGCAAAATGGTCTTTCCTACAATGAAGCTAACAGTGCTGAGAAGCAACATTCCAGATTAGATAGAATATATTAATTACGTTTGTTTTCAGATTTGTTGTACCTGACCTGCTACTGCTGTTACAAATGTAAGTGAATCTGTTGTTAACATTAGTAAATTCTAAAGTCTTCCTTTGAGGAATTTTTATGTAAGAGTTTGATTTAATAACGAGCTAACGAGCGTTTGGTGAGATGGAGAAGACGAGATCTTTCTCAACATGCAAAGTACAAACTTCTAAACCACACTAACATGCGGATAACTGAATCATAATAAGAAATTAAAGTCATCACGGAAATTTATGAAAGTGCAAATTTTCTGAGGAAAGAAATAACAGTCCTTTCAAAACCTAGATTCTACATTTAACCCATAATGGTCCTACCTACATTAAGACAAATTTGTTACAATTCATCCATATTTCTTCTGATTTCAATTAAAGGATTTCTAATTAATGCTACTTTTCTTAAAGAATTGAACCTTTCATTTTCTTTTCTATTCGAGAACTTCGAGAATATTGAACTTTGGAACGGAGGGGGCGGGGGGGGGGGTGTATGTAGCAGAATAAAGAAGTCTTTCGTGTAGAAGTGATGAATGGTAAAGAACTTTCTTTTGACGTCTTCGAAAGAACCTGCAGTAACATTCGATAACTGCACTCACCAGAGGTAAAGAATCGAAATGATTCGTGGAAACGTGATGAATGTATTCTAAAAGTAAGAAAGAACGAACAAAAGAAAGGAAACAAAGAAAATTTAGTGAAAAGAAAAGTTTGGGGTTTTTATTCTTAGAGACTCTAATTATGATGATAAATGAAAATGTATAACTTTGGGCTTTAAAATAACATAACAGATAAATTTCTATTTCGGCAACTGAAACATGAAGTTAATAAATTATTATTATGAGATATAAGTATGCTTGAAGTAATTGCGAATTTTGAATGATTTTTTTTAAAAATTATTTCTGTAATTGTATTAGGTTGGTGCGTAAGAAATGTCGGATTCTCTTTACATGCGGACGTTTGTCTCCCTGTTTTCGTTATACTTTTGTCTTTGGCATAACCTCATTCATAGTCGTATTGTCCATTGCCAGAGACTCATTTCAGCAAAATAGGTTTTCTCGAAGGTCTTCCCTTTTGTTATTTCTTTTGAGTTTATTGCCGATATGAATTCTGCCGACATTCGCGTCATTTTCTTATATGAGTACAAACTTGGTAATAGTGCTGCAAAAGCTGCACGCAACATAAACCAAGCGTTTGGGGAGAATACGGTTAACGATCGGAAAGTGCAGCGTTGGTTCGAAAAATTTCGGACTGGCGATTTTTCACTGCAAAATGAGCCGCGCGGAAGACTCAAAACGTCTGTGAAGAATGATGACCTGAAGGCTCTAGTGGAAGCGGATCCAGCCGTATCCACGAGGGAACTTGCTATCAGGATGAAAGTTGACCATACAACGATATTGAGACACCTTTCTGAGATTGGCAAGGTTAAGAAGATGGACAAGTGGGTACCGCAGGCACTGACAGAGAGAAATAAGCTGGAACGAACTGGAATATGAAGTTTTGCAGCATCCACCCTATTCACCGGATCTCTCGCCGACCGATTTTCATTTTTTCAAGCATTTAGAGCTGTTTTTAAGGGGCAAACACTATGAAAATGAAGACAGTCTAAAAAACTCGATATCAGAGTTTATTAATTCTAAAGACCAAAATTTTTTTAAGACAGGCATCTACGCTTTAAAATCTCGTTGGGAGAAGTGTATTGAAGCGAATGGAGCATACTTTGATTGAATAAACAGCTTTTGAAGAAAGATATGCAGTTTTATACAATCACTTAAGAATCCGACATTTCATACGCACCAACCTAATATTTACCAAATATTATTTGGGATATATTTCGTTTTTCTTGTTATTTTAAAAAGTAGTTTTGGGAATTGTTCTGGAATTCTGTTATTATTTTACAGTTCTGCTTGATTTAGCATATAACCAGCATTTGTTTTAAGTATGAATTGCAGTTTTGTGTATAAGTTTCTTTTGTTTTCAATTATAAAGTGCACATAGCTTTATTACTCTTAATAGGTATCGGTACAATGTATTTATAAAAGCTAATTATTATCCATTTGAGAAATCTTAATAGTCAAAGCTTGTACGGTATTCTCGCAGAAATTAAAGACATTTGGTGATTTCTGGCCAAATTTTGTAGACTAATGAATGAATCACAATAAAAAAGAATCAAAATCGAGTAACATGTTGATATTTTTTATGTTATTGCTAAATTACATTACTAAGTGTAAAAGAAAGAGTAAATACTGTCCATAAGACTATAAAACTTTTATGTGGAAGAAATATTTGAAACTAGCAGTACCAGCACAGCGTTGCCCGTGACAAAACATCCAAGAAGAAAAATTTGCTTTAAACTCATTTCTTCAGACAATATGACAAGGACATGTCACGCAACGTCAAACAAAAGTAAAAATATATTTAGAAATAATCAAAAATAACTGCGAAATAATTTTAAACTAAATTTTAACCAAACTTAATCATTTGGTACTTTGCGAGGTTGGCAATTTTTTGGTCAGGTTTTTGCTACAGTTACATTATTGCTGCCATTCATGTCACATTTGTGCATTTCGCTAAATTTTGGCGATAAACTATTTTTCTAGCAAAAATGACAGTACATTAAAGCTGTTCAAGATTCATAAAAAAATGTACATAGATATACATTCACACACACACACACACACATATATATATATATATATATACTCATTGTACCCACTGTTCAACACTTACTTATCAACTCTGTACAATCTGGTCTGAAAATAAAATTCAGTTTCCTTCATAATATGTCTTTGTAAACTATATAGAATGTATCCATCCTGGTGCCGATACAAAAAGATTTTGCTGGAATAAAACTCTAGAAAATGCCACATACATTTGTTTATGAACTTCAATATATTAAAACCTTTTTCAATAAAATCTCAACAAAATGGTACAAATATCTCCAACATCAACGAATTTTGAGGGCATAATATGTTTTGAATCGCTGTTCAAATTAGTCGTAAACAAAGAAATGTGTCGCATATGCATATCACAGCTCTTGCTATTTGAGCATGTCTGGATAAGTGCAACGCATAGTTTTTCCGCCTGCGCGAATCGTAGTAGGAAAATAATTAAAATACCAATTATGAAACTCTTTTTTTATTTTGATATGATTTCAGTATACTAAAATCCCCAATAATCGCCATGCAAAATAGCACAAATATTTCCAATATCAGTTGAGTATTTCACGAATTTTTCAAGCTCCAAAATACAGACCGTTTCAGGAGACTTCATTTTGTACTATGTATAAATATCTAAGCTCGGGTATCAAGGATTACAAGCACAAAGGGAAAACATTTACTGAATTAAAAAATTATAAAACAATAAGGCAATTAAATATCAGGAACAGTGTGTGCGAGCTATAGTTAATTTTGAGAGTATCAGTACTGTTATTTTTTTATTATTATATTCGAAACAGAAACCAGGAAACTGTTATAGTTATAAAAAAAAAGAATCGATCAGATTTTTGATAATTTCTATATTTTAGTAGAGTAAAAAAGAAATAAAAACTTATTTCTTATTGCGTCTCCCTTTGTGGAAGTACTAAGAGTCAGTTTCAACTGAAGAAATTCGTTACATAGTTTTTGCACCAAAATAATAGATTTCTATTAACTAAAGTCAGTGGAAAGTTCGTCTGTCTGCTTGTCTAGATGTATGATCTTAGTGAATCAAAACTACTTGAAAATAAATGAATTAAGTTTGGTTTACGATTTTTTCCTTTGAATGTGATTTCCTTTGATCTATGTGGAATTTTGAATCAATTTCAACAACAAACTGTCTGTCTCTCAATCTGTGTAACCGTGTACAAGAAGTCCGGTATATGCTATATGTGCAGAAATTATCAGTCTGTGCTAATTTTGAATTAGATTCATGAATATAATCGAATGATTCATGAATATAATCGAATGCTTATAAACATAATATCTGAAAAGTCTGAATCAGGAAGCCAAAAAATTTGGTTTGATTACAGTTAAATAAATAATTTTTTAAGATACATATCAAATTTTAAACCATTCTACCAAGAGGAAAAATTCAAAATGTACAACTGAATCACTGTAAACCAAACATGATATACTTCAAAGAAAATGATGCAAGTATAATAAGTATAAACGTGTGAAAGTAATGTCATAACATTCCTTTATTAATCATTGCCTGGTAAACCAATTTTATTTTTTGGCAGCTTTGTAACTTATGATAGCAAATAATAAACCCATTTAAGCTTGGTGGTAAATGATCTTTTAGGATCTCAGAATCACTTATTTAAGATGCTACTTTACTGACAGAAGGAAAATGAAGTGAAAGAAATAAGAATCAAATAATTTTTATTTTATACTAGCCGCCTTTGGCAACCAGCTGGTTCACCAACCTTAATGCTCGTTAAATTTTTAACAATTAAATATTTTATGTAACTTCGATTTTCAGGTTCATCACCACAATATTTAAAGCTTCAAATTTTGATAGTCATATAATTCCCTCATAATATTATAAAAGCCTTCGGTCATAACGTAATATTTATCTTTCTAATTTTCTGTTAGCTTTCGTAGAATTTTCGCTTTAAATTAAAGGGGAAATGATTAATCTGCGATTAATATAAGATTTTTTTTTTACTGAAACGAAGCATTTTCTAATATGAGTACTGAAAACAGAGTCGCTGAGTATTTAAACTTTATGGTCACGAAACGATATTTTTCTTAATTTATGTAAAATCTCAAGAAGTTTTCAACATAATTTTCTCTTATTCATCATGAACACATCGGTTGGTTAATAATGCTTAGTTTTAAATCCACTGAATCGTTTGAATAATTGGTTGAAAACATGTTAAGCCTTCAAGCCCATGTCCGTATCCATTGAAAATAAGGATTGTCAACATTCAGAACACAATGCGCATGCTTGAATTTTCAACGGCAGTTATGGTAAAGGAAATAAGTAAATTTTTAACGTCAGCTGTGGTAACGCAGTGCAGATAAGAAATTTTTAATGTCCTTTATTCTGTTTTATTTTAATTCAAATGTACTTGAAAATGAATCTGAAAAAATTTAATAATTAACAATGTTTAGTTTTAAATGTATCAAACAATAAAAAGCAGAATCGTTTGAAATAATCTGCTAAAAATATGTTAAGCAGAACCACATTAGCATGGACGAAACTGAAGCCTTACTTAGTTAGCGGGAGTGAGAATGAAAAGATATTTTTGGCAGAAAAGTTAGTTTTTAGCTAATTAAAATTGTAGTTAAAAATTCAAAAAAGAGAGACCCCAGGTTCACATTCCCGATCTCTAAAGTGTGCATGTGCCGTATTTGGAAGCTGCAGATCGAACAGTCTGGCCTGCATATCACTAATACACACACACATGCACATTGAGCTTTGTTATTAGTAAAGATAAAAAGAAAAAAATTACTGACACAAGATACTTCAATTGTAATGGTTTTTTCATCCTTTATATGATTATTTAATAACTCTTTTATAATTCTATTTTCATAAACATCATTCTTTAAATTGATGATCGTTGCTTTTCATTTCAGGGATCTCAAGAACGCAGGGTAAAGCAGATGCATTTTACTCACTGGCCAGATTTCGGGTGCCCGGAATGTCCAGAAGATCTCATCAACTTCACCAGAGCAGTTCGAGATCATTTACCGAGGTTCAAACCTGGCCCCATCGTAGTCCATTGCAGGTAAGATCTCTGTATTGATTTAACAAGTTACAGCTGATCTGCCTCTTTTGTCCTAATATTGATCCATTTCCTTTGAAGTGTGTGGATCATCAGTGTAAACATTAATTTCCCTGTCTTTTGAAGTTTGATCAACACTCGTATAAACATGATTTCAATACTTCCAAGCTAATAATTATATTTCCCTTACATCATTGCAAGAGATTGTAAAACAAAATAATTTCACGGATACTAATTTATCTAATCAGAGAAGGGGTGGTGTAATGATTGTACCTGTTTTCTAATATCTAATGAGATAATAAAAATCGAACCGGGAAAGGAATGCTTAGTAAACAATATTTTTTAAGATTCTCGCAATTATAAATAGGTGTTTTTTTTGGAATATCAGTTCTTCAGTTTATTCCTCGGAGATTTATTATACTGGATACGGTTCTAAATTTTATGTGAATTAAAAATTTTTACTGATAAAATTGCATTCCGAACTCATCACTTACCTCACTGAAATTTTAAGTTATTCAACTCAGATGCGGATAAACAAACATACATATTTCCAGTTGACGAATATTTTCCAAAGTGTTACAATTTCAATTCACACACACAAACACACACAAAACCTCATTTCGTTGTAACGACAGATACTAAATTTTATATTCCTTGTTGGTTCCATTTTTAGCTAATATGTTCACAGACAGGAATAATTCCTAAAATTATGTTTTAACTTGATAGAGGTCTAAAACTTGAAGATTCATCAAAATCTTAAAATCGAATTCTTTTGGTGATTACAGTATTTTTCCTTTTTTTTAAAACTTTGTGACTATGTGATTTACTAAACAAATAAACAAAATTCCAGTTAGGTCTAAAAATTATATATTTTATCTAATAGCACTGACACAAACACTTAGTTACAATTCAATATAAATTGCGCAAAACTGTAATGTGAACACATAGGCAGGGAAACATTGCATGCTGCATTGTTGACTGCTGGAAGTTGACTCCCAGATTTATGGTTGGTGCCTCTAGAGGGCAAGCCCAGTTGTTACAACGTTGAATAAGTATAATTAGATAATAAAGGTAGAACCGAAAACAAATGCTTTTATTTAAAAAAATCTTAAGGTTCTTGCAATTGTAAATCTGTAAATTGGTTTATTACATTACAAAAGTAATTTAGTATCGGAATTGACGGAAAAGGAATGCTTACTTAGCAATATTTCTTCAAGCTCTTGTAATTATAAATAGTTTTTGAGTTCTTAATATGTCGGTTTCTTTCGTAGATGTTTATTATGCTGGAAAAATAATTTACTTCTCTAATTACCGAAAAAGGAATGCTTAGTTTATTACTGGAAAAGGAATGCTTGGTTTATTACTGGAAAAGGAATGCTTAGTTAAAAGGCTCTTGTAATAACAAATCATTTTGGTGATCTTCGTTCTTCAGTTTCTTCCGTATAGGTTTATTCCCTAGGTCAAATTATTGCACTGACTATTAATTCAATCAAAACATCCACATACATTGTTTATACCACATCCACATACCAAGTTTTGCATGGAATTGCTGATTGTTCAATTTTAAATCTGTAATTATATGAAAGTAGTAAGTAATATAGAATTCAAAAATCGTTAAAAAAATACATCATTATCCCAAATGCCCTTATATTATTATAGGAATTATAATAATAATTACTGACCCGAATCGGATGTTCCAACTAATTAGGAAATTATTCACATTCGTCTGTCAAGCCATTAAACCTCATGATTCAATTATTGCAAGGAATAATTTGATAATATCTGTAGTCTTTAGAAAGTCTCTAATCGATACTCATTATAACTTCCTTAATTATTCTCCTTTCATAACAAGAATAGTGCTCTTAAATTTGAAAAAAAATTGACCAGCAGCATTTTCAGGCTTACGACCACGTTCTAAAAAGAATATTCTATGACTGCATCTCAATAAATTATAACTATCTACGAATTCATAAAGCAAGGAAAGAAAATAAATCAAATTAACTTATTGTTTTGGTGTTATAAGAAATGAAACGATACTGTGGGTATAAATGAAGACTTGATTCGGAGTACAAACAATAAGCCTGAGCACAACGATCCCATTAATTAACGAGAATTCCTGTGTTTGTGAGGAGATCCAGTCCTTCACAGTATTCTTTAATTCGCCATCCGAGTTGAAGCGCTTCCCTTTCAGATGTTTTTTTCCAGGAGACTAAGCACATGTCCTGGATGTAGGGCGGATGGTCGAGATGCTCCCACTTGAACTAAACCAGTTCTGCGCGTGTTACCCTGGAGACGTGTGGACGCGCGTTATCATGGAGTAGAATCAGACCCTCGGCGAGTAGCCCTGGTCTTTTGTTCTTGATGGACCTGCTTAGTATTAGGAGGGTCTCATAATACACATCGGAGCTAATGGTAATGGTCCTGTCTTTGCATTCACTGCCACGTCAATTGAACGGAGCTCTTTATAAGAACCTCTGTCCTCTCCTGCGTATGCTTCGATCTATGCTGGAAACTCCAGTCGTATTCCTAGATGTTCCACTACATTCTCTCATACTTGCATGAGCAAATATGTAACGGTGACGTTGTTACCACGTTTCGTACCTTTTCATTTGAACACCCCTTTTATTTGGAAATAGAGCATGAAATTTTGAATAAGTGTCTTATGATAAGGATGATGAGTGCAAAGAAATCAGAAAGTGCAGATGATAAAATAAACATTTCTTGTGTTATCTAGGGTCTTAAGAAATTTAACAGCTGTGTAAATCCATTAATAAAACGGATTTGACTATCATTGTTTCGAAATTGAAGCTTCGAGCTTTCTCAGATACCACTGTTGGCACGCTAGAAAAGTGGGATATCTATAAGCCCAAGAAATTGTTCAAAATCTCCACTATGTTTTCCATATTCTGAATGTCATATGATATTAAAAGTATCGCACAGATTTTGTCCAAACAATTATGTTAATACGGATATTAAACACCATTAAGCGTCGATTATTTATGCCTTTGAATCTTAAACATTCGTGAAATGATAAAACACCACGACAGAAATTTTTGAAAAAATACATTGATTCTTCCATTACTCTTCTGTGATACACACAGAATCTGTCTTGAACAAACAATTTTAGTTTATCTTTTGATGGGAAGGATATTCGACTATACATCTAATATCTAATTCTTTTTTTTCTTTTTTGAAGATGGATCAAAATAAATGACTTTCATTTCTTCGGTTATACTTTCCCCTTTTTCTGCCATAAAAGTCGAATTCGTTCTGAAACATAAAGTTTTATTTATCGACAATTAATTATTAACATTTTTTATTTATAATTTATTTATTTTTTAATATAATATGAATAATCCTTTCAAAATAAAATCTTGCTTATTAATTGGAAGAATTCATGCATTCTCTGTATTAATTTTATGCCATTGATATATTAATAGAAATAAAGAATCCATGAAAGAAGAAAAAGAATTTTATATTGTTGCACAATATAAATAGAGATCAAACTGAACAACTTGGTAAACTAAATCTTCTATGCCCTTTGAGCAACATAGTTCAAATTCCCTTATGAAAGACGGAAAAATTCATTAAGATAGACATACTTTTAGAAATATTTACATATACTGGTTAGACACATCGTAAAAACAAGCCTATTAACTCTGCTAACATCCAGTTATTTACATTTTAAGAGAATAAGATACTTTTTGAATAGTTGTAAATATAAATATCAAATGAAGTGATATCTATATTTGTATAGCACAAAATAATGTCCCAAATCTTTAGGGAAAGTTTGCTTTAAATCTTATAGCAAAAAGTATGAGAAACAATATAAATTTTGAAATGAATGCAAGTTATTTC
Source organism: Argiope trifasciata (assembly GCA_026543055.1). Classification (NCBI taxonomy): domain Eukaryota; kingdom Metazoa; phylum Arthropoda; class Arachnida; order Araneae; family Araneidae; genus Argiope; species Argiope trifasciata. The sequence goes on from JAPMOQ010022248.1 coordinate 593,153, forward strand.
ATGACTTCAATGCAGAGATTCCCATCAAATACATTTCCTGGAATAAAGATTCAAGGCTTCTATTGACAACAATTCATTCAGTTAACTATTATTACGACAAACATCTTTAAAAAATATTTACATTCATAGCACAATCTACAATCACTGTCACACCTAGTAAAAATAAACATATATAGTCTGCAAAAATCCAGATTATTTACATATCATTTGCAGTTACTATATAAACACAGACATACAATTCTGATTAAATAGTAGTGAATATAGATGGCAAATGAAGCGACTTGCTCTCTGACTCGGCAAATCCTTGATGAAACAATGTCTGGGAAATTAATAGAAATAATACAAATTTATAATATAATGAATGTAAGTTATTTCTTAAGATTCCTATCAAATACATTTTCCAAAATCAAGCTTTAATACTTCTGTGGAACTAACATTTCATATAATCACTTGATATAGTAATATTGACTACTTTTTATACCTGCCATTGAACCCCTGCCATGTGAAATCACATCTTCGATTTTTTTCCAGCGCTGGCGTCGGCAGGACAGGCACATTCATCGCCGTAGACAGGCTCTCCCAGCAGCTCCGGAGCACAGACACCATTGATATTTTCGGCACTGTCATGGAGCTGAGGTACCACCGAATCAACATGGTGCAGACGGAGGTATTGTGTTTCCTTTCCTTTCCGATATCCGATATCGATTGTCGGACCTGCTGACAGCTTCGAACTTTTGAGAGAATGTAATTTATGGGAACGCTTTCAGCGAGAGAACCTGCCGAAGAAATGATCAAGATTAAAGTGTTTGCTTTTTAAATGGGCTCTCCTTTTCTGTAAACAGAGATATCGCGTCGTAGCAGCGAAGGGGGAGATTTCGTTTTCTGGAGTAAAAATTATGAATAGGATGATTTGTAAAAGTTTCTCATGTATTTTTTTTTTTAAATTTTGTGTTCAGGTATCAAAATTGGTTCGGTAGAGATTTTTTGAAAAAAGAAAAAAGGTTTATACCATTTTTTATTAATATACCTATAAAATGATGAATAAAAGTGAAATGATTTAATTACATATGTGACTTTTGAAGAAAAAGTGTATTTGATGCAAATCTTAACGTTTATTCACAAAAACTAGGTTATTCTAGAGAAAAATATTATAAATTTTTCATTTCTCTTTGTGGCCTCACATGTGAACACATCTTAGGATTACCTAAAAATTACATTCAAAAATGAAACGTTTTGGGTAATACATATAATTATTTGTTAAATTTTGGAAATTTTTTTAGCAATACATTCATTAAACAACCATTTATTCACTTCTAAAGCATTTAACCTCAAATTCATCATTCATTACATTCTGCAAAACATAATAAGCAATAATTTTAAATTTCATTTAGATTATCTTGATTAATTTTTGAAATATATTGATACACGTGTAGTAGCATAACTAGTTCTTCTGAAAATGCGTTTAATGTTTTTAAATTCTTATAAATAAGCATCACTTACACGTCAATAGTTTGATGTAACTTGTCTTCTATGCGACATAAAGACAAAATAAAGATATCACTAGAAACAGAAATGTTCCTATTTTTTTAAACTGAAAAAAAAAATGAAAAAATATTTTCAGCCGAATTCATTCTTAAGTAAAAAAGTATATCATCTATTCACTCGAGCAAAAACCGTATTGATGATATATAGTCAAAAAATGTACTGGAACACTTGGCATGCTTAGCATGTAAAGCTGTTTAAAAAAAATAATACACTTATTAAAACAAAAGAAGAAAATTAAGAAACAAAGATTCAACTTATGATATACATTATTTAAAAATATTTTACTATTTTAGAATTACAATTTTATTAGCATTTGAATATAATTAAGACGCAAACAATTTACCCAAAATTATTGCCACACTTTTGAATCAAGAAATATAAAAAATGTGTAAGGTACCACTTTTTCAGACTTATTGTAGACATGAAGTATCCGTGAAAAAGATGACTTATGGAATATGGCGAGAGACAAAGATATTTAGATTGATGTGAGAAATCTGGAAATAAATCATCAGAGAAAGGGAAAATGAGTTCGTTTTATGGAATAAATTTTGAGGTGCTGCTTTTAATATTATCAGTAGGTTCAAGAGAATGAATAGCATTGAAATCAAATAAAGATCAGGTTGTTCATCCGAGAAGATTTAATGAACATGAAGAAAAGTGTACTGGGAGGCAAATTCACATTAATCGAAGAATAAACGCGGTAATCTTGACTTTGAAATGTGAAAGCAGGCTCTAAAAATCTGAAGGTTATGAAACTGTCAGAAACACTTCAAGAAAACGGAAATATTGTGGCATAGTACCCTGGAAAAGGCATGACATCAGCAAAGCAAATCAAAAAGCTAGACTGACATTTACATAAATTACGTAAAGTAACCAAAAAGTCAGTAAAGCAGAAGGCAATACATAAATTTTGTGGATAAATGCAAATGTAACATTTACGGATCAGATGGTATACAAAATATTTGGAGCAGACCAAATACAGTATTACTCATGAAAAATCTGCAACTTACTATAAAATATAATTGTAATTTTATTATTATTTTTTTATGCTATTGAAAATTTGAAGCAAAAAAAAAAAAAACAATGAATACAATATTTATAAAAATCAAATAAAAAAATTGACCAAAATTAAAGAAATTATTATGCTTTGAAATGATCAAATCAATGCTATATTGGCTGCCAGATGTCATAACGGTCAAGGATGGTTCAACAAGATAGTTCCTTGAATAGTGCTCCATTACTTTTTAAGAAGATTTTTTGCCTTGATTACTTTTACTTTAAATTGTAATTATAATTGCATTGTTATATAAATTTTGTTCTAGTAACTATGGTTTGCATTTATCAAAATGTGACATACTTTATTTTTTGTTTCATTTATATACCAGCGGTGACCGAGCTCCTCTCGGAGAAAACAGGTATCGAAGCTAACTCGAAGATTTAAGTTTTCAATTGTGATTTATCAAAACAATACATGCCATAAGAAAATTTGTGAAACCATTGGTGAAAAGATAACCGGTTAAAGTGCACCATTGTAAACTATTCTAAACAAAGTTAGAGTTGGGAAAGGGAACTATTCTATACAAAGGTAAAGATTGAAGTGTGTTGAAGTTGAATATTTTTGACAAATTTATTTAGAAAAACCAAACATATATACATACATAAGAAACATATTAAAAATCTATAACAGCATAAACATAAAACTTTATTAGTTCGCCATATTGGCTATAGATGGCAGCACGTTAACGCTTGAAAATTTAAGTAGCCATTAGGGCGAACTAATAAAGTTTGAAAATATCCTATCTGTAACTCCGAACTGCTCGACCTTAGCGCTTCAAAACCGGCGCCAATCGATTCCTCGTGGCCAAAAACCCCAGACCCCCAAGTTTACCGGAGTTTATTAATTCTGTGGCGATTTTCGACTTGGCAACCATTCCTCGTATTATAGAATTAGATAGATAAGAAACATATTATAAACCTATAACAGCATAAACATAAAACTTTATTAGTTCGCCATATTGACTATAGATGGCAGCACGTTACCGCTTGAAAATTTAAGTAGCCATTATAGCGAACTAATAAAGTTTGAAAATATCCTATCTGTAACTCCGAACTGCTCGACCGTAGCGCTTTAAAACTGGCGCCAATCGATTCCTCGTGGCCAAAAACCCCAGACCCCCAAGTTTACCGGAGTTTATTAATTCTGGGGCGATTTTCGACTTGGCAACCATTCCTCGTATTATAGTATTAGATTTAAGTTATATATAACGATAAAATCTTCTGAATGTACATTATGTCCTAATATCTTTTGAGAAACTTTTATGCTCATTTTTAATCTCTTTTATTTGACTTGACCTTTTATTTATAAAGAAATATTTTTTTCTTCTAATTTAATCTTCTTTTCTTGATGTCCTGATAGTTTGAAATTGTACTTATGCGCCCTCAATGGCTCTGTTATGCTCTAATATTTTTAAAGCTTAATTAATAACTGGTTAATAAATTTTATGAAATTTTGTCTTTATATTATTACTATAATTATTTCGAAAAGATTTCTTTCCTTTGAATAAGAAAATATAAGTCCCAAAAGCAATCGTTAGATAATATACAAATATAATACTTAAAATATTTCTGAAAATTAAGCTTGTATATTTCGTTTTAGGATCAATACATTTACATTCATCTGTGCGTGAAACAGCTGGTGGATGACATTAACCAACCGCATGAAAGTGAATACGAAGGTGAGATAAATTATCTTTATGCTAAATCCAAAATTTTAATAATTGTTATTGGATACAGTCTTTACATCCCATTAGATATTGTAAATAACGTTAAAAGGAGAAAAATATTTCTGCAATCTAAGGACATTCTCAGCATATTTTTGAAACTTTTCATAAGCCTTGAAAGGATTTTAAATTTTGTGAAACTAAAAGAAAGTGTAGCACCATTTATAATCTTGTTTTCGGCTTTTAAAGAAGATTATAGATTTTCTCAGCCTGGAAATTTGACATTTTCAGCCGATTTCGAAGAAAAGTGGAACATTTAATCAATACTTGTTCGAGGAAAGCTCCGTGAAAATTAAATTACCAAAACGAAGTTACTTTTATAAAATAAGAAGGCTGGAAATGCCTTGCTGGAGCAACTTTTTTCCTGATTGAGGCAAAGATTATAAATTACATTTCAGCAAAATAACGAAGGATATTTCATTTAAATTTTTTACAACTTTCCTTTTATTTCGTTTACTTGTAGGAAAGTACTTTTAAACTTTCATAAAATATTCAAAATAGTCAGTTACATCCAAGCTTTGAGATGAAAGACAGCCAATATAAATTTTTAAACGAAAAATACCAACATATTTTTAATTTCTTTCGGTTTTGCAAATTTTATTGCTTAGATAATTAAAAATATTGCTTTGGGCAAAAAAAAAAGTTACTGGTATTTCAATTCATCTCTTCATTTGAAAATGCTTTAATGTATCAAAATATTTTATGCTATTTGTTTAGATATTAGTCTTTTCATATTGACAATAATTTATTGAGAAATAAAAGTAAGGAAAATAATAAATGTACTCGAAAATATTTTTATATATAAATATATATATGGCATTTAATAGAAATTTAAGGGAAAGAGTATGGTTGTTTTCATTTTCAGCAGCTTTTACTTTGCCCTTTTAAAAGTTTATTATTTCCATTTTTTACTATACCATTTCTATAGTTTAAATTGTTTCAAAAAACGCGTTAGCCCAGTATTTGGATAATTTAACTAGTTACTATTCGAAATGTGACTCTTTCAATACTGAAGCACCTGAAACGTGTGTGAGAGTAGAGTCGACAAACATCCGAATACCCCCGAAGTATTTTAACCACCTTCCTTTATCTGAGATTTATTGGATATCCAAAACAGGTGCCTTTTTCTTTAGAGTGATTCAGTTCAAAATAATAAAGAGTCAAATTCATGTGCACTATTCTTGCCCTTTTATGGAAAATCGGCACCTCTATGTATTAATCAAACTTTTGTGAATGTGAACTGTCATCACGTTTTTTAGAGGTTTAGGGAATTTTGAAAACGATGGAAATCTAGCTTTTCCGTATTCTAAGCTCAAAACCCTCTCAGACTTTTAGGAATCAGAAGGTTAAAAGAAAAATATATTTTTTAATATGATCTCTAAAATTAATGTAAATTACATTTATAACGCAAAAATGTGCCTGATGTTATTATATATTTAAAATAATTTTTAAAATTATAGGCATCAAAATTACTTAAATAATATTTATGAAACATTTAGTATCAAGAATAATATAGTATCAATGAGGTCATACGAAGTGTAATTTTTATAGTTGAATTTTTATACAAATATAAACTAAAAAATTTTCTCTTATTGAATTACTGTAGTTAAAAGAAACTGAAATTAGGATTTTTCTTGTTCATAAAATTAAATAAACACTAATGGGGCTCTAAAAAATTCAATAGAACTTGCGAATTTAATAGTACAAGATATATTGTTAAAACTTCCTACTGGAATCACCGGATATTAACTATTTACTGATCGATTTTTATGTTTGAATATACATACATACATACATACATACATACATACATACATACATATATATATATATATATATATATATATATATATATATTCTTTTAAAAACTTGAAATTTCAAGATATTAACATGTCAATAGTCCAATTTTTTGCAGATTTATATGAAAATCATTAGTTGAGTGATTTAAAATAGATTTGTAAATACAATATTAAACTTCAATAATAATAATTTAATATTTTATTGTTGTATTTTAATAAATTGCCTAATAAGTATTTGAAGAGAACAACAGGGGAATTTTTTTCTTACTGAAAATGTGATTAACACCTTCATATAAAAATTTATAAGTTTTAAAAAGTATCTTTAGTTTCTTATGAAGACTTTATACTTGTGATATAAAGTAAAAAATGTCTGCCTAGAAAATTAGCATCATCAGATCTTTGTCACAATCATATCAATAAAACGAAGAAAAATGACGCAGATTCCGACAAAAATGTCTTTAACCAGTTAGGATTTAATAAAACGTTATCGTAACTATATGTAATAAAAAAGCACACTCCCATTTCATAGATATTTCGACTTAACTGGCAAAAAAACGATATAGTTCCATCCAATATCTAAAATGTGAGCTATAATCGCCTTATCAATACTACTGGCATTTATAAAGAATTCCAGATAGCAAGACTGTCCATGGGGATTTCGATGTCAGAGAGTTGAGTTTATTAATCTAAAATAACTTTTTATTTCTTTGGTGGTCTTCCTTATGAGAAGAATGTGATAAGAAAAATATACACTTCATAAATACATTAAAACTATATCAGATTTTTTTTCAATCTCAAAATCTGTCACTACATTTGGAGATTCATCTTAGCATTGGGTAAAAATCAGTAAAGATACTTCAAATAATATTTTTATTTGTATTAATAATGTCTTATCAAACGATATATTTTTGCCAAGTAGGCCTATATGAAATAGATATTTCTTCAAACTTTTGCCATAGATTCGGAATTGTTAAAATCCTTATTTAAAAAATAAGTTTAGAATTAGATTTCGTAAAATTATGAATCCTTTCATTTATGGTTATAATTATTTTGAAAAAAATATAAACATTGCAAAGATACAGAGTTCAAATTTAATTAAAATTTCCGTAAATTAAATTTTATAACATTATACAACTATCTGAAAGATAGTAACGAACAAACAGAATAATATTCTAAAATGAATTTAATGAATTTATAATTAGAGGTCTGTCACTAACTAGTTTAATTACCTAAGCAATTATTTATTAGATTTGTGTAATCTCTGGTTTCAAAAAGATATAAAATGATAATATGATTATTTAGAAAGTTAAGCATATTCGTCGTCCGTTTGGTCTTTACTGAAGAATTTCACTTCCAGAGGACTCTGTTCCTATAGTTAATGTCATCATTAAAATAACCAACTCTCACTTTGGCGCTTGTTACACTAAACATGAGTTAAGGTATTGATGTTGTGTACATAACAGAATTATATTTCTTGTACATGGTTTAATCGATAATGAGTCGTTCGAATTGAGTGTTATTCTCATTGCTAATAAAAAAATCCCACACATTTAACTTCAGATAAATGAATACGTTTAGTTCATATTCAACAAGTGCAAGGATAGCATTAGGAAAATATGAATTTTCTTACTGCATTTTATTTCCAAAGTAATTAATTGTTGAAACGAATTTCTCCAATTGTTTGCGGACTCAAAAATACTGACTTAAGTCATAAATAAATCTAGAAAAGAGAAAAATTGTTGTAATTCAATGAATTATTTTGGTAAGCGGATTAAATTTTCAGTATCGCGTTTTCCTACAATTATGTCTAGACTGAACTGAAGACTTATATGAAACCTAATCATCAAAATCTCGAATTCCTCTTAAATTAGGTCTGTTAGCGAAAATAAATTTCAGAAATGACTTGGATGATGATTTGAATGCTTTGGTATCGTATTTCGAACGGTTATTCGTTGTTGGCATGGAAGATTTCCATAATTCTTTGTTGCTAAAATAATAAAATCAGGGGAAATTTACACATGAGAGAACCTATATAAATGTCTGAATATATGGGATGAGTGCATGGTTTTAGTGAATATAGGAAATTTTCTGTTATGTATGTATTCAGTTACAGAGAAATATTCTAAGCTTAATCACCATTATGCTCTTTACCTTTTTATTAGTCTTCAACAAACCCTTAAAATCTATAAAATGTGGCAAGAATTTTAATATCCGTTACAGATGATTTTTTTAGAAACTTTTTGATAGTAAAATAACAGTTATCAATCATGGCTATGCTATATCTGTTCGAAGAAACTTTTCATCCAACTTGCAATAGAATCCATTTTGCTACGACAATTTTAAACATTTGTATTCGGTTGATATCTTTGGCAAATTTCAAATATTTATTCTGCTGTGTGAGTCCTCAGTTGCTCGGAAAGTTGCTTGCTATCTTCCATTATTTTGACTCCAAAAAGCCATTAAAACCTATGAAAACATCTAATTAAAGCTTTTAATATTCTATATAGATTATTTTAAGGACTTTTTGATCATCAAACAAAGAACCACCAGGAATTGTAATATAGCATCTATTCGACAAAATATTCCATGATGTTGACATAAAAACCCATTTTGTGATAATAAAATTTATTACAGACTAATACTGAAAATAATTTCTTTCTCTTCAATAAAGATTTTACCAGTTTTAAATGCTACCATTGCAATGTTTAATATTTGAAATTAAATTATACTGACTTCTTTTTATTTATTTCAGAAGCTATATATTCCAACATAGGCTTGGAAAAAGATACGGGTGTCTGAAACCAGAATGTGAGCAAGAATTTCAGTCCGATTGCCAAACATTCCTTTTATTACATTCCAATGAGGAGGTGCTATGGACAGTATTATCCGGTAACACAGCAACGCACAAGTAGATACATTCAGACAAGTGTCAGATATTTTTCCAAGTTCTTTTTGTTGGAAAAAGTTGAAGATCATCATTATTCTGTGTAGACTTTAGATATTTATTATCTTCTAAGATTGTCTTTCTCGTTTATAAATGTATTATGTTTAAGTCGAGTGTTTGTTAGAGAAATATTTTTTAACGTTTTCTGAACTAAAACAATTTTGAGTGGGTTTTTTTTACTATCAAAATATGAACTTTTAAATTATGGATCTGGATCGCTCAATATGGGCATGGATTGTGAGGCTACTTAGCTAGATTTCGAATCTTTAAAATTTTAAATGCGAGTTCTCATTTTTTTTATTCTTCTATATTTTTCACCTTCGCCCTACCCTAGTAGAATACATATTTTGAACAACATTATGATATTGAAGAATGCCCCCAATATTGAATGATGTTGTGAAATATTGAATAATACGACACACTATCGCAAAATATTGTACAACAAGCTATGCTATTTGGATCTGAAACCAATTACGTAAAAACAAAACAATGTAGATTACTGATAAAGTATCGAATATTTATTATTATGTCAAAATAGTACCATTTAAATTGTTTTAAAAGTCTTGGCTTTAATAATATTTATGAAAAGAAAAAAAAAACACTTCATTATGATTCAGAAATGATCTGATGGCGTAAATTTATAAAATTATCGCATATTACAAATAGTTAATCTTATTGATTTCTTATTAAAATATTCTTCAAACTGGCTTAAAGATATAGGCACATTTAAAAGTAAATATCTCAACGGCTATCTTTTAATTTTCATATCTGTGATGCATAAAATTAAAATTATATATTTTAATAAATTAAAAATATTTCTAATGAGTTAGATATGATATGTTTATGATTAAATAATTTTAAATTGGTCCATACAGTTAAAAAGAAGTTTTGATTTTCAAAGAAATTAATCCGGATGTTTGATCAATGAATTTTCGGCAGAAATAAATAAGTATATTTATGCACCAATATAAATTAATTAGAAATTGCAATGCCGAAATGAGGTTACTCTATAAAGCAGGCATATAAGTACAGATACATCTTCTTTGCTTTTTTAATTTTAAGATGAAAATAATTGAGAACTAAAATTCTACAAAATTGATTCGAGCTAATCATTTTGTTAATTTTTTTACTTTAACTTTAATATAAAAAACACTTGTGTCGCAGAATCCTTTTTTTTTTTTTTTTTTTTGAAATCGAAGCAAATTTTGAAGAATGAAGGAATCTAACACTTGGAATTATCAGAATAGTCAGTAATTTATAAATTCTTTTATTCAAAATAATATGCAATACCTTGAGCAATTGATATTTTGCAATGTCTTGAAGAACTGTATTTTGTTTGATATCCTTCTACATGATATATCTTCTGAAGAAAATGTCAGTTCACCGTTGAATATATGTGTATGTATAAATCTGTGGTTCTAAAGATCCTTATATTTGTGTTTCTCAAATGATATCAATTTATTGATGGAATTTGGATACGTCTTGTTGAGAATTATGTAAATATTATTTTTATGCTAAGTCAAATAAATTATACTTTATTTCTATCAAATGTGCAATTGTTTCAATCTTTGATAAAGCAATGGTTATAAAAATCTAAAATAAATTATCAGAGATTATAACATTATCCATAGCTTCCAAAGAGATATATTGTTGATGGAATCCATCTAAAAGAAGCATGTATGTTATTATATTTTTTACGTTTAGAGGAAATGTAGTTTTATATATACCTCATATTAAAATGAATCATCACAGGAATGGATAAAAATTAGCATCATTTTAAAACGTATTGTACTTTTAAAAAAACAATAAATTGTATGCAGATGATTCAATACATTTTTAAAATGAATTACATGATCATTATTTAGTTTAAATGGGTATTCACAATTTTATCACGTGAAAACGTGATGTTGTTTTGTATTCAGGTCTTTTGAAGCCTAAAAATGCATAGGCAACAATTGATTTATTTATTGGCTAAAATATTACAGCAGAAATTTAATTCTGCATTATTTTGAAGTTAAACTAATAATCGTATCAACGATACTAATGTTTTGATCTATAAATTAAATTTCTATTTTTAATGCATTTTTAAAAAATATAGTTTAATCTTATTTTTCAACAATTAATTACGCTTAAATAAAAATAAAATTTAATCTAAGCGAGCATCGCAAAAAATTAACTTTTATTAAAAAATCGCCATCACATTTATAAAAGCTCTGATTAAAAAATGTGATAACAAATTGTGGTTTATCGTTTTTGAAGCATCCATTTTTCGCTTTTAGGTTTATTAGAAAACAATGCAAAAGGTTGTCACATTTGGCGCATTATCGAAAACTTAAGTTTGAAATCTTATAACTTGAAACGAACGATTCTTGTATGAATGTAGAAAATTTTTACAAGCACATGTACGCACAAAACAACAACATATTTTTATAAATATTTGAGCTTTTTTCTATAGAATCTATGTTGACATAATATAGCAATATCTACTCGTAGTAAATTTTTGTCGTGCTTACATTGCTTTCATATGATGATAATCTACTGTTAGCTTAAAATTTTGTGACTTGGTATTACATTGCATTATCCGAATATATTCGGCTTGCATCCAAACACAGTATTGCAGTTAAAACTGCATTCTTGATTTTTTAATTTAAATGACCAGATCCTATGTTGGTAAAATTGAAAAATATTTATATATAATCAGTATGTGCTTTTTTATGATCTAAATATCATTCTCCCCTAAAAATTCTGAATGGAGCTCGGTATTTTTGATATCATATTTAAGTAAAGTAATATTTCAAAAACTAATTTAGATCATAAATAATTCGTTTCGAAATCCAGTAATATTTTTCATCCATTTTAATATTTTATATTAGAATTAAAGTTTTAAAAGAACCTCTGGACAAAATTGGTAGAATTCTTTAAGCATTTGAAGAAAAATTGACTTTTCAATTTCTAATAAAGGATTTTTTAACTAATTATTTTCAATCGATTTTACTCGTCTGGGAAATTTGAGCAATAAAAATAGAATGAGGAGAATTTGTGCTTTTCTTCTGCATTTCTATAAGAATTTTTTTTTTTCCTTTTCTTTCTGCAAAGTATTTCAACAAAGTAACTTTCCTGACACAAATAATCTTTTAAAGAATGAGAAAGAAGAATCAGACGGAATTCATCTTTCGAAAAAAGAGTAATATTTTTCAGATCTTTTAAAAGATTTTCTAAATACTATTTTTTTTATCGAATTAAGAATAGTCATTCAGATTTCATATGTCTGAAATTCACAGAAAATTAAAAAAGCTTTTATTCACTCTGCATTATATTAAAAAAAAGGTTCAAACGACTTTATTTTGAAAAACGTATTTTACCACTTCTTCATAATTTAAAGAAAATTCCATACATTTGTTTGCCGGCATATTAAAATAAAAACCTTTTCTTTGCAAAATTTTTGTAGTTCTTTATTTAAGTGGCTTATTGACGAAACAAAATGAAGTAACTTTTGATTTAATTGAATAACAAAATGCATAGTGACACTATTTTTTGAATTTTGAAAAAGAAAAGTATGTATTTTAAACCAATTAAGAGCCAACATTTACTAGCTATGATTATCAACGAATTTTTCTCACAAATATAAGCAAATTCAATAATACAAATTTTTAATACATGTTTTAAATTTTATAATAGCATATATATAAGTTGCAGAGTTGGACAATGAAGAAATTTTATTCTGATTTTATAGTTTTAAATCTCCTTCATTCAAAAATTAAATCTCATTTATAATTCTTTAAAATGGCAAGGATAAAAGTTTCTTCAAAATGTTTGTTTCATCTTTGAGAATAAATTTTATTTCATTCGCCTAAAATCAATATTAAATAAAGAAAATTTAATGTAATATACTTAATTCAAACTTTTCATTCTCTTGAAACTTCAACTTTAAGTATTGATATTCATTAAACCAATAAATGTTTGTATAAATTCAAATTATAATCGACACATTATATTTTAAAATCTTTTAATAGAAAAAGTAAATAGCTAGTTTTATTGTAGGATTATGATGTGATCCTTTCATATTGTTATAGTATTGAAATTCAAATACTTAAATCAATATATGTCTATAAAAAATAAGTTATTAAATTTGTGATATCATGATAGTAAAAATAATGATGTATGATATTTTTATTTTAAATGATATATTGTGAAACAAATTATTTGTTATAAATTTCTATTTCTCATCAATTTCTTGTGAAATGAAATAAATGCGAAATAGATCCTATTGCTGCAAGTATTCGGCTACCTTGAGGTATAATCTATTTTTAAATCTGAATATTCATTAGAAATGCATTTTCCCTACAGAATACACAAATTACAAAATGTCTTTGCTGTCATTTCATGTCAAAAATCACGCAAGACAAAATATTTGAAATCTTACATTAAAATGTTGAATTTTTAGAGAGATTTGGCATTTTTGTGACAACATACACTAATAAATTTTAACATAACATAACAAATTTTTAGAAACACTCCAACTCAGTCTGCATAAATACAAGTATAAAACCTGCCTAAAACGCAAGCAATGAAATGGATATTGAAGAATCTGAATACGTACACAAGGTTTCAAACAAAATCCAGCTAAACCATATATCAATAAGGAATTTAAGAAGATGTACAAATTCGAAACGAAAAACAGTCAAGAAACTCAGAAAACGAATCAAAGAACTAATGATCAATTCCTGCAACAAACAAAGCATTATATCAGTGGTGAATTTAAGAAAATATACAAAAGCCAACACAAAAATCCTGAAGATTTTCAAAAGACAAAGAATTAATGGTCAATTTTTGCAAAAAACAAAACGTCAATTTAAGGAAATATACAAAGACAAACTCAAAACTCCTGAAGAAACTCATAAAACAAAGTTAATGTTAAAAAACTAATTACCAGTTCTTGAAAGAATGTAATATTAAGATACAGAAATATCAAAAGCCAGTTAAAAAATAAAATATATTACAGCACAGATGGAAAGTCAAAATGTCAAAATCTGAAGTCTTAAAAGTATATCAAAATTAAGTAAGTGGAAATGGTCTTCCCAAAATTTTCTCGCAGTTTAATAAACATCATACCAGAAAACGCCTTATAGAGCATTTATGAGCTACAATAGTTATTAAATTTTGTTATGAATTTAGCATTTTACCTGAATATATAGCGTATTCCTTGGCAAGTCATCCCAGGCGTACGTTAATTGTGCCCAAAAACTGAATTTGTTTTAAATTCGATTTTCTGGACCAATTAGAACAAGAATTTGTCATCGAACAACAACTGTAGTTACAAAAACCCCATACCAAATTTGATGTATTTCAATCATTGCGTCTTTGAGTTATCGCATTTACAAATTTATAAAAGCACAGACAGTCAGACAGTATACCTGTAGTTGGACTTGTCACAAGATTTGAAAAGTATCTGCCCTATAGATGTGAATATTATGTACTGAATTTTATCTATCAATATCTTCTCGTTTTGTACTTACATTTGAACAGATTTTATTCATAATTTGATTGAAAAAACGCATTTCTGAGTTATCTTTCTCACAGACAGATCATATTTTAGACAGATTTTTAATGGGTTTCTTGAACTAGGGGAGGTGTAAAACGAGAAGTTTCGTCAAAATCTCGTTTGAATTTTTTGACGATAATTATATTTTCTGTATACTACGTATATTAGAAAGTAAAAAAAAAAATTAAAAGAATCAAATATTATTTTTGACAATTCTTCTTCACTCATAGAGATCCTTGAAGCTGCATCTCTAAATCAGATCTAATTAGATAAACTAATCTATTAATACCCTTTAAGGCAGAATTTATAGCAGGTCAAGGCACTACTGTGAGAGAAGAGACCATGATGTTTACAATATATCAAGAATTATCATCTTGAAAACTCAGCAATAGATTACAGGAAAGTGAAATTTTAATTTAAAAAAATTCTGTAATTGATACCAAATACTATACAACAATTTTAGAGCAGATATAAGTGATTTATATGCCAATGCATTGTTTTTCAAAAAACATTTGGTGCAACATTAGAAATATAATCAATTTAATTCTTTGCAACAATGTTATATAAATGCTTGAAATACCTTCTCTTGAAATATTAAATCAGTTGAAAAATAGATTCATCTTACATTTTCACCATTCTATCGGATAATAAATTCGGATTAAATCATCCCAAATATTCGAAAAATGAAGGGAGAACCAGCATTTTATTTTATTTCCTGCCCTCTACTTAAAAAACCATTTTCTAAAACTTCAAATTGATTCCAATTATACTTTGAAATTTCAATGTTTTTAATCAAATATCCTTAGATAGAGTTAGAAGTTCTTTTGTGAAATCATCAAAAGTAATAGTTGAATGGATTCGAAAATATGAAAAGAATTTAATGATCAGTCTTCGCATTTGGAAAGAGCAAACGATTCGTCCAGTTCCTTTTTATGTTTTTGCTCATCAACGTCGAACATTCAGCAGAATTTTCGAAAATTTTATTGAAAAAAGCTTTTTTGATTTGCAAGTAAAATATCGATTGCAAAGGATTTCTAAGGACTGAATAGATTTGAAAAAGATTTGTTTTTATTTTCACTTATATTTCTTTCTATAACTTGAGATTCTATAGCATTTGAAATATTAAAAATATATATAAAAGTTTTTGATAATTTTCTTTTAATCTTATACTAATAAATGAATATATATTTCTCTCAAAACGAAATTTTAAAAATAAAAATTACTTTAAGCAAATTTGAATTTTTATTGTGTTTATGATATGTTTTAAATTCTATTCAGTTTAAGAGATTTTTCCTTTGATATCCCTATTTTATTTCCTTTTTTTAATATATATATATATATATATATATATATATATATATGTTTCCAAATATGATACTTTACTTTATGATAACTTGTCAACACATTGCAATTTCACAATAGAACTACCCATAAATTTTGATACAACCATACCTTTTTGCCCACTAAATCTTAATCATTGCACGTATTCTTAATTTAGAAGTCAATTGCAGTTACCATGCTTTGTTTATGATTGATAATGAAAACAGGTAATATTAATGTGTGAAAGCAATATTGCAATAAGGTTAAAAAAATGTTTCAATGATTACTTTCACATCCTTTTTGGAATATTCCATTGATTTGACCCCCCACCTCCACCCAAAAAAATAAACCGCAATTTGGTTTTCTTGTATCAATCCTATGTATGTAGACATCGGTTAACAGGAAGTCGGTATTGAACCAAGGTTGATAATCGAGCTTTCAACCTTAAATAGAAATCGAGCAATTTCCTAAATAAAGCATTTATGATCTAAGGATCTAAACTTTAAAACCAATAACTGAAATTAAAGTTGTAGTAAGAATGCGAACATTATAGTTTACGCAATCATAACAAAGTGAAAAAACAATAGTAGTAACATCGACATTACATTTATAACTTTCTTACATTACATTCGATAACAAAGATAAAAACTATCCTTTCAATATAGAGTCACATAGACTCAATCTTATATTTCATTACTATATTACTATATTTCAATATAGACTCATAATAAAGTGAAAAGACAATAGTAGTAACATTTACTTTCTTACATTACATTCGATAACAAAGATAAAAGCTTTCCTTTCCGTGTAGAGTCCTTACCTTGACTGAAGAATTTGTAGACGGAAGGCTTGTGGTTGAAGTGATCGAATACACTCTTATCGCTTTCATTCTTTTCTAAGGTTTTATCTGAACCAACTGATAACCAAATGGGATGTTCCAAATTCGAACGTTTTACATCCATGTCATAATGGCAGGTTGGTTTTACTTTGTTTTGCTTTTAATTCCGCAACTTCAAGCACAGGTTAGTACATTAATATATGTTTTTACTGAGTATGAAATATTAAACAGTATTTAAAATCCTTATATATTATCTTGTTAACTAAACTTTTTTGAGAGATAGAAAAAACATTCTGCAAATTTTGAGTTCAATCAGCACTTTGCGATTAATACTTTCACTTTAGGTTTGAATTTTATAGGTAGTTTCACTATAAAATTTTAGTAATGGCTTATTTTTGTCTGTGCATAATCAAATCAAAATGATATATTTTTCTTTAGAATATGCAATCATTATTTGACAACATTTATCGAAGAAATGGACATTTTATATGTGAGATCTGAAAAAAAAAATTTAATTGACTTCAGGAACCAAATTTGCACATTTATTCCAGAATTGAAAAATTTTCAGTCCTCTGTATTTTAAAATACCTCATAATTGTAAATATATATATCATTGATAAAAAAAATGATAAATTATATTTTTTATCTTTGAGATGTTGCCATGGTGCTCAGAGGACTTTAGAATGAATTTTTCTCAATCAATAATAAACGCGTGTGTGGAAGTCAGACCGTTTGACTTAGAGTTAATAAATTTGTCACAAATTTACATTTAATGATGGGAATGGAGTATTTTGTTTTGAAATTTTAATTATTTAAAAGTAAATCAAAATCTTACTCACCTTTTTTAATAACTTTTAACACCACAAAAATTATTTGTGGCTTTCATAAATAATTTTATTATTAAAAATTGTTTATATTGTAAAAGTTGTAAAAAAAATTTTAGCAATATCAGTCGATCGAGCAATTTTTAAAAATTAATTTTGGTGTTTTAATATTTGAAAATTTACATCTTGAAATATCTAATCACATCTATAATATTACTTATCTTCCATTGTTGGAAACTAGGAATGAAGATTCTATTTATTTGTTTTTTCACTTTCTTAGACAGCTAATATTTTGTATAACATATTCGCAAAATCTTTTTCAATTCCTACAATTAATTCATGCTCTCCATATATATATTTATTTATTTTTCTCGTTCAAATTTTCAATCGTTAATAAAATATTTTTTATTCATCCACTCAAGTTCAAATACATTTTTTTTAAAACTTGCAGTGGATGACAATTCATTTTACATTTCTTTTAATTCAAATATTAATTCATCAAAAGTGAATTTAATTAGTTTTTAACATTTTAAATAGTGTTTTAGGAATTTGTAATGCAAATTGAAACCAATAGGCAATATCTAAATCGGTAAACTGCAAGGATTTCGGTATTGTTCATTTGAAGGTGAAGAATGCGAGTTCAATTCTTGCGAAAATCAATGATTTTTTTTTGATAAATTAATTAGTTTAAATTTTATATGAGGAAAAAAATTTTCTTATATGAGATATTTTGCAGAATATAACTTTAGGAATAAATACCGTCAGCGGCAAAGCTTTTAGATTGTTAGAAAAAAATGTATTTTGTCACTTAATATTGTGATTCTGTCATATGTATATACATATTTGTACTAATTGTAATTATTTAATAAAAAGTAATTAAAATAAAAAAAATCTTTGTTGACCTAAGTAGGAATTAATTTAAAAAATTTAATTACATATTTACAGCACTAAGAAAAATATTTCTTGAGATGAAAAATTATTCTTATTACTCTTTAGTTTTTTTATCAGTATGTTTGAATCCAGCTAACATTCCATTTGACGAATTCATATAGTATAAATAGAATGCGCGTACAACCTAATGTTAGAATCAAGACTGCGCATTTTACCTTAGAATCTTTTTTTAAAAAATGAAGTGATAGTAGTGCTTCAGACAATGTGCTGTTAGATATTTTATGGCCCGAAAAGTTACGATTACCATGTGAATTTTACGTCATCTGATTTGACTTCATAGGCTAAGTGCATTTATACAATAAAGAGAAAAAAATGTAAGATTTTTGAATTAGTATGATTTAAATGCCTTCAAATTTTTCTTATAATAAAAAGGCTTAAAATACTTTGCTTAGAGCACTTTTTCAATCCAGCTATGCATAAAAAAATTAATGAAATTAAAAGGAACAAATTTTTTTGCAAACTAGGTGGTAGCTAAGGGTAACTAGTTTTATATGAACTGAAATCCATTTAACAGAAAAATAGGAATTTTAATTTAAAAAATAAAATGAGATTATTTTGATTGATGTAACATTGATCTTGATTCTTATGGCTCTTGTACAAGCACGCTGACTAAGTTATTGATTTAAGTCGAGTATGCGCTGCAGCTTCTGAGGGTAAAACCCCCTGAACGCCCTAGGCCAGAAATCAGACTCCCAGATCATATGAAGATGATACTCACAACCCCTTTTTACATAGGGAATCTTTCACATACCTCATCTATAGAACACAAAGTAAGGAATAACCATGCCCGAATCAGGACTCGAACTTGGGACTCCCAGACTTCCCAGTCCCTCCTTGGACTCCTAAGATACGTTATTCTTGGAAAAGACAACGGTTATTGATGTACTAAAAATGTTGAAAGAGCGCAAAATCAGTACCCTTTTAAGGGTTTGATAATAAATATAAAAGCGACATTTTTTAAGATTTAAATTTTCTAACTGTTGGATGGGTGAGATTTGTAAATAAATTCCCATCAGAGTTCATATTATTGATTTAAAATCAGAGTAGAATTGATAAGTTATATGAGTTAAAGACAATAGTGTTAATTATGGTGTTACAGCAATGATTCAATTATATTTATTATAGCTGTCAAAGTCATGATTCTTTTTCCACAAAAGTACTGAACTATTAAACATTGTATTTGAATGAATCTGAAATTAAGAAATAAAAATAATTATTTACTCCTTTATATTTTTAAAAAAAGATTTTATGGAAGAAATTTCAAATTAGATAATTATTACATACGATGAATTAATTAGAATTTTAAAGTTTTTATAGAACACTTTACTCATTCTGTCAAAGATTATCAAAACAATTGTTGACAAAATAAAACAATCATTCATAATTAATAATTTGGTTGAATTTTAATTAATTTCAAAAAGCTGTAATTTATTTTTATTCACTGCCCATCTTTACAGGATCAAAATAATGAGGTTTATAGTCCTAGTAAGGTTTTTGTCAACTATAACTCTAAAATAGATATTTTTCTCCCTATTATTCAAAAAATATGTTTTTAAATTCATCGCAAATTCATCAAGATGAAAATGTATATATTTCATTCTTCTGAGCTTTTCTATTATTACATTTATTTATTTCATATTCATTGTGTTTTTTATCCATTTTATTTGAAATTCTAACAATATCGACTTAGCTAAAATACGAGCAAATTCACTTATCGAAATCCAATTTACGGAAATGTCTATCAAATATAAAAATGAGTTTTCAAATAAAGAAATTTTGTAAAGACTTTTTCTTTAGAGATTTTTTAGAAAAAAATAACTAATTTAAATGGAACAGGATCTCAAAGAATTTAAAAATTGTCCTGTTCGATTACTTTTTTATTATCACTAAAATTTATTACTTTACTTTATTTTTATAACAAAAATTTTAGGAGTAACTCCTTATCTGAAATACGATTCAATTCATTCAAAGAAATCTAACTTATCAATTTATTATTTTTATGACTTATTGAAGAAATCAAAGACTAATTTGAAAATTAGAAAGAATTGAGACGATATTTTTTTAAAAATTATATTCTTAAAATATATGTGGAGGCAGATTTTTTTCTTCTTTTGCCATAAGACGTAATTTAATATTTTTAAAATGAATTTCGAAAATATAATTAATTTTCCTTTATTTTTAATGTTGTCTGTGAAAAAACCCGGGCTTTTAAAAATATGACTTTAAGCTATACAAAATAGAATCCTGATAGAATTATCCTTAATATTATGCATTGTTTCTGAATACAAAGTATTCCTTTCTGTTAAAATATTGTTTTGGCACAAAGGAAGTACTTCAACTTCCGTTTTGAGAGTTTAATTTAAAAAGTTTATGGAACTTCAGAAAACTTCCATTGAGAATACAATAGAAAACTAGTATAAATGGATTAGAAAACTTTGTTTCACTAAAAGAAAATCGCTGGCAGGTATTAAAGTAGAAAAGGAATTTATATTCTACGTTTGTCAAAGATATAAAAGGGAATAAATTCGCTTTCTTGAATACTTTAATGACTTTTTGAGTCTCCAAACTAAAAAATACTTCATTAGAGAAACTAAGATTCTATTCAATTTCCAAGAATGTTATTGTAATAATAAATAAAATTAATTAATTTTAAAAAATTGTAATTTTTTCAAATTATTTCACGAACGTATTTTTTTAGATTACATCCACTTCTCTGAAGGAAAAAAAAATCAGTTTTTATTCTGCTGTCAATCATCGTATTAATTAAATTTAAAATACCATTAATTACATGTAATTAACCATTAATTAAATTAAACTGATATTAATAAAATTAAAATAACGTTAAATTTAAAATACCATTTTAAAGCTTATAATGTAAATTAAAATATGTTCTTCCAAAAATATTCTTACATATGTAAAATTACACATTGAAATTTCTAATGGCAACGTCATTTTTTCTGTTATTAATAAATTTTCTGCAAACAAAATAGATTATAAAAATTATGCATAGAGTATAAGGAATAAATAAGAAAATAATTGACCTTTTCCGTTGAGGGGTTATTTCCATATTTATATGGGAATTAGATAATTTCTGGATGACAGTTGCAGCAATTATTGTGACATTGTAAAAGCATCTGTTAAGTTACGATTTACATGTTAAATTGATGACAAAATATTTACAGAGAAAATTTCAGCGATTAATCGAGTTTGATTCTTTTCAGTAAAAATATATTCAAGAACATTGAGTGTTTTTATTTATATCGCATTTGAACCTGAATTACTATTTCCTTCAAAGCATCAAAATGAAAATAATGTTGTTTGAGTGAAGTATGTATGACTCTATCTTTTTCCTATTGTTTATAAATAATATTAATTTTAACATTAATATTAGTGTATTATTAATATATAGAGATAGAAGATTATTTGATAGTATTCTATCTACAAAATATTCTATATTCAATAGGAAAATTTATATTTGAGTC
>JAPMOQ010022248.1:615187-633801 GCA_026543055.1 Argiope trifasciata
TAACAGCAAACAATAACTTCGATAACTCTATTAAGCAGAATTATCTGTCAGAAAGTAAATGAAATGTTGGAAAAAAATGAAAATTCTAATTTATCTTTTTATCCCATTAACTAATTTTATTCTAATTTTTTTATCTTCAAATTAGGGTTATTATATTTTAATGTGCATTATTTTATGTGTATATTTTAATGTATTAATAGTTTATATTATATCTATTCAAAATGTACTTACATCCTTGGGATATCTAGCATCTTAGTTAGCTTTCAGATTGCTTTCATTTTAGGGAGAAATATAAATTAGGATCATTACAATTTCAATTCTTAACTGAGATAAACTTATAGAGAAAATTGTTTTAAATTTTATAGCGTTATTGTAGTATATCTTAAGAAAGTGAACTGAAGTTTATAAATCTTCATACAGTCAAACATGAATTTTACTGATTTATGGAACAATAACCAGTCTTCCATACAGCGATAGTAAAGAAAAAAATCTATTATTTCAGGAAACAACTACTTGCTACACCCCATGGAACATCACATTTCAGAACTCCCTCTACTTAAAGTGGGATGGCGCAGACAGGACTGTAGATGTTCAAATTACTCTAAAGCCAGACGTGGGCGGAAATAAAGATGACGCAACTGGATGCTTAGAGCAATCACACCTTACGTCGTTCAATGTCAGAAAATTTCTCATAGATCCATTGTGCTCAAACAAAACGCATTGGTTAGAAGCTGGTCTAATCTGCCAAGATAAAAAACTTGCACAAATCAAGAAGCTTACTATCCAAACAGATTGTAAGTATTGTCCACGGATTCATGTCCTTTAATATAGTTAGTACGCAGATTTAAGGCCTGAAATATTTCCGAGTAAACAAACTAGGCATCTACCTATTGGATTAAGTGCTCAAGAACAATGCTCCAATAATTCATATTCATTCATTAGCAAGTACTCTAGTATGAAGGGTGATCCAAAAAAAGTTAACAAAGCAAAGAAAAAAGGCTTTATTAACAATAGACGAAAGATACAAATTATAATTAAGACACAAATGTGGCGATCATTTCTCTACATAATCACCATACCTGTTGAGGCGTTATCACACCGATGGACCAATTTGTTTAATACATTTATTTAAAAATTAGGTCTCTGGCTATTGAGCCAGTCGGAACCTTTTTTAACCCTATAGTCTGATAAGAAGTATTTCTTCAATGACTGGAAAAGGAAATATTCACTTTTGTCTCCAGACCTCCCACAAACACGTTTCCGGCAATATCTCTACCCGCTTCAAAATAATGACGCCATTTCATCATTTCTTGTCTACTAATTTCTTCGCCCCCTATACACTTCAATGATGTGTTCGTGAATGTTCGATAGGGACACATTATTGGAACAATAAAAATCGTATCATGACATACACCTCTGCCTGTGACCTCTTCTCTAGACGTCTTGCCATTACTCTCACCATTTCAGGTCTCAGTACTAACACTATCTGCTCGAAAGATCGGCTTGAATAATTACCACGAGGTATCACCGCTCTAGAATACAATATTCCCATCTACAATTTCTACTTTTTAAGTACTGCTTCTTGCAATCTTTTGAGAGGGAATCACCTCTCGTAGTTGATGCAGAAGTACATTAACTAGTTAAATTTAAGTGAATGTCTTCTAATTGAGTTTTGAGCTACAGAGCAATTATAAAATAATCCAACGTAACCATAAAACGCCTCGTAATTGATATTCATTTTTTAAATAGTACTCTATTAATTCATATTCATTCATTAAATAGTGCTATAATAATTAATATTAATTCATTAAACAGAACTCTAAGAATTCATAGTATTCAAGAATTTAAAAACAACTAATCAAAACCATGAGTAAAAGTAATCCGAAGAATATACTTATCGGTTTTATTAAGCCTGATGTTTAAATTTATTTCAATAGCCAATTCATAAGATTTCCTAATTTTTAAACACTATGATCCACTTTTCAGAAAACAAAACTATAGCGATCTATCTCATTTTTGGCACTAATTCTATAGCCAACCTCTTCATTTTTGACACTACTTTTATAGCGATCTACTTCATTGTTGGTACTTGGTATTTCTTCAGTTAGAAAGAAGACGCGCACTTCCTGAAAGAGGTTGTAAAGATTAATAATATGGAAACTCTATTTTAACTCAATAAGATATAGGTTAGTAAGATATAAAGAGACAATTTATTTGTACAAAAGGAAAACAGATGCTGCTTAAATCAAATAGACATAATATTCAATATATGATATTCAAATAATTGTACTTACAATGGTGAACATTTACATATATGGAAAACGAAAAACGAATTTAATTTTAGAAAAGTTAAGATGAAAAATACAGATGATACTTGATTCGAATAGGATAGTAAAATGTTTTGTGGGTCAGTAAGGAATATCTGTGAAGGAAAAAGCATTTATTATTACATATAATACTTAAAAATTTCTTTGAAATAGGTCTTAATAAAGAATTTGAGCTCACACCACATTTTTGTAAATTAAAGAAATATACATATAAGTTTAAGATATTTTTACTAGTCATTCTCCCGAAAGCTGGTTAGGTTTGGTTTTTTTTATTATTAAAATCCAACTGACAAATTTCAGATACCCTTACCTCCAATAAAATAATTTGCAAAACACAGTTTGGAAATCCATTGTCAGTTGAATAAAATATTTGTTATACATATTCATTGGTTTTAGTGCTCTAATAGTTTAATAAAAATTACATTTTTACTAAAAAAATGTTTATGTATTAATAGATTTATTTGTATTGATTCATTGGAACTATATATCTCTAAAAGTTTTGGTTTTATAATTCGTTTAAGGATCCTAAGTGTGATTGTTGCTAATAAGGATCTGCTATATCAGATACCTGTTTGACACTGATATTCGATTGCACCCTATACAGAAAGTAACTGATTTTTTTTTCGAAGCCTGGTTATCGGTGGGTATGAGCTACCTCTCTTTCATTTATACTAGCAGCAAATATGAAACTGAGTTTTGTCTTCTTCGGAATAGGAACTGATGACGATGTGACTACACCGTTTGTTTCTGATAGTGATTAAAGAATGGATAAGAAAAGGAAAGTAAGGTCTTTAATCATATAGTTACTACTCTGTATGGTCAATGGTATGTGCACTGCTTCATTGAGAACATACCGCGCATACTAACAGTGTTACCGAAACATCAAAGCAAATTAGATATAAAGGCCCAATAAAGGGTGCCCCAAAATTAACATAAGATTTCAATTTGCTACTACTTGTGTAGTAAAATGTTGGCAAACCCTTTTTAAAATTCTTTTGATTACTTATCGTTTAAAGTAAATAAAATTGGCCCTTTAGATGATAAAACAAAGCGTTTCATTGTTAAACAATATTTCAAAAATATTGAAAGCCTGGTGATCTCAGTTTGAAACTTTCAAAATTAGTCCTTAGATCGTGTAATTTAACACCATTGAATTTATTTATATAAAGTTATTTAGAATCAAATATCTATGCCAATAGTCCCACAAGCATGCTTGCAATGAGAAAGAAAATTCAAAGCTGCATCAACGACATTCAGCCACATTTGTGTAAAATGATCATTGAAAATTTTGACCAAAGACCGCTAATGTGCCAGTAAAGGTGTAGAGGCCATGTGCTCAATGTGTTATTCCATGCACAGCCTTATGCGGTGCATTTTACGATTCAATAAAAAAATAACAATTTGAAGAAAATAAACTATGTTTTTTTTATTTAATTCAAATATTGCGTTAACACGTTGCTCAAGCGTGTAACGTTTCATTTTTATTAATCCTAGAATATCAGCTGTCAAAATCCTTGAATATCAGCTGTTTTTTTAAATAGGTTTGCCAACACTTTAACCCCCGAATGGTTTCAAATTCACTTCTAGAGTTAATTTTGGATTTTAATCTTGAATTATTTTGTACCACACTAACGAATAAAACTAATGTCGACGAAATTATCAACCGAATTCATAAACTGAATTCGAATACCTGTTAGTTTTAGTCGATATCAATGTACCTGATCGATACCCAATTTATCTACCTGATAGATACCAATTTCAGGTTCTCAACTCTATTTGACAGCATATTTAAAAGACGGTATTTATTTTATTTTAGATGTTGAAGCTCCTTACAATGTCACCATTCTTGGAGTCACCAATACGAGTATCA
The DNA here is from genome assembly GCA_026543055.1 of Argiope trifasciata. NCBI lineage: Eukaryota > Metazoa > Arthropoda > Arachnida > Araneae > Araneidae > Argiope > Argiope trifasciata. Next base: position 619,385 of record JAPMOQ010022248.1, read on the forward strand.
AAATTGGATGGGATAAACCTTACTCAGACGCACAAATTACTGCTTACGAAGTCATGGAATTTAAAACGAAAGACATTAAAGCTGGCGATATTTATCACATAGCAACAAACTTCTTTGAAATGTTTAGTTTAAGGCCATATACAGAATATTTCTTCAAGGTCAGAGCAAGAACTGCTACCACTCACGGATTATGGTCCGAGACTGTATCAGAAAGGACAGCAGTAGGAGGTAAACATATACAGAATTTTTACTTTCACATTGATCCATTGATTAATTATGTAACATATTTTGATTACTTATTGCTTTATTATCATTGCGATTTTAATTCATGAAATAGTTTTTCAATTCCATACTAATGTTAAAAAATATTTTTATGAAGTGCAGCTTTAACAATCAAAGATTGTCACTTTCATATATTTTTCATCCGTGCGAATAGTTCTATAGCTGACATGAGACTAAAGTATTAAAGCTTTCTAAAGTTCGTTAAGAACCTCGGTTGTATAATATTTTATATATAAGGCAGCTTTGAGAACAAAGCATGCTCAAATTAATATCGGACTAATATAAATTACAAATCAGCAATCAAAACAGCAATTGCAGCTAAAATGTTTTATACCCTTTATATAACAAATGAGTGGGAATTAAGGTACTAGGCGCAATCTACTTAAATAAGCAAATTTCTTGCGTCTGCAAATTAGCAACATTGAAATTACACAAATCGTAAATTTTTGGTGCTTCTTTTTTCGAAATTCGTCTCCCTAATTCCCTTATTCCTTTAATTTCATGAACTCCTCTGCATAAATCTTTACGAAAAGTTTGATTTTTTCATAAAGTTTTGAAGTTTTATGCATTGAATAATCATCCACGTCATAAAGTGTTTTTTTTATTTCTTTTAACACTTTTATATTAGTTTTATTTATTTTAGTTTGATATTGTAAAAAATAATAATAATGTTATTTCACATAAGCTATAGTTTCTCAGTTTCTTCAAATTCATTGGATTTCTGTTTCGGCTTTTGTGCATTTTTTTCAAATTTAGAACTAATGTAACATTCTACTTTTTTCTGTTATGTTTTGGGGTATTAATTTTCTACTAAAATTCACCAATTTCCATTTCAATGCTTTACAGAATACAAATAAGCTATGTTGCTGTAAACAAATAAATAAAAAAAAACATTTTGTACATGAAGTTTCGCTTCACTCCATAGATTGATTTCAGCAAATAAAATCCATCAAAAAAAGAAAGTTATTATAAAGTTTCTCTGTGCTCTCTCCACAGGGAGTGTCAAAACCCTTGACAGAGGTCTTTATTCCTCAAATATTCATCATAGGTATATATTGTAAATTAAAAAGTTTCATAAAAAAATATAAAAATATATATAACGGGGGGAAATGTTATGAAATCGATTAAAATTTTTAGGGGATTAAACTTTAAAAAATGCAAAATTTAAATGTTTATTCGAACCCCATACAAAACATTCCCAATGTGTAAAATGCATCCCATCCTCTAATAAGGCCATGAACATAATTTCAGAATTTTATCCTGAAAACTTTCAAAGATATATTAAAACAAATTTTGTGAAGGGTCAATCACAAATTAAAACGCAAATGATTTTAGCTTCAATGCAGATGACGCGACGCAAGAATGCATCCTAAGGATATTAAAAAAAAATATGCTTCATGTTTTTAGTTAAAGATGGAACACATTTTACTCACTAGGAATTTTTTGTACTGTCTGAATAAAAATAAAAATTTTGCATTTTTTAAAGTTTAATCCCCTGAAAATTTTAATCAATTTCATAACATTTTCAACCTTTTTTTACGTAAGTTTTTAATTTACAGTATATGTCTGTGATCAATATTTAACGGGTAAAAGCCGCTGTCAAAGGTTTTGAGACACCCTATAAATAATGTTGATCTGTGCTGAACAAAACTCAAAATATCTCCCAATTTTCCCCGCCATTCATTCCAATGGCCTTATAGCCTATGGTTAAGCTATGTTATTGTAAACAAATAAATAAACTTTTTATAAATGAAATTTCGCTTCTTTCTGTATATAAATTATACAAAATAAAGGTTGAACAGCGAATAAGCCCTGATTTCAAAATTAAATATCTCTACAAAAAAGATCGATAGAATTATGAGGTAAACTGTACTTTTATAAGCAAAACTGTAAAAATAGTGTACAAAAGTTAGAAAAATTAGTTTCAAAAATTGTTAACAGATGGCGCTCTGCGCTAAAATCTCTTTCTCTGAAAGGAGTCTTAAAAAAAAACAATAAAGTGATGCGGTCTTTGTCATCAAAATACAATTTTTTTTTAATGTTCATCGTTCGAAACAATGAGGTGGCGTAATCTAACAAAGAAATTTGACATCACGTCTGGCAATGTCTCAACGAAAATGGAATCACGTGCAACACCAATCAACGATTCAAGCTCACCAATGCTCCCCACAAAAAGAAGTCACAAGGAGTCAGATCGGGAGTCATTTTTCACTTTTAACCTCACACTGAAAGCGTCTATGAGCATTGTGGTTAGAGCGCCATCTGTTAATGATTTTCGTAACAAAATTTTCTAAACTTTTTTACGGCCTTTTTACAGTTTTGCTAATAAACGTACAGTTTACCGCATAATTCTATTTATCTTTGCTGCAGAGATATTTAATTTTGAAATCAGGGCTTATTCGCTGATCACTCTGTACATTGTGCTATACAAAATTTATACAGCATTGTGCTATACAGATCATGGCTATACAAAACTTCAAAACATCTCACAATTTTTTTTACAGTACCTTTTGTTCCAACGGGTCTGATAGCAGATAAAGTGACGAATACAAGTATTGTTGTAAAATGGAATGAACCGGATCCCTTTAACGGCCCTATTCTATCCTATGAAATAAAATGGGGAAAGAAGTTGGATAATGTATCTATCGGTTCTCAAAGTCTTAATTCAACTGTTTACCAAATTGATGATTTGGATCCTTATACTGAATATGCCATCCAAGTTAAAGCCAGCACAGAAGCCGGTTCTGGACCTTGGTCCAGTGCTTTGAGTGTGGTAACTGCTGTTGGAAGTAAGTGGATTTTTTATTTGAAATATTGAAAACGAATCACCATCATTCCATAAATTAATCAATTTAAAATAAAGAAGAGTCATAATTTGTTGAACTAAAGAGTGAATCTTTAAAAAAAATTGTCGTTTTTTTTAAAGATTTGAAGCAGAAATTTTTAGACTTTTTTGATATATATTTTCTTTTCTACCAATTGCATCATTCATTGTCATACTTTTTATTTAGTTATTAGATATTTATGATTATATGTAATATATGATATACAGGATGTCTAAAAAAATTTGACCTTTTCTTTTATTCTTAAATATTGATCATAGACATATACTGTAAATTGCAAAGTTGCATACATAAAGGTGAGAAATGTTATGAAGTCGTCTGAATGTCCTCCTGCTGATATGGTGCGGAAGTTTAGAGATAGAGGTACCAGCTCAGATGTCGTCCTCGTCTTCTATTTTCGTTTTAGAACTATGAGTTTTGTCCGAAATTAACAATAGTATTGTTTTAAAGCGGTAATGTTAATAAAGCTAAACTGAAAACTCGATGTTTCTAGACAATTGAAATACCGCAAAATGCCTTAAAAAATCAGAAAAATTCCTAAAACCATTTTCTGTTATTGTGTATATATTCAAGATGGAAAAAAATCTTACTTATTAATATATCTGCTATAGAATTATAAGCCTTTTTTCAATATCTTAATTTTTGAGGCCACCTGCAGTTCGGCAATTCATTATTTGCTCCTTCTTATATAAAGGAAATACATTTTTAAATTGTTTAAATGGTTCTAGTTCAACAAATTGAATCCCTTTTTATAAAATTGTTTTTAATAAATTTCTAAATAATGTCCTAGAAAAATAGGAGAAAAATTCAAAAAAATGTATCAATTATCATTTTATAGTAACATTTTATTAAATTTTAATTCTGAAATGTTTTGTGCTTTCAAATTTTTAAATTTATTTTACGTTATTTTCTAAAACTGAGAACTTTTTAAATTATTTATTCCACCCTAAAATACTGAAATTAAATCGTTTACCATCAATTTCCTTACCCAAGATAAAGAAATTATCTGGGAGCTCTTACAAAAATAGTTAAAACTAAATTAGAGTAACACTCGAATTTTTCAACATTCAACTCTATACAAAAATGCTTTTCAAACACCAATGTTTCAAGAAAGATTTTTTAAATATTTATTTTACGCAATTTTATAGAAATGCAAAAGTTTTTTAATTATTTATTACCCTCATAATGTTGAAATAAAATCTTTTGCGATCAATTTCCTTATCCAAAATAATAAAGTTAACTGGAAGCTCTTACAAAAACAATTCAAATTAAACTAGAATTACACTCGAATTTTTCAACGTTCTATTTTAAAATGCTTTTCAAGTACAAATATTTTCCAAGAAAGAATTTTTTTAAAAATTTATTTTATAAAATTTAGTGAAATGAAATTTTTTTGCGATGTTTGTATAAAAATCATCAAAATCAAATCCTAAATCCCTTCGAAATTTACAGTTTTGAACTCTTCCTTATAAAGCTTTTCATCCTTAATATTTCGACAAAAACAACTAACTATTTAATTTTGACTGCGTCAGCAAAGGCATAAAGGGGCTAATTGAATCTAGGGGCATATCATTGTTTTTCGCTGTCTTTGTAAATTTTGCTGACTTGAACACAAGAATATTTTGCCATTGCGACGTCCTCCAAGACTGGCGCCCGAAGCATCATCGTTTTAATCTTGGGAATTAATAGAGCTACCACAGCGAATGCGAGCATAAACAAATGGATGCAAAATTGGCTACAGCATTAAAGTGGCCGAGTTTAGTATAGTTAACAGAGAAGTGCTAAAAGTTTGTTGAACACAACTGCTTTTCTCCTTAATTGGGATGCTAAAATTGTTCGTTCATCCATTGCAAGAAAGCAATTCTACATTTAATTCCAGTTATTTCCATGATGATCATGTACAAACTTTTACATTTTATTTATTACAACACGTTTTATTTATTTCATGGTTATAAACAAGTAATTTTTACTTTCTCGTATATGCAGGATAGAGAAAATATAGTAATCATCAACAAATTTGAAATTAAAGATTTTAACGAACTTTCACGCTTTAGAATTCTCCGAGTTCGAAAAGACATTTCGGAAAAATTCCCGTCTGTGACGAAGACGACTCAAAAGCGCTTTGAGCTAGAGGGTTGAAAATTAATATGTACATCATATTTGCCAATTTTAAACAAATTTTGAGTAAAATTTGCCCAATGAAAGTCCGTTTGTCCTTAATTTTAGAATATAAATTAACACTGTAATTACAAAGCAAAAAAAGGCGTGATAAATCAAATTCAGTGCACAGGTTTAACATCTATAGTGTAGACACATGTCAAATTTTGAGCCCAATCCAACACGGATTAATTGCCTGTCTGTCTATACTTTCAGAAACCTTTAAACACGATAATTCAAAAACACAATCACTTAAATGTATCAAATTTGTTATGGTATTTTGGGACTACAAGCATTATTTTGTGTCAAATTTTCGTTCCAATTGAGGGAGAAAAATATGCCTAAAATACAAATTTGATTTTGACATTCTATTAAAACATAACAATGGTTAATAGCCAAGATAGATTCAGTAAAAATGATAAATTCAAGCCAAAAATTAATATTTCATAATTATTATACGCCATGTAACAGGTTTTCTGGCTTTTCTCGGTGGCTTGTTATAAAGTATACTGGAAAGTTTTGGAGGGACCATTTTCTTTTTTGATTAATTTTTCAGCCAGTCCTGGTGATCTAGCAACTTTGTACATCTTCATTATCGGCATTATAACCGATCATTGTCAATGAAAAACCACTGTTTTAATATTGATAGAACTAAATCATAATTGATTAATTTGGTTAATTTTTCATTATATTACGGATGGCAGCAGCTGGGAGTAATCTGAATAAAATTTATTTCCATACATTTATTTACTATACTTATTGAGATGAAACATAATTTTAAAACTAAAAGGTTAATAATGTGTCACTGATTGGGATGATTGGGAATCTTTTGGCTCATAGCCACATATCATAACCATTCGACAAAAGCGATCACTAGTATCTAGAAGCTATAACTGGCTTATTAAGATACCACTACAAATGTAACCCTCTCAAATAAAGCCAGCCAGCCTGTTCTTGTTCCAGTCTCTTCGGCAATAAAATATCCGGCAGTATGAGGCTACCCGTAAGACTGTAGCATGTGAAACGTAACGATCACGCTATTTGCTTAGGTTAAGTTTGTAAATATAAATATTGTCTAAATGTGTGTAATTGTAATCGTAGTATTTAATGTAATTGGTTGTTCATAAAATTCTTTTTTAAATTCTTAGAGCCCGTTTTTGTTACGTTACTCTTACAATAATAATTAAAATGAATTGAAATTGTTACCATAAGAATAAATAAATGTTTAAAAATATTTAATCATAACTTTCATTATAAATTGAATATGAATATAAATAATTTCGAATAACTATTTTATTTTACTGTATTTTAATTTCTTATTTTTCACAATTTTCTTATCCATTCTCTGTGGCTTAGAAAATGTTCAAGAAATCCAAAAATCATGAATCAATTTTCTAAACAGCTTTGTGAAAATAAAATAAAATTAATGCATATTTTAAAATTGACAAGCTGGCAAAATAAATTTAATAACAGCAGTTTTTAAAATGCATGATTATTAGCATGCTGAAAAAAGATAGTTTAAGAGAGGTGATTCAAAAAAAAAAGTTTACCAGCAGCAGTATTTGAAAAGTAGAAACTACGGATGAAAACACTGTTACCCAAAGTGGAAATAGAACTTGCTAGTTGTCTTAGGTCGGTCGTTCGAGGAAATAATGTTAATACTGAGAGCGGAAGCAGCGACAGTAATGGTGGGACGCCTGGAGAAGTGGTATTGCACAGAGGTGAGCCGTAAAACGATTTCTGTGAGCCAATAATTTGTCCCTATCGAACATTCACAAACACATCGTTGAAGTGTACGGGGGGCGAAGAAATAAGTAGAAAACACTGGGTGAAATGGCGTCTTTCTTTTGAAGCGGGCAAAGAGATTGCTGGAAACATTTAGATGGGAGGTCTGGAGTCACCAGTGAATATTTCCTTTTCCCGGCATTGAAGAAACACTTATCCGAAACAAGGTTCATATCAGACGGCGCCGTTCAAAAAGAGGCCGACAGCTGACTCAATAGCCAAGTACCTTATTATTACCAAGAAGGGTTAAACAATATAAAAGCTTCAACAGATTTGGTGATTATGTAGAGAAGACACTGCCACATATGTCTCTTAGTTACATTTGTATCCTATATCTATGGTGAATAAAGCATTTTCCTTTGCCTTATAACCGCTTTTTAATCACCCCTTATACACTTTATTGTCCAATCTTTTGTTTAGAATTTAGAATTCATTGCTTATATATATATAAATATATAATTGACTTTTTTTTAAAAAAAGTTTTGAAAATTTCAACACTACATAAAATGAATAGCAAAACGCTAAACATACATATTTATAAATACTATTATGACGTATTCATTCCTCCATAGTCAATAATTATTTCTGAATAATCCTATAATAAATATTCACTTTGAAGAAAAGGCTAATTCATTCATCGAAATTATTCGTTTTGGATTTTCCTTTATTTCTACTATCTATGAATGTATTAAAATATAAATACTTCTTTTGTTAATTCTTGTCTTTATATTTCTTTTTATCTAATGATGTCTTTCTATTTCTTTAAATGATTCTTACGTTTATAGCTTTTTTTCTTTAATGTCGTCTTTTGCATTTTTTTATTAATTCTTTTTTTATAGTTCTTTTTTTCTTTCTAACGTCTTTTTTATTTCTTCAAATGAATCTTGCTTTATAAAGATTTTTTTCTAATGTCATCTTTTATATCTCTTTAATTGAATCATGTCTTTATAAAGATTTTTTCCATGGACATCTTTTATATATCTTTTATGGATTCATGTCTTTATGGTTCTTTTTTCTAATGACATCTTTTGTATTTCTTTTATTGATTTCTGTCTTTTTAATTCTTTTTTGTTCTAATGACTTCTTTTGAATTCCTTTTATTGATTCAAGTCTTTATAATTCTTTTCTTTCTAATGACTTCTTTTGTGGTACTTTTATTGATTCTTGTCTTTATAGTTCTTTTTTACTGATTTCTTTTGCTTCAGTTCCCAGCGTGCCTACTAATTTGGCTGCACTTAATACAACTGAAAACAGTATCCTTATATCCTGGGATGAACCAGAATTGGCGAACGGACCCTCACTGGAATATGTGGTGTCCTGGGCAATGAGAGGAGCCGAAATCAAGCAGGATCTCGTCAAAAATGGGACAGAGTTCCTTGCAAATAACCTCAAGCCTTACCAAGAATATGTATTTCAAGTAGCTGCTGCTACCAGTGCTGGTTTTGGACCTTACACCAAAACTTTACTGGTTTGGACTATGATTGGATGTAAGTCTTTTTTTAATTTTTAAAATAATAAATTACTAAGTGGGAATCCAAATATTTGACGATCACAGGCTTGATATTAATTTATGTTAAGCAGTTTTCAATGAATAGTCAATTATCTTCAGCACAAAACTAACAAAATGTATTTTATATACCAAGTGCAAGAAAGTAACAGCAAATTTTGAATGATATGCCTTATTTTTAATATAAATTAGTACTTTTCACATATGACATTTAATTAATTTGGGGTCGAGCTACAAAAAAATGGAAAATACCAGATTACTAACATTTTTTAATGTTTCTTTAAACATATATTCGAAGAATATTAAAGCTGTGGATTTTTTTATGTTAATGCATTATTTGTTCTAATAGCCATCACAGAATTGTAATTTGTAAGCGATATCTGCGATTCCAATATTTGATATATCCTCTTTAGCAAGACATTTTATAAAGGATAACCTAATTTCGAAATAAATTTAAATTTATAATCAAAATTATCGAAGATGATTTGTTCGTTTATTATAAATGTATAGTAACAAATATCGAGTTGAGTTTAGCTTATAATATTTTTATCAGATGCAAAATCGGCATAAGCGAATATCTGTGCTAACAACATTTGAAATACCCTTTTTACCATGTATTTTATTGAAAGCTAATCTAGTTTTGAAAGAAACTTAAATTTATCATGAAAATTTTCCAACACGGTTAGTTTTTTTAATTATAAGACTTCAGCAACGAATATTGCGTCAATTGCGCCTATAATATTTTTTTTCAGAATCGGAATCGGCATAAATGAACATCTTTGCTAACAACATTTGAAATACCCTTTTTAGCAAGACATTTTATTAAAAGATAGTCTATGTTTGAAAGAAGTTTAAATTTATTATCAAAATTGTTAAGCCTATTTAGTGGGTGATTATAAAGTATTGTTAATGAATATTGAGTCAATTTGACTTATACTGTTTTTAACAGAGTCCGAAGTGGTATTACTTGTGATTTTAGCATTTTAAATATCCTCTTTAGCAGGGCATTTTAGTAAAAAATAATCTAGTTTTAAAAAATATTTGAATTTATTAACAAAATCATTTAAGACCATTTATTAATAAATTATAAGACTTTAAAACCAAATATTGAATCAATTGAGGTCCTAATATTTTTTATCGGAATCAACATAAGCGAATATCTTTGCTAACAACATTTATAGTACTCTCTTTATCGACATTTCCTTAAAAGTTAATCAAGCCTTGAGATTTTTTAAACTTACTTTTAAAATAAGCTAAGGTGAATTCTAGCTAATTATAAGATTTAGTAACAAATATTGACTCTATATAGTGTTTGTAATATTGTTATCAATCAAATCTAATATGAAACTATATATCTGTGTACAAGTAACCCAGGTAGCACTGTCTATTGCCCAGTATTGTGCGATATTATGTGATTAAATTATATTATTTAATATTTTAAAACATTGCAAATATTGATTAATATCAAACAATATTGTTTAATATTTGGACACCATTAGTAAATAAATGTTGTCCATCGTTTTGAAACATTCTTTTAGTGCCAAGTGCTTACATACACCTGTGAATCTGGCTAAGAAGCATGTATTGGGCATTAATATACAGTATTGTATAATATTGAAAGTATTGCTTAATCTCATATAATATTGCGCAATGTAGTGTGATACTATAAAATTAATGTATATGAATACTCTTTAAACTTTCTTTCAGTGCCAAGTGCGCCTGTGAACCTGACTGAGAAACACGTCACCAACACAAGCATCACGATTGAATGGGATTATCCTGAATTTCCTAATGGGCCCATTCTTGATTACGTCATACAATTCTTAGAATCTCCAAATGGAACTGTAGATGAGAAGAAAACCACAGAAAACTCTACAACACTGGAAAATTTAAAGCCTTATACACTTTATATCATCCGTGTTGCTGCGAGCACGGAAACAGGAGTAGGATCTTTTACAGAAGACTTAGAAGTGCAAACAGGCGTTGGAGGTAGAAGACCACATTAGACATTATTATATAGTATTAATATAACTACTTCATATAAAGCAAGAAGGTCACGGTAGCCTGGTTGGTAGAACGTCAGTCTCGTAACCGAAAGGTCACGGGTTCTGTCCTCGTCTCGGCCAAAGACCGCCGTGTTGACTAATGGCAGTTGGGGCACGTTAAATATGTCGAGACTGCAAAGTCCTCCAAGTTCCCATAACAAAACGATACCTCTGGGGGTACTGAATCAGGGATGAGTCGGTCTCTGATTTGGATCTAAATTCTGACTTGCGGATGGATGAATGAGTGTGTGAATGAGTTCGGCTGCCCCCTAGAAAGGGTTGTGTCGTGTGTGTGAGCTAGAAGTCAGACTTCTGCCCTCTGGGTGCTCAGGGGTCTTTACCCTCAGAAGCTACTGCACCCCCTTTCCGTGAAAACACGGACATGGCAAAAAAAAATTTAAAGCAAGGAAAGAAATTCAGATACGTTGTGCACATTCATCTAATTTTTTAAAAAGAATACTGTTATCCGAAAACTAATGTTAGGAAAGGAAAACTGCCTGTTACTTTTCTGTTTACACAATATAGAGAAAGCATAATAATCAGTAAAAAAATTTGAAATCGATATTTTGACGAATATCCCCGTTTTAGACCTTTCTGAGTTGGAACAACAGATTTTTGGAGAATGTTCGTCAGTTTGTCAGTGTCAAAGTTAACTCAAAACGCTTTGAGCTAGACGATTAAAATTTGGTTTAATGTCTTTACACCAAATCTGCAGATTGCTATCAAATTTTGTGAAAAATCTATTGAAAGAAAGTCGTCTGCTTGAATATGAGTTAACAGGATAACTAAAAAAAGAAGTGAATTCGAAAGATAAAATTAGGTATACAGATTAAATATCTATATTGTAGAACCTATCAAATTTTGAACAAAATCCAACTCCAGGTTGATTGTCTGTCGATTTATATTTTCAGAAACATGTAAGCACAATATGTCAAATCGCAAAGACTTAAATCTGTTATGGGATTTTGTGACAAGTACAGCTTCGTCAAAATTTTGTTCCAGTCAGATGAGGAAATCGTGTTTAAAGTAAAAATTCGATTTTCGGATATTATTAATGACATGCCAAGGATTAATCGCCGAATAATTCGCCACGGATATCACGAATAGATTCAGTAAAAATGCTAAATTTACTCGAAAAATTAATATTTTGTATTTATAATACGTCAATGTCATATAAGGCTTTCTGTGGCAGACAAATTTATTGGAAAGTATGCAAGAAAGTTTTGGGAATACGACAACAGCTGGTTTTCCTCTTGCTATTAAAGGACGAAGTAGTGACGACTAGTATTGAATGACGAAAAATGCAAAAGAATAAGAAAAATAAAACAGAATAGGGAACATGAAACAAAATAGAAGCTTCAAAATTTGTCTTTTCAAAGTATTTTAAAATCAAAAACGGTCGGAAAAACAACTTCAAATTTTCATCCGAAAATAACATTAATAGTTATTTTTGCTGTTACTTATGGCACTCTAAAAGCCCGTCGATAATTATCTGCCGGCGATGTAAGCCCAGTGAATATCTCTTGTTTTCTAGAGTACGACTAAGCTACTTCATGCATCCCACATTCGCATGTACAACTCCTTTTTACAACGGGGCACACTCACATACCTCGCAGATAGAGCACAGAAGAACAATCTTTAATAAACCGGGTCACTCAGATAACGGGGAAGACGCGCTACCCTATGCCAGGGAGCCGACACATTATCTTCAGAGTGCCAAAATTAACATCTTCATAATGAGAAATAACAGAAGCCTATTGACTAAACGGAAGTTTTACATGCATGACGCAAACACGCCAGAAATCCTATCTTTAGAAATTATTCAAACCAATAAAAAAACTTGTTAATATTAGATTGCAAAGTAAATTAAATTAAACTGGAAAATAATTTACACGAAGCAAAAGCGATTAAATATTGCATTTTGATGAAAATTAATTTATTATTTCTAGATTCACTTTTAAGGTTTTAAATAAAGATACAGCATGACGTAAGATAATTTAAACAAGATCATTATATTATGCAATTTATATACTTCAACACTCGAAAATTGAAAAATTTCATAACCGCTCTCTTAAGGCATTACGCTCTTTAAGCAAATCATTTTAAACGAGAAACTTTCCACTTTCTGATTCAAATTATACTTGAAGGATTTTCAAAGTCTAGTCAAATTCCGAGATCTTCAAGTTTATTAAAATAATATAAATATTTAATTAACCTCTTGAGAATATCTTCTTTGCAGGAACTCTTTCCACCCAGAAAGAACCATTAAGAATTTTCGTGGGTTTCATTAAATTTAATTGATTCATTAGCTGCAGAGGGACCATTAATGGAAAATCACTTTAAATGTTCGATAATTACTTTTAATGGAGAATTCGAATCGTATCTGAATTCCCAATGTCCACTGAAGTTTTATTCTTAGTCTCTGTTAATCACTTCCAATTATTTCATTGGTCTCTGCTGGTAATTAACCTTTTCAGCTCTTTCTGTCATAAAAATCTGTTCCTGAAGTCTCATTTTTTTACTATTTTCCCTTATCAGATTAAATTAAGTAATTTCTCTCATCCAAATGTGCTAAAGTTTCTTAATCTATTTTATTGAGGTATGAGGGCTTCGAAAATTACATAGAGTGAATTCCAAGTAATGGGGGGGGGATGAATAAATATAGTGCTCTTAGAACTTTTGAGTTAATAGAAGAAAAAAAACTTATACGTGAAATTTGTTTCAAGAAAATATATTTTCAACCAAGTCAATTGTCCTTTTTAACAATCTTACTGGGGGTGTTCAATTGAAAATGTAAGAAATGGCTCTGTGGGTATCAATGAAAACTTTATTCAATGTATATATCATAGACCTGATATAACGATCCCACTGTTTAACGAGTCGAAGGCTTCGTTGTTACTAGAATTCTTGAGGCCATGAGGAGATCCAGTCCGTCACAGCGTTTTTCAGTTTGCCGTCCGAGTTGAAGCACTTCCCTTTCATGTCGTTTTCCAGGTTACGACACATGAAAATGGCAGGGTGACATGTCCGAAACTTTCACTGCCTGCATGAAAACGGGTACTCCATTTTCTCACTGAATTGTCTGACACACAATCTTCCCTGTGGAAGGTGACCATCCGGTGATGAAAGTGGCCGGTGTCAGAAATAGGATAACACCACACTGCTTCCAATTGAATTTTGGGCTCTATCCCAGTGAACGGTGCGCTCTGTTTTGGCGATTTTTTTGGCGCTATTTCTCGGGCGATAATTATTTCCTCCTTGGCAACTTCACCCTTTCTCTCCCGTTAAAATATGGTAACTTCGTACTTGGCGTGTGCTTCGCGGAGTCGTTTTTCGCCAATAGTCGCCAAAAACAAGATGGCGGACAAGGAGCGCACCGTTCATTGGGAATTAACCGAATTTTGCAATGTGGACGCCATTCTGTTTTCACAAGTAATGCCATGTCATTTGGACCACGCTCTTTGCAAGAGCCTCTGCTCTCCACTGCTCAGGCAGACGCCCGCGCATGCTTCAATCTACACCGGGGACTCCAATCACATCCCTAGATGCATCGATAAGTTCTCCCATTGTGTCACAGGCAAATACGTTAAAAGTTACGTTATTACGACGTTTAGTATCTTTTTATTTGAACACCCTCTACTACATTAACAAAACGATATAAAAAGAAAACAAAAATCGGTGGTAATTTCAAATACCTGTTTTAAAAACTAATGTAAGCAAAATGTAATGTCTTAAAATGAAAAAAAATTAGAAAAATAAGTATTCCTTTCTTTTATAAGAGGTTTTTATGATATTAGA
>JAPMOQ010022248.1:633811-728386 GCA_026543055.1 Argiope trifasciata
AGTTAAGGTTTTGGCAAATAATTAAAATTATTTTTCAATATTAAAAATATTAATGGTTATAAAAGTACCAATCATATGAATACCTCATTCAATGTGTAGCCGGTTCACAGCTGCTGAAATCTTAATAAGTAAATGTGTTGTGATTTTCGGCCCGCTGACAAGCCCGCTGAAAATTATTTGTCTACGATTTAAGCCAGTGAGCGCATAATCTTTTTTCAGTTGCACCAACTAGAGCCAAGTGGAGGAATTTGCTACTTCATATTTCACATTAGCTTGTGAACCCGTTTTTATAAGGATACACATTCTCACAGATAGAAAGCAGAAGAAAAAAAACTTTGTCCTAACTAGGGACGCCTAGAATTCGGGGAAGAAGCGCTACCCCTATACTAGGATGACGGCATAAGCAAATGTTATAATATTCAATGCGAAAAAATGAAATTCAGTGGGAGAAACAGACCAGTGGTGCTCAAACTAGTGGTCGCGAGAAAATGTATGGGATCATTAACTTCAAAGAAATTAAATTTATGGAAAATCTACAATTATTCATTTCAAATAACTGAAATAATACAAGCAAAGAAACTAACAATTATTATTTTAAGAACCTTATGTTAGTGATCGCTATAAAAGGATTTGAAACCCTCAATACCCTGTATTATGATCCGCGACATTGGCTACTTACTCCCATCTATAATAAATGCCAGCATTCTTGCATATTTCTATGCAAAGCAAAAAGTAGTCTGCAGAAATACAGATTCCCTATTCAAATATCAAAAACCAATAAGGACGTGAGTTATCGATTTAAAAAAAAGGCAGTAAATATTTGGATTCCCTTTGCATTGACTTATTCAAGCAAATCCGACTTTTCATAATTAGTTGCCATTAAAACAAAATATCGATCTAGATTGGATTCAGAGGATGACTTACGGTTAACGATTTCCAATACAGGTCCAAAGTCAGAAGCAGTTTTGAGTTCTTTGCAAGCACATACCTCACATTGACCTCTTATGATGTACAGTTTTTTAAAGTATTTTTCATTAAAAAAATATTTTACTCATATGCGTAAACAAAGCATTGTTTCAAAAAATTTTGTGTTGATTTATTAGCTAATTTTTAGGATGTTATAACTTTTATTACATTTTATGGTGATTTTTAAGTTTGCTGCGTTATTTTAAAAAGGTCTATTTCAACCGTTGACGTTAAGATACCCTGTAAGAGCAAAGTTCAGAAAGAATTTCATTGTAACTTCGTTGATGATTGAACAAAGATTCTATTGTTTATCCCGGCATACCAACAAAATTTTACACAAAATAGGCTGTCGCAAATGAAAATAGTTTAAACATTACTGATATAGACAAAAAATAATATAATTTAAAAAAGTATTTTCATATTAAACATTAAACATTTGATTATTTTTTATTATAGTTCCTGGACTGCCTATGAATATTTCCTTTGTTGCTAATGCAACTACTATAGTCTTAAATTGGGATCATCCTGACATAGTACCCGGTGTTTTGATGGATTATCAAGTAACTTGGGGATTACGAGGAACACCTACTTCCTTAGTGGTCATTGACAGCAATGCACATCACTACGAAGCAGTGGGACTTCGACCATACACCGAATATCATTTCAAAATTGCCGCACGAACAGAAGCTGGAGCTGGTAATGCAGAGATTTTAACACTACGAACGGATATTGCAGGTAATGCAGTCTTGCAGATTTCCTTCTTTAATACCTTTCATTTTAAAAGCAATAATTTTAATAATGTTACTGAAAATTCAAAATTTTAATAATGTTACGGAACGTTTTTTTTTGTTGCACGTTGCAGTAAATGTTCTGCAAAATGATCCAACAGGCTCAATAACAAATAAAGAAGCTTTATCCAACATAAGCACAAATTAACGATAGCAGATAATAGATGATGATTGTTTAATGATTCTTCAATAAGGTTTTCCAACGCTTTACTGCAATAATAATGACAAATTCAAATCTTGCATTAATTTACAATCTTTATATGATTCAGTTTGATCCCGTGAAAGGGACTGTTTTCTTGATTTAATGCCGGAAATCTTTCTGTAGCAAATGGCCAGATAATCAGGCTGCTATGTATCAGGTTTGGTAAATTTCCTGGAATTCATGACCAACAGGATTCGAAACATTTGATTATCTGAGAAGATGCATTTAATTTTGATGGAAAACTTTACTGGTGTCATTTGGCAGTCCACACCAAAAGTGAAAACGAAAAGTTTAATTCTTTCGATACATTTAACTGATTTCATTGGATAGTTTTGACATGTTTCTGAAACAGTCATTGTTTGTAGGAAACTGACCATAAAAGATTTAATCAATTCACTGTGCGGATCTGATTCAATTAGTGAATCCGAAACATTTGAACACTCCAGAAGGTTTAATTTATTTTAATGGCATGAGCTCACTTTTACTTCTTTGGTACATTTCTTTTACAACCAGTCTCTTAATGTTATAGAACATCTGACTATTCTAGTTTATTTAATCATCTTCTCAATGTTTTCGATTTGTTTAATGTGATTTAACAATCACAGTATTTATCCATTTCGTTCAGACAGGATTTATCCACATTAAAGTGTTTGTCAGTATTTCAAAAAGAGTTTTTTTTTTATTTAATGCTTTTAAGCATATTAGGTCTGAAAGAAGACATTTTTAGCAGAGAAAAAAATGTATAATTGGTTGAATGGTAAATTTTTTAAAAAGGAAATGGAACACTGTTCTTCCCATGCCTATATTAAAAGTTGACATTTTTCATAGATGATGAAATATCTCGATTGAAAACCAGAATATTTTCAAGCATGTCTTTAGCTCCCATTAAAAACTATCTTGCTTGCTTTTAACTCTTTTACAAACGAAATGAATTTTCTGGCAATTGAATGACATACAATTGAATACCTGAAACCACCTAAACTGTCCTTACAGCATTCAAAACATTTGTTTTGAACATATATTTTGAAAATTTTCTGCTTTAGCTGTTTTTGTTAATAAGTCTTCGGCATGTTTTTTTTTTTTTCCTATGAAGGAGTAGATATTAGTCTAAGTCATATTCCCATTATATATGAATAAGTATATGCAAAAAACACTATTCTCAGTTTATCCCAAAATGTGGCAAATGTTTCCTGGAGGAATTGATAGAGATTCTTTGTAGTGTGTTATTGAGTTAATAAATCATACGAATCCAAAATTTATCGGAAAACGAAGAACGAAAAACATGCTTCTTTATTATTCAAAGAAAATAATAAATAATTCAGACTAATGATCAGGCTAATGATTATTTATTTTCCATCTAATTTAGCTCCAAGTTCACCGAGAAAGTTGTCAGTATCTGAAAAACATGACTCCAGTATTCACCTGATATGGATTCCTCCTGAACATCCAAATGGACCTGACCTCATTTATACAGTGGAATGGATCGACATAGCGAATAATTCCGCAGTTCTTGAAACCAATTCTACTTCTTGCGCCATTACAAATCTGAAACCATCCACAAATTATTCTATTGCAATTATGGCAAGAACTCGAGCAGGAAATGGACCTTGGTCAGAAAACCTTTCTGTGATTACGAATGAAAAAAGTAAGATATGATTTTTTAATTATTTCCTCTCCATCTTTAGACTTTTTGCACGAATTCTTAGTGTTACCAAAATACATTTGGCGAGTATAAGATGTAAGAAATTCAACAGTCTTTACAATGAAACAACCTTTCTACCTTGATCCACATATACAAATAAAAATAGAACTGAAGCATATACAAAGACCGTAGCCGATAGAACAGACAATAAAAGATAAAAAAATATATATAAAAACTACAATTTTATCAATATACTAAAAAGGAAAATATATTTTTCCTATAAAAATTATGGAGATAAAATCAAAGTTGCAAGAGCATAAGGCGATGACATATAAACTCAAAGATTTAACTGGAGTTTAATTAATTAATTATGTGACCGGTGGTTGGTGGGTCCTAATTAAGATAAGCCTTCTTGTGTAACATTAATTTATTATTAAAACATATAAGGTTACGTTACACATAAACACAAACAGAGAGTGGACAAAAACACGTCAACACATAACGATAACAGAGGCTTAACTGACTGTCTCTCTAAGCACTCGCCAGAGGGCGGCGTGTAATGAGTGAATCATAGTGTAGGAGGAAAAAGAGAGTGCTACAGTCTCCCCCTCTGGCTGCGCCGACGTCCCGGCAAGTAGCCAGTACTAGAAGTAGGAGCTCTTGTTGCAGTCTGTGCTCTTGTTTTTGGCCTTTGGTTTCTCTGGGTAAAGGGTTTAAGCCGAGAAGATTTTGGCACAAACAAAGTTCCTTGATTTGTGGCATGGGGTGTAACAGTAATTTTTGGTTCAGATGAAGCGTCGGGATTTGTGGCATGGAGTGCCACAGTGACTTTTGGTGCAGATGAAGCGTCTTGATTTGTGGCATGGGGTGCCACAGTGATTTTTGGTGGTCGACCTCGCTTTCTGAGTGGAGCAATTGGCTTTGAAGCCACATCTTTAAAAGGCGAAAGTGCAGAAACATGATACGTTTCAATAGGTTCTGATGGCTTGTCAAGACTAGAAATAACATATGATGCTGGCGACTTCTGAGTTAGTATAAGGTATGGACCATCACGTTTGGGCATAAACTTTGAGGTCTTCTTGTTTTTGGCTTTGCATAATTTGAGGCATCTGTTCGGATAACAAATGGTTTAGTGTCATCGACCTGTTTTAGAACCGGTGGAGAAATTAGTTTTTCTTTTAATGCATCAAATGCACACTGCTCTTCTTCGCCCCATTTCCATGTGGTTTTCTTCTTAGTAAGATTGCTTAATGAGCGAGAAATTTTTGCAAACTGATGTATAAAACGACGATACCAACTCCAGGTTTGCAAAAAACTTTGGACTTGTTTTGTGTTTTTAGGAGGAGGAATTTTTACTATTGCTTCAACTTTTGCAGGATCAATTTCAATACCAGCCTTGGTGATATAGTGACCTAAATATTTTACTTTGGGGCAAGCGAAATTACATTTGTTTCTATTAGCATGCAATTTAAAGTATTTCAGGCGATCAAATACTTGACGTAAATCTTCAAGATGTTCTTCAAATGTAGAAGATATAACAATCAAATCATCTAAATATGCTAAAGTCTTGACTTTAAGGCCATTTCGGAAAATGTCCATGAGTCTTTGGAAAGTCGCGGGTGCTTTTTTTAATCCAAACGGCACCCTTGTAAATCTGTAAATTCCAAATTCACAAACAAATGCAGTTTTGTCTTTGTCAGGAGGATACATTTGAACTTGATGGTATCCACTTTTTAAATCAATGGTAGACATGTAAGCTGTTTGTTTTGCGGTTTGCAATAGGTCATCCATCCACGGAAGAGGATAGGGATCAGGCTTTGTAACCGCATTGAGCTTCCGGTAATCGACGCAAAGACGAAAATCACCGTTGGGTTTTGGAACTAGCACTACTGGAGCGGCACAGGGAGAATCGCATTCTTCGATTACTCCAGAGGCGAGAAGTGAATCAATTTCCTTCTTCAAAATCTCTTGTCTGGCAGGAGACAACCTGCAAGGAGGTACTGCAACAGGAAGCTTATCTCCAGTATCAATTTTGTGTTCGATGAAAGGTGTAGGCTTTCCCCCTGGTTGAAAGCATGTCTAATATTCTACGAGAAGGGAGTTGAGGCGACGTTTTTGTTCATGCGAAAGATTTGTTCCTTCATTTTCACTAAGATCACAGGGATTTGGAGTAGTAGGAACTGCCAGCAGAGCGTTTATGTCAGATGGTGTTTTAATAAAATCATATTTGATTCGCGCAGATTCTGAGAAATACCAATGCCTGTTGCAGAGATCTAGGACGATTCCTGCTTTACTCAAAAAGTCAACACCTAGAAGAGTTCTGTTTCCTCGAGCGTTTTTCAATATAATGAGTTCTGTCGGAATACTTTTACCTTTAACCGTAATGTCTACAGTTGTAGTGAGTATTTCCGTTTTCTGAATTTGGCCATCAGCTAGTGTCATATCTATAACTTGGCTTTTGAATTTCAAGCCGTTCTTCTTAAGAAGTTCAAATAGCTTTTCTCCAGCTACTGAATGTGTTGCACCTGCGTCGGCACAAACAGCTGCATGAGTGTCACAGACAGAGATATCAATGATGCTTATTTGCTTATCCTGCATTGAAAAACTGTAAAAGTTCATATGATTGAGACTTGACGATACAGCAGGGTTTAGTTTCCATGCTGGGTTGCATGTGAGACATTTTGCTTTGATTATTCCAGGAGCTCCACAGCCATAACAGTTCAGGGGTCTTCTGTCCTCTTCAATTCTCTCATTATTTCGTTCGTGTACTCTGTCTTTGTTAATGGAGTCCCGCCTACTTTGACTGGAGACTCCGGGATACCACCTACTTTGACTGGGAATCCCAGACAGAGACATTCGATCAGGATTATATTCATTTCGAAACTTTGGGCCTTTAGCGTTAAAAGTCCTATTTCTATTTGAGTTTCCATAATCAGCTAGTTTCTTGAAGTTTTCCGACTTGTGAGCTTGTGTTTCTTTACTGTTTGGGCGCAGACTGTCGTAGGTGTCCAGTTTCTCTATTAGCTCATCGGGAGTGACCCATTCACACCATACATCCAAGAAATGGTCCTTTACTTCAGGAGGGACACGTTTTTTTATTTGATTGAGGATCATCAAGTCCTTCAGCTTATCAAAGTCCTGGATATTCAGTTCTTCTAACCATCCTTCAAAGTAATTTCTTAACTCAAAATGGAAATCCTTCCAAGATTTTTCTGGGTTTTTTCTATGAATTGCGAAAAGATGTCGCAATTTCTCTGCGTTTAATTTATATCTTTTTAAAAAAATAGCTTTTATATGTTCGAAATCTTGAGCTTTTTCCTCAGATTCTCTTGAAATAATTTTTACAACTTCATTTGGCAGGACGCCAAGTAAATATGCTACCCAATTTTTCTTATCTATTTTTAAAAATTTCATTTGTCTTTGAAAGACATTGATAAACAGTGACATGTCATCTTGTTGAGGGTCAAACTCAGGAATTAGACTCTTGAGTTGTAAATTTAGTTGATTTGGTGATGCAGCGACGGAACTTGAAGGTGATAGCTGTCCAAGTTTTTGGACTTCAAATTCCAAACGAAGTTTTTCTAATTTAAACGCGTTTTCACGAGAAGCTTTTTCTTTCTCTTTTGCGGAAATCCTTTCACCGATCACCGAATTTAGGATTTCTCGCACAAAGTCTTCATCGTAGTTTTTACTGTGTATTATTAGGTCTTTTATGTCGGGGAGACTCGCATCTTTCGGGACTTCAATACCCATTTCCTCAGCCACAAAGATGAGATCGGCTTTAAGACCCTTACCCAAGAAACTCATCCTTGCTGTTAGGTTTAGGCACTTGTGCACAACACCTTTCCGTTGTTCACGAAATCACGTCTTTTACATTATATTTAAAAGAAATTTAAGAGTATAAAAGAACACTTGCAATCAATAAATAATTTACAAAAATAAACACAAATGCACAAGATTCATTAAAGATAATATCAATTTCATAACAATATAAAGTTTTAAAATATTGTAATCGGTTAAACCTTATGAATTTCCTTCTAGAATGTTATCATAACATTGTAAAATTTCCATTGATTATATTTAATACTTCAGTAAAATAATATTTACCAAAATTTATTAAAAGAGCATGTCATTTCTAAAAGAATAATCAAATCGTGAATAATAATGAAAAGTTGTACAAATACTCATAAAAAGGAAAAAGAATAAAAAAATATATATTTCTATACCATGCGCTTAAAAAATAAAATACAGAACAGTTCTGACAGAAATAATGATCACTTTTTTAATATATACACACATTAAATCTTTAAAACCACAATCCGAAAAGATCTTTCCTTTTGATTTTATTTATTTGCTCCAGTAATAAAATATCAGTAGGTTTCTACTCATTTAATATGATATCATAAATGAATCAGTCAGATTTTTTTTCTGTATCCGGTGTATTACATTAATATTCCGAAAAGCGAAGAGAGAGAAGGGGGGGAGCAGACATTTGGCGTGCCGAATAATGGCTATGCAAAAGAGAAACATTTGCGCTTCGTTCCGAAACCGTAACTGACGAATGAAACTTAAACTATATATTATTAGTTTGAAAGAAATATTTTTTCAAACAAATATAACTTTTTAACATCAATAGAAAATCTACATATAGAAATATAAGAAAAGCTTTTAAAGAACTGCTTTTACAAAACTTTAAATTGACTGTTATATCATGAGTTTTATACAACAATAGTATACATATGCCAGGGGTGTGGCAAATTAAGTTAACACAAATTTATTTAATTTAAACGTATGAATAAGCATGGTATTCTTTTCCAGGATGGCTAAAAAATGAAATATTCAAAAATTGAAAAAAAATAAGTACTTATCATTTAATGAAACAACAATGGGATCTATCCCATCCGTTTAGCAATAGAAAGACTTTTTCCTCCAGGGCGGGGAATTAACATAATCCAATGAAGATAAATTTTGCACAGGGTGTGCATTCGAATTGCTTTTATCTGAAAAAAAATTGAGCCAAACCTCTGTGTTCGGAACTTTTACTCTGTTTTTTGAAGGCTGAAATTTCAAAGCACGCTTGCGCGGCAATGCGGAGGGCGCAATTAAATGCTGGGCGTCAATGTAAACGCAATTAAAACACGTTGGGTGCCAATGTGACCGGTGGTGGTGGGTCCTAATTAAGATAAGCCTTCTTGTGTAACATTAATTTATTATTAAAACATATAAGGTTACGTTACACACAAACACAAACAGAGAGTGGATAAAAACACGTCAACACATAACGATAACAGAGGCTTAACTGACTGTCTCTCTAAGCACTCGCCAGAGGGCGGCGTGTAATGAGTGAATCATAGTGTAGGGGGAAAAAGAAAGTGCTACAATTATTTTAATGAAGATGTAGAACGTTCCATCTTTATTATAGTCACCGTTTCTTAACAGTACTGCTTCCAGTGCTTTACGCTTTCATGATTTTATTCTGATTTTCATATTTCCAAGAAAGTTATATTTTCCTTTGACAAAAGCATGTTTTGAAAAATTGTTTTTCATTTTTAAAATTTTTCTGGTCATTAATATATTTTATTATTTATTTAAAACTGATGGAATCTTGTAATCTCGTCAAATTTATAACTACATGGCATATCTTAAGAAAGAACTGACACTAAAATTTTTTTCATTGTTAATTTCTTAAAATGTAAAATAATATAATTAGCCTGACAGTACACCATTGTGTAAAAATGCTACAAATCCAAAACATCAATAACTGTCTGAATTCTACTTCTACAAATAAAATCGTTATGAGGTTGAATAGAATTAAAATTCACTCAAATCGTGCCGCATCATTGCCCATAGAAAATTTAAGACCAAAAAATGTTGAATAATTACATTCCTTAGTAAAAAATGTAATTGAAAACTTATTTTTTAATTTTTAAAAATTTATCTGGAATTTTGTTATTAAGTGACTTTTGTGATAATCATTTTAATAGAAATGTGATAATGACAAAAAGGATCTATCAGCTTCCATATATAAATATAAAGCAAGATTAAATAATAGTTTTGTCATTCATAATAATAAATAACTTGTAGTTTAAAGTTATAAACTGTTTATTACCTTAATGCTCTAAATTATAAAGAAAATGGATGTAGAACAAGGATTATTATAGAAGCACAGAAGACAATATTATTTTTTCTTCCTTTAATTCAGCTGAAAAACAGTAATAATTATAAATGGAAGAAAAGTTCCTGTAAGAAATATTTAATTATTACTATTAAAAATTACTGATAAGTTTTCTCTTATTTATTCAATCAATTATTTTTTGTTTTATAATAAAATAATTCAATTTATTAAATTTTTAGAGCATATTACTTTATACATTTTATAAATGTGCATTTTAATCTGAATCATTCGTTTGCTTTGAATATAAATTCCTGTAAATTTTCCCTTAGAAAGCACGTCACGTTATGATCTACTTACATAATGAACAAAACAAAAGTAAAAAAGGTAACCCGCTTTACGAACAATGTTTCTGAAAAAGAGTGGCTAGGAGACAGTATGACGTAAAATTGGATTGATCTATAGCATACATATTAAGCGTTTCTTTAAAGAAAACTTCTAATATCAACATGGAAGAAGTTTTAGCCAGACAGGGTTATGGAACGCGATTGCAAACAGTCAGTGGAAATGCATTTAGAGCCTTAATCGAGGAGTGTTTTTTTTTTTTTTTTGTCTCTGACCAAGATTATGCGGTTAAAGGTAATAGCAATGGCATCTATGTGAGCTGGTGGTAGAGCCTAATCAGAACAACTACCAAAAAGCATATGAAGTTGCATCCTGTGTCACAATAAAAGGCTCCGGAAGAGATTTAATCAGGTGAGGAAGTAATAATTGAAGCAACAGAGTAATAGTTTTTCAGTGAAATAAAGGAAAAGTTGAAAGAATGATAAATTACTACCATGTTTATTGAGAAGCATCACACTGATAAGGCGTTAAACAAATTTATCTAATGATAATTCTGTATGACATTTTTGCTGGATTTTGAAGCGTAGCCAAAGGTAAATGTCTTTAGAATATTTTATTGCAAAAGAATGCACGAATTAGAAACAATAAATTACAATATTATAAATTTGTTTGGTCATTGTCTTCACAATGGAACGCATTGTCTTAAAGAAAAAATTATTTAGGCTCAATCAGCAAGTTTCCTCATTTGTAATCGTTTAGATGTACTTAAACCATTTTAGTATGGGAAACAATAACAAATGAATTACTATGTAAATTACGAATATCGCATAATTATTCATTGTTTATAATTTCTTTAAATATTCTAACCATAATCACGAACACAAGAATTCTGCGTATTTTTCTATTTAAAAGATTTTGATTTTCTTATTCCTTAATTTGTTATGCTTCGAATATATCAAAAATTAAAATTTCTGTTAATTGATTATTCATTCTCATTTTACAGGGCATTCAAGAAGTCCTCATTTTGTTTTGGCGTTGGTTTTGGGCATCATGCTACCGCTGTTGATTATTTTACTAATAGTAGGATTTATCATTGCTAAAAGAAAAGGACTTTTCGATGACTTTAGGTATGATTTTAAAAAATTGTTCTTGAATATCGTATTTTCAATCAATTCATATAACTCTGGAACTGAATATGCTGAAATAGTTCATTACAAAATAGAAGATGAAATAAAAAAAATTAGTAGATAACAAATTAATCAATGATAACCAATTTGTACATGCTTACAACTATCCGACTACGTTAAAAACACTGGTTTTCGGCCACATTGGCGATTTTTTTTTAAGTGTTATTTCTTGTAATTGAGACTTTTCTGTTCCCAAAACAATTTGTTTTTTTCTTAGAAAAGGAAGGTCTAACCTAATATCCAGAGGAATTTTAAGCAAAATTATTTTTCAGCTGAAATTTATTTTTAACTTCAATTTTGATATTCATAAAAATTATCCACCATTAACATGATATCCCAAAAACTAATAGAGATATTTACATAAAAATTTCAGCATGTGTTTTAAATAATAGGGGCAATGAAATGAACCAAAAGTTTTATTGTTGGGGAAATACTTTTTCTGTTATAGGTGTTTTTAGAAAAATTAAATTGCGAATTTAGGGAAAAAATGCATTTATACATATATTTTAACCCTTAACTTCTTTGCATCGCAAAATTTAGATTTTGGTCATTACATTCATCATTATACTCTATAACTTGTGTACAAAGAAAAATAGGATTGCTGCATTGCAATTTTGTGTAGAATGTTAACCGTTTTGGTTAAATTTCACTAAAATTTACCACAAATTTTCCTATTTCTCAAAATATATTATATTCTCAAATAATGTTTTTGTATTTATAGTGTTTATAATTGATAATACATCTGAAAACCAAAATTAATTTTTTTTTAAATCAAATTTTTCAAAAATTTTCCTTTGAATTAAACTTTGTGATTTTCTTCCATAGATCTTTCAACTTTCATGAAAGCTTTTATCGGGAATGATAATATTGCAAAAAAATCATGTAATTAAAATGTATTTAGTTTTATATTTATAATAAAAAGTATGAGATAACAAAAATTAGTTATTCTGACCCGCCGTAAGGCACATATAAAACTTGAATGACGAGATCGCCACAACAGCAATATTGGCGGGAACTGTGGTTGAGTCCTATAGGCCATGACCGACCACAATACAACACTTCCCCAAGGAAGTACGTCCCATCATCGATGAGAGGAGACAGACCTCCAAGTTTTCATTTACTCACAAAGGTGACGAGAAACAATCATTCTGCCGGAAGCTTTTCATCCTCAATTATGAAGTGCCCTTAGTGGGAAAAAAGTATTAGATAAAATATTTTCTTGTAAGATTTATCCATTTTTCATTGCAAAATAATTATATTAAATAACCAAATGACTATAAAGAAATTATTAAAGGCACATAACTAATTTAATAATTTAATAAAATAGACGTCCTGCCTCAAACATTTTTTCACACATAATTCCAAAATAAATATTTAATAAAAAAATTCATTTACGTTATTTCAATAGTCAACTATAACATTAGAATTTACTAGGAAAAAGTAATACATTTAGCAAAAATTCACTACTAAACAAACGAGTTTTTAAAGAGAATAGTTTTCAACAGATCCTCTTTATTTTCAAAGTACTTTATGAAGAAATCTAAAAATATACTTTTAACAGTGCTCGGAGATTGAAATTTGAAACATTGAGAAGTCCTTTATTTAATTACATTCTTTTATCATTAAAAAGTATGAAATCTTAAAATTATCCATTGCATTACATTGTACCTGATGTCAATTCTTATAAATATGTTAAACATTTAGGCAGAGATCTCGAGAATCTTCTCAAGAAATGGTGCCTCAGAGACCTACTATTGAGATGGTATCCAATGAAAAGATTTCAAGGTGAGTTTCACAAAATAAAATTTGATATATGTAATCTTAGAATAGTTACAGAGCGTCAGTGTTGCAAGTATATGGAAACAGACTCGTGATGAAAAACTACTACATACATGGATCTAGAACAATATTTTATAAATTTGCAATTAAAAAATAAATTTACGATTAAAATACAAATTTGCAATTACAATATAAATTGAAAAAGAATAGAAACTATTTACTTTATATATTATATTAATGTCTTTAAAAGACTTTATTCATCTTTCTCCTCCCATTTGACCTCAAAATGGCGACAGAAATAGGCAAAAAAGTGCGCATTGATTTAATGACTTGATATAATTATGTAATATTGCCTTGATTTAATGACTTGATATAATTTTGTAATATAGCCTTGATATAATTATGTAATATTGCCTTGATATAATGAAGAGGCAATAGTCACAGGCAACATCATGATATACAAAAATTGTCAGCAAAATCATTGTACAAAATCATCAATTTAATAAAATAAAAAATCTTGTGTGAATTCATTTTAAAAATGTAAAACAATAAATGTGTATTTGTTTCATCTCAATATCTGTGTTGTCACAAAATAAAAAAGAATGGATTATTGACCATTAGTAATTAAGTTTATTTATCCTTCTGACTGATACAATCCACATTTGGAAGAACTGGACAGCAAACCCCATTACATGCTATGTAACGTAGCCTATGATACGTTAATACATTGATCAGCCAAACACCATCTATTGCTCTATAATATTTGTGGAAGAAATAACAAGTAAACATCCACATGTTGTATTTTTATCATTGCACGAAATGCATGATTCAAACTTCTGTGACACACCTTACAAGGAGAGTTAACTAAACCTCGACGTGATTCTTAGAAACTGCACTAAGATTACCATAGTTCAATATCACTTCGTTCCAGCACTAACATAGGTACCATCAGGTGAGGATAAAAACTCAATCAATGTGGAATTTCCGAAGGTAATGTTTTGGAAAGCAAATAGTTTATCCATAACGTCACAATTTTGGAAATCATGAGCAAACTAATAAACATTTTATGTGTTCCATTCTTAGCATGTATATTCAAAAATTGTAATTTCGTGCTAAATCGATGATGCTTTAAAATTTAT
This sequence comes from Argiope trifasciata, assembly GCA_026543055.1. Lineage (NCBI taxonomy): Eukaryota > Metazoa > Arthropoda > Arachnida > Araneae > Araneidae > Argiope > Argiope trifasciata. Next base: position 647,972 of record JAPMOQ010022248.1, read on the forward strand.
TGTAATGGACCTTTTTTTCAACGAGATCAGATACTATATCGAGGTCAGAAAGTTAATTTGAGATTTCATCCTTAGATGGCGTTGTAAGTGGTTTCATTGTGGTTACTTAGTGGTTAGCTTTTTAATCTATTTAGACAACACTTTAATGACTACAGCTACTGCCTTCTGAAATTAAAAAGTAGAACAGAAGACTAAAAAACTATAATGAGCAATGAAATGCATAAATATTAATGTTCATACATATGAGGAAAATTCTTATTATATACCGTAGCTTCACCAGTAGTATCTCAAATAGTATCTTACAACAGAACGAGTAATATAAAAAAGATTAATTCAATTGCTGCTTAGATCAACAAAGAAATTTTTTTTATTAGTTACTTTTCATAAAATAATTATCAAAAAATAATTGATTTTCGCAAGAACTGAAATCGCAATCTTCACTTTCACGTGAAAAATACTAAATTCTTTGCATTTTACCGATTGAGCTACTGCTTGTCGATTTCAATTTCCATTACAAACTGTTAAAACTCTATTTAAAGTATTAAAACTGAATTAAATTTAATAAATGAATTAACATTGGAAAAAACTGCATTAATATCAAGTGTCATCCGCTACAAGTTTAAAAAAATGTATTTGAACTTGAGTGGATGAATAAAAAACATTTTATTAACGACTGAAAATTCGAACAAGTTATATTAATAAATATATATAAGGAAAATGTGAGCTAATAGTAGGAATCTTTTTTAAAAATAGAATTTTTTTGAATTCAGTCTTTGAGCATAAGACGGCTTGACGGAGAAACAAAATCAGAAGTATTCATTATCCATTCCAAAAAATTGAGTTGGTTATGGTATTTATTAAGCGATGATTCTTGATTTAAAGCATGTTTTAATAACAAATTTCTTTTATCAGTGTTATTTGGAAGGTACCTTATTTGTATAGAGTAAAAAAAATTTGTATAGAGTGTTGTACACAATGTAATTTGAAGATATTCGTGAAAAGCAATCAAAATATTTTTGGTGATATTTTGAAGGAATGCCAGTTATCTGGAATAATTAAATTTTGAATAAATAGTTTGAATAGAAGAAATAAATAATATTCCTTGCTCCATTGCATTATTTTTGAACTATTAGAAATCATCTTCATTTTGCAATGACAAGCATGTATATGTTGATTAATATTATTCTTTCTTACCAAATTTAATTAAATTAAAGAAAACTTGAAATTAATTACCATTAACATTGCCATACTCAACTTTGAAATTACTTTTGTTCGTTTAGTATTTGAAATATCATTATTCTAGAACTTTAAATTCTATTATTTTTAACTTATTTTATTCTTTTTAGAATTTATTTAAGATTAGATATTATTTCAGTATTTGTAAAAGCTTGTCGATTTCTGTTTTGGTGATATTTTTAAACAAGAATAGATTCATCCGTGTACTAAGCGAATAATTAATTTTAAGTGATAATCATAAAAATAATTGTAATAAAAACGCGATTTAAACTGAAATTTCATGAAATATTTTACTTTAAAATTTAGCCATTATTCTAACTGTAAATAACGTTTGATTTTTTAGCAATTTTTACATTCATCGTGTTTTTTTATAGATCATTTACTGTGCACAACTTCATACAAAAAGTAAATACGATCACACGTTATGGACGATCGGGATTTCTACAAGAATTTGAGGTAATTTGTTTTATTTCAAAATTGCTTGTTGAAATTCTTATTTCTGACAGATAATTTTATCTTCGCATTTGAAATAATCAAAAGTTGTTATTGGAACAATCGATAGTATAATGAGAATATATATGCATCTTATGCTTTGTAGTTTTAGGCATTGATGAATATTTTGAAAGACTCTTGCATCATGATGCCACCTAATGAGGAATTTTCATATAGCGTGACAATCCTTAAACACTATTATGTTAAAAAATCTTTAAAATTTTGAATTTTGATTAAAAATTTCAAAAAATAATTATTTAGGGAGCACATGTTACTCGAGCGGTACTATGTGCTGAAATTTGTCGTTTTTGGCCCTTAGGGTTGTCTTGCTGAAAAGACTCATGTCATGCATGTTTGAGACTCATGTCACGCATCATGATGTCGCTTAATATTACAATTTGCAGATAATATGGCAACCTTTAAACACAATTATGCTAAAAAAAAACTTTAACGTTTTGAATTTTCATTAAAAGTTTCCAAAAAATTATTATTCCGTAAGCATCTGCTACTCAAAAGGTTACTGTGTGCTAAAGCTTGTAGTTTGCCTCGCAGAATGGTTTAAAAGACTCTTGCTCCATGATGTGCCAAAGATGTAATTTACATTCTAGTAGGACAAACTGTAAACACTGTTATGTTTATTAAATTTAGAATTTTAAATGAAAACGTCCAAAAAATAATTATTCAGCGAGCACTTACTACTCAAGAGGTAATTATGGGCCAAAATTTGTAGGTTTAGGCCCTTAAGGCTTCGCTGTAGAAAATTTTGAAAGACTCTAACATCAGGATGTCGCTTTTGCAATGCAATTTACAGTAATATATCAACCTTTAAACATCGTTGTGGTAATTTAAAATCTTGAATTTGAATTCAACATTTAAATATATATGTATTATTTAGTGAGCATTTACTACTTGGGAGGTAACTATATGCTAAACTTTGTAGCTTTAGGCTCTCAGTATTGCCTTGAAGAAGGTTTTGTAAGACGCATGCCCATACATCATGATGTCGCCAATTGATGCAATTTCATAGATGCAAAATCTAATTAAGAAAGAATACATAAACTTTAAACATTATTATGTTAAAAAAAATTAAAATATTGAATTTTAATTACAAATTATTACTTAATGAGCCCTTACTATGTCAAAAAGACAACAATAGGGCAAAGTTTGTAATTTAAGGACCTTAGGTTTACCCTGTAGAATGACCCTTGCATCATGATGTTGCCTGATGATGCAATTTACAGATGACATGATAACTTTTAAACACTATAATGTTTGAAAAAACTTTTCAGGAAAGAGAATTAAATTCATTTATTTAGCATACATCATTTTTAAAAATTTTTTATCATTTGATAAAGTGTATAGTCATTACAATAGTATAATATATGTTAAAATTCCTTTTGTTTATCTTATGGGATTTAATGGGCTAAAATTAAAAATAAGAAATTTCGAAACTATATAAGAACGATGTGATAAAATAAATTGTTTTAATTATTCTAGGAATTAAAAAGGGAGAGTCCAGAACATTCCACCAATGCAGCCAAAATAGAAGAAAATTTAATTAAAAACCGTTGGGTAAAAATACTGCCTTGTAAGTAAAATATATTTCATTTTCTGATATCTTTAATACTATTAATGTAAAATACTTATCGATACAATAATCTATGGTGAAGTTTAAATAAAGTCATATAGCATGACTCCATGTTTCTATAAGCTACTGGTTTAAAAGCTAATTAGTGATTAAAAACTAAAAATTATTAAACGGATGCTGTTTTTATACCTCTTAAGAGTTAAATAATGACTTTCCTTTTGTGAACTTTTTTTTGTTTATTTTTAAATCTAAAACAACAAAAACCGATAAATGGATAATAAATGGGATTTTAGGAACATAAAAAGAAATTATATCAATTATATCAATTTGGGGCTGAAACAAATATTGAAAGTCCAATTCAAGCATGGATAGCGGAGAAGAGATTGTTAATTTATCACTAAAATGCACTGACATTATAAGAGTAAAAATAGTTTTGATAGAAGAAAGAAATTTTCTTTTACCACTAAATTCATTGAAATTATAGAGCGGAAACTATTTTGATAGGAAACACATATCTAACAAGTACACAATAATGAAATAAATGACCGAATCTTTAATAACTATGCATGCCAGATAGGAATACATTGACTTTTTTCCTTCTTGAGTTTATTATCGATGGTATGTATGAAATATAATATTCAAAATTGTGGAATATATTTCGGGTTATTAACAAATAATAATGATTCATAGTTTTTCACAGAACTGCTACAAAACACGCACACACTCTCTGCGTCGAGACTCTTCTCATATTATTTATGATTTTTACATACGCGCAAATTTCTTCCACTCTTCACTTCACATCCTTTTGAGGACGGCCAGAACCATTCTGTGGTAGTTATTGACATGACAAAATGCATTTAAAGATTTATATCTAATCTATACTAATAAAGCTCAATGTGTGTGTGTGTGTGTGTGTGTGTTGGCGCTCTACAGGCCAGACCGTTGGACCTACAGCTACCAAATTTGGTACATGTATACCTTGGAGGTCGGGAATGTGCACTTCCGAGCCCTTTTTCGGATTTTTAATTGCAATTTGAATTAATTAAAATTTAAGCGAAATTTCGACGTTTTTCCGTTATAACTTCCGAAAATATTATTGCACAAACATGATTTTTATATCAATTTGAAGATAACAAAATTAGCTTTCTAACGGTATCAGCTTTTTTAATTTATAACGTACGCGTCAATTTTTAACGAATTTTTAAAGAAATATTTTAACCATGTTTTTATCACGTGACTGGATAAAATAAAAGAATGCCGGAAGTACGAATAAAAAAAACTATAATCGCAAAATAAATCTAAAGAAATGCAACTTTTCACACGTGACGATAAAATAAAAGAAATATAAAATGTGATATTTTCTAAAAAAAAAAAAAAAATGCAAAGCAAAGGATTCTATGATCGTAAAAGGATCGTAAAAGGTAAATAATTAATTCAATAAATCTTCTTTACGGTAAACCTGATCGAATTTAGACAAGATATGCATTCGAATCCCGACTTAATGGCATATTTCTATTATCCTTTGCAATATCTGTATCATTAATTCAATATTTTCTTTTCATTATGAAATGTGATAGTTTCTAAAAAAATAAATGCAAAGCTAAGGTTTCTATAAAATTTGCAAGAGCACGTCAAAGGGAAAAAATAATGTTTTATCACCGTGTTGCCATCATTTTGAAGGAAGTTCAATTAAAAAAAATTAAAAAAATAATAACTATCATTACAAATTAAATCTGAAGAAATGCAACTTTTAGCACGTGACTGGATAAAATAAAATAAATATAAAATGTGATATTTTCTTTAAAAAATGCAAGGCAAAGGATTCTATGAACGTTTGCAATATTTAAATCATTAATTAAATAAATTATCTTTATTTATACAGGATTGAATTTATACAGGATCTGCATTCAAATACCTTTCCAATGGTCAATTTGTTAAATATTATTAATAGGCATATATAGTGTTTAATACTATTAATTTGATCTAAATGAAGTAAATAATTACATTTTATGTAGTTTGAGTCAAACAATGCATTTGTGAATAATGAGTTTGAGATTTCTTCATACTTTGCTCTGTGAACCATATTTTACAAAATATTTTTATTAATATTTTAAATAAAAGTTTCTACATCAATCAGTCTTCTAAATCAATCATTAAAACTGACTGATTTATAAAATTAAAGAATATTATTCGGAAAACGTGTTCTTTTAGAATTTTCAGTCCATCATCTTAAAGAAAATATTAGTTTCAGGCCAATCAATGGCCGTAGTTACTTCAAGGCTAATGCATATGTGATTTAATTGAAAATTTTAGAACCCATTACTCATGGCGAACCAGCTGGTCGCCAAAGGCGGCTAGTCTATTCAATAAAACAAGCATTACTGAATTAATTGATGAAGATATTAATTGAAGTATTAAAGCAATATTAAATTAACAAGTTAAGTTTCAACATTTGCAACTAAGCATGAAACTTTAAAAAAAAACAGATGTAGTATTTGATAAATTTGATTACTGAAATGAGAGTTAGACATTTTCTTATGGTATTCCTATTTATGAACATCCAAATTCATAAAGTATTTTTTAATTCCCCAAAAAGTTAATTAAGTTTTAAAAATGATATTAGAATTTACTTGATTCTTAAATAAGTTACTTTAGAGTCAAAGATATACTACTCTTCCCAAAAAAAAAAAAAAAAGGATGGAGTAGAATATTTGGGAGATTATTTCCACTTTTGATATAAACATGTTTCAGCAAGAATGTTTTAGTACGTTTCTAGACATAAAGAAATTAAATTAAATCCCATTTTTTTTTAAGTTACTTCTAAACAATGAATCAGTTTATCACTAACTTACTAGCTTATTAACAAGTATGTGATAATTTTCAGTTGATCACTCTAGGGTGAAAATTCATCCTGATGGAACAGCCAACCGCTCTAATTTCATCAACGCCAATTACGTTTCAGTAAGTACTTACTTTTAAGATAAGATATAAATTTCTTATTAATTCTTTTCTCAAAAGCGTATATGCAACTGGTATGCCAAGAGTATTATTCTGTGACAACTGTAAATACAGAAGAAATTCCCTAGGACCTATATTCAAAAAAGTTGCTAGGTTATTTTAAGATGTTCTATTATAGTAATGAAAAGAAGAAAGATTTTTCAAATTTTACTGTTAGTTCACCCTCTCTTTATATATATATATTTATATATCTTGTACAAAATTTCAAGCGTTAATAAAATACTTTTTATTCATCCACTCAAGGTCAAACACATTTTTATAAATTTATAATGGATAACACATGATGGTATTACAGATTTTTTCAAATACCAATTCATTCATTGAGTTTAATTAATTTTTAGTACCTTAAATAGAGTTTTAGCAGTTCATAATGAAAATCGAAACTAACAGGCAGTTGCTGAATCGTTAAAATGAAAGGATTTCAGTATTTTTCACGTGATGAGGAAGAATACGAGTTCAATTCCTGAGAAAATCAATAGTTTTTTGATACTTAATATTTTTTGATAATTATTTAATAAAAAGTAATTAAAATTAAAAAACTTCTTTGTTGAACTAGATGAGAATTGAATTTTAAAATATTTTATATTACTTTTTTTACGATAACACATTTAAAAATAATCATGGCATAATATTAAATTTACGTTCAATTTTTATATGAAATTTCGAAAATATAAGGTAAGGGGCAATTCGAAACGTTAATGATGTTTCTTTTAGAGCATTAATTGACACATATACAATACATATGCACTTTTAATGGTAGTAGGCTGGATATATATATTATTTTTATTATATATTTTTTTATAATTATTTAATACAAAGTAACTAAAATAAAACTTGTCTTTGTTGATCTGTGTAGAATTTAATTATTTTTTATATTGCTTGTTAAGTAATATAAGTACCATTAAGCACTTCATTATAAATCTATTAATTTCCTTGAATGTTTTTTCTTTAAACGTTTTAACGAACGAAATAAGTTCGGAACTTTTCGATATCAATTTTCCTTTCTTTAAAAAATGGAGGAATAACTTCTTCGCTTTCTTCATCACCGATTTAAATTTGCATCAGAATATGTTTCTTCTATTGATTCCTCAATTGAAAAAAAAATCATTAAAAGGAAGGAAAAATCCGTATATGATTGTAAAAAATTCAAATTTTAGAAAGGAAGAAATGACATTCAACTTAAGCTCCATACCTCTTGCGTAGTATGAAATTAATTAGCACTTAATCTTTAAAATGGTTTTAGTGTTACGGAAAAATATTACCGATGAGTATAGAAAGAAAATTTCAACAAGCTTGATAGAAAATATCAACATTTTGTAAAATTCGAAAATACGAAATAAAGTTTATGACACGCAAATAAAATATACATAAAACAGCATTTGTAGTAAAGCAGCATATCCTTGATAAATGACAGCAAAAACAAAAACTCAGAGATAAATCGTTGGAGGTCAATATTCTACAAAGAGATTTCGCTGAGTTACTCACTTCAACTGAACTCAGTCACTGACGTTTATAGAATATTTTCTAAAACAATCTTCGTAAAATAATGTATCTATCGCAAAAGATCTCGAATATAAGATTTTTTTGTCGCCAAAATCACCAAATAGCCTAGAGGATGAGAAACATTGACTCAACATCCATTCAGGAGCCAATATTGTATCTGTAAAATTATTTTCCTTATTAATTCACCCACTGTGCAAGGAAGCAATATTGCGATTCCGTAACAATATGAATTGTGAAAAAACGCTATATAAATTAGAATATTTATTTCTCTTCAATATTTCCTATAAATAGGTCCGGAATACATTAAATGCATATACATTTACATATTAAACAAATTTCAAATTGTCTGATTTTCTACAGGGAGAAAACCACATCATCGAATACATCGCAACGCAAGGACCCCTACCAAACACTGTGAATGATTTCTGGACAGTCGTTTGGCAGCAATCTGTACCCGTCGTTGTCATGCTGACGCAGTGTGTGGAACGAGCAGTAAAGAATTGTGAAAAGTACTGGCCTGCTTCTGGAGAAAGCAAACTGTATGGAGATATACAAGTACAGACGAAGCAAGAGACGATTCTCACCTCCCATATCATGCGAGTGTTTCTTGTACAGTATGTAAGCACCGGTCTTTTTATTTATCAAATCGATTCTTTTGTAGCAATACTGATCACTTGAAACAAAAAAAAGGCATGAAATAATTATTTATAATGGCAATAACCTCATAAAAAGAGGATTAGCCATTTCATAACTGATTATATTGAATCGGAAGTACAGATTCTATACTATCCGGCCAATTTCTGTTTTAAACAAGGAGTGTAAAATGTCAAGCGAGGACATCATTAGTAACAGCTCGTTTTACATCCTACATCTTTCATTTGAAACAAAAACAGGCTCCCTAAGTTATAATTTGTTAGGTCGAATTAATAATGAAATGGTTATGAATTAAAACTGGTCAATACTGAGGATATAAAAAGCGTAAATATTGAGGAATTGTGAAAAAAATATTTGGTCACTCCACAAAGTAATCACACTTGCAATCTCTTTCTTATACGGGTTTTTTTTTTTGCTGTAATACATTGTATTAAGTAGTGCTGCGGTTTGATTTTACTTTCTTCCTAAACAATAAAATTTTGTTTCAAACATTAATATAATACTGTACATTTTAATTCTATTATAAGGGTCTAATAAATTGTTACTCAAAATGATATATGTTTTTTTTTAAAAAGGAAGTTTAGCAAATATAATCTCTCAACATACAGTAATTTGTTACTTAAAAGGACAATATTAAGAAATTAAACACAAATATTAATTAAAAGAGAAAAAAATCCTTGCCGATGATTACAGAAAAAAAGCTTTTTTTGTCTTCAATTTTTAACAAAACAAAGAAATAATTTAATGTATGTAAAAATGATATAAAAGCCTAAAATTTCTTATAATTAATGATAAGTATTATTGTACGTGATTTTCCTTATTAAAACATATTATAAAACATTGCTAATTTTGTAAAATTAATTATAAAAAATTAGAATTAGAAATTTAAAAAAATTAAAAAATTAGAATAAAATTCAAAATTCAGAAAAATTCAATTTTGACTACTGAAAGTATTATTTTTTAGACAGTGTAAAAATTATTTTAGTATAAAAATATTTCTGACAACTCACGACTAAGAAAGTTAGTATTGCGCTTTATTTATTAAAACTGAATTTTTTTAAAGTTTTTTAAGGAGCTTATTTATTTTCTCTCATGCAAAGTATTATTATTATAAAAATTTAATTAAATTTTAATCATTATATAGAGATTATTTTACCCAATTTATATCTGAAATTGTATGCACGCGCTTATTTATTAAAAATATGAAGACCTTTACATAAAATGTTCTACCGTAACTTACTGTCATGAATTCTTAGAAAATTGTAAGAAACTAAAAATCAACTTTTTAATCGTTTTATTTTGTAATATTGGACAGACTTTAATTCTTCGTTCATAATGTGAATTTCAAAATTTTGATAAATAGTTTTGTATTAAAACAGCCAAAGCAGGTTCGAACAAATTCTTTAAAATTTGAAGGGAATTTTTCAAAATTTACAGATTTATGAGAACTTTATGCAGGATGTTTTTGATAAAAGGATAAAATAATGAATAAAAAGTGAAATACTTAAACATAAAAATAGTTTTTGAAAATAAAAAAGCATATTTTAGTGTAAATTATAGCGTTTCCTTCCAATAACTAGAACTGCTCTCGAGAAGTAAAAAAAACTTTTTTTTCCTTTACTTTTCAACGTTTATATGTGTAAAATGCATTAGATTGTAACTAACAATAATTTAAGAATTATATTTCAATATAAAATTTTTGTATGTAATATAAGAAATTATCTCTGAAATTTTAGAATTTTTCTCACCAATATTTACAGTAAACAATCTAGTATAAAACAAATTCATTTCTAGAGCCTTCAACATCAAACCCATAGTTCATTACATTCTGCGTAAATTGATGAGTAGTAATTATAAATTTCATTAAGGTACCTTGGTTATTTTTTGTATACGATGATACTCGTGTACTAGAGTTATGAAAAAACTAGTTCTTCAAAAAATGCATTTAAAGTTTTTAAATGCTTATTAATAAGCTTCACTTACGTGTCAATAATTTCTATAACATGGCTTCTGATTTTTTTAGAGACAAAATAAACATACCACTGAAAACAGAAACGTACCTATTTTTTAAAACTACCAAAAAAATACCAATTTTCATCTAAATTAATGTTTTCTACTTAGTCGGATATCTTAAGTAACTCGATTTAAAACTGTTCTTTTAAGATTAAAATATCTTCTACTAGAAAAAAATTAACTCTTGAATAACAGATGATTGAATATTTTCTCGTGTTTCTTTCTACATATAAGCAAGTTATATACAAAACAAATTCGATTCCTTCCTTCTTAGATCAACAAAGAAAAATTTTATTTTACTTACTTTTTATTCAATAATTACCAAAAAATTTATTATCAAAAAATTAATGTTTTCCTCAAGAATTAAACTCGCATTCTTCCCCTTCAAGTGAAAAACACTGAAATCCTTTCATGTTAAACACTGAGCTACAGCCTGCCGGTTTCAATTGTTATTACAAACAACTAAAGCTCTATTTAAAATATTAAAAGATAATTAAATTTAATTAGTTTATTTATGTTTGAAAAGAATTGTATTACCATCGTGTAATCACTGTGTGCGTGTCATCTCTACAAGCTTTAAAAAAATGTATTAAAACTTGAGTGAATGAATAAAAATTACTTTATAAACGTTGAAAATTTGAACAAGGTGTATAAATATATATGAGAGTGTGAACTAATAGTTGGAATTGAAAAGAATAATAAGGTCTCTGATTATTTTTCTCTTCTTTTCAAATCCTTCTTTCAAACTATCCTTTTAACATCTCTTTTCCTCTACACATACATTTTACACAACTCATTCAAGATCATCGAAAAGAAGTAATTTCATACATGAAATTGCCATTAATTTTTTATCAATGGCTCCATTCAATTTTAATCTGATGAAATAGATGTATTAATAATTAATGCCTGAATATTTAAAACCTTAGTCTTGCTGGCTACGTTTAGTTAAACAAGTGTATTTTTTTTTCTTTTCTGTTTTTGTTTTTTTTGAAATTTTTTTTAATATTCTTTTACTCCATTCTGTCTTTCACATTGCAGCAAAACCAGCAAAGACATATCGTACATATGCACTTCACTACTTGGCCTGTTTCTGGCACTCCAAGGAACCCTGTGGATTTCCTACACTTCATTCGATTAGTTCGAGAACAAGTTTCAGAGCGACGTCCAGGCCCAATCTTAGTCCACTGCAGGTAATTGTACTGATCATATTTAACCTGGATTATACAGCTATTGCATAAAGTGTTCCTATTTTAGTTATAATATGAGTTTGAATTGTAGAAATATTACACAGGTTCTTCATATTTTAGCTGTAATATTAGTTAAAATTACAGAGTTATAAGACAAGTTGTTCTAAAAATTCATAGCGGCAGTTTTCCCAGTTTTTTTTTTCTAGTATATGTACAACTCATTGATTAGAACAAAACTGAGTGTAAGGTACTATCTGGAAAAAAAAGATAATTAAAGTTAAATTCTGCAGTCCTCATACAGATACAATCCCTTCTTGATTTCCATTTCGAAAGCATGCTATTGCTAAATTCCATTCGGGAAATTGTTAATTTAAGAAGGACATGAAAATGTTGTTTACTGGCATTGATAGAAAGAATAACTGAAAACTTGTAAAGAATCTGAATAAGGATTGTGAGCTTGTTTTCAACTTTCTTTTCTTACTTCATTCTTTACTTATATTCCTTACTTATCTGACTATGTTAGATACATGAATTTTGATGAAAATTGGCATATTTTCTCAGTTTCAAAAAATGGGTACGTTTCTGTTTCCAGCGATATTTTCAATAAGAAACCAAGTTATAGCAAATTATTGACATATAAGAAATGCTTATTTAGAAGAACTTAAAAAATTTAATTGCATTTTCTGAAGAATCGGTTTTTTCATAATTCTATTGTATCAGTATTATTATATCTTAAAAGATTGTCAAAATACATGTGGTTAGCAAAATAACGGAAACACCTTAGATTTATGTAGAATCCTTTATTAGAATGGTGTAGTACTAGCATTGCCATGTAATACAGCTTGGATTTGCATAGGAATCGATTCATGCTAAGTGTTGAATAATGTTAAGAACAATATTGTACCATTCTTTTTGAAGATATTGTGAAAGCTCTTGGAGAGATGGTAGTGGAAGATATCGATTCCATATTGAATGCTCTGAAATAGAAAATAGGGGTTAAATTATATTTAGGTCGGATGAATGTGTGGGCCAAGGCAGATGGCATTTAACTTCATCCTCGTGTTCATCAAACCATGATTGGGCAATTCTCGTTGCATGGATAGGTCCCGGAAAATTTCATCTCTTGTAGGAAACAAAGTTTGAAAAATAGGATGTACCTGGTCAGCTAAAATTTATCTATACTTTTACTCAATGATCCTTCCTTAATTTAAAGGTTGTCTGGTTCAACAGAAAACCACGACATAGCTGCCCATATCATGACAGACCCACCTCCATGCTTGACAGTTGGAAGGAGACAATCATGATCATATGCTTGTCCAGGTGTCCTCCAAACGTGCACCAATGCTGTTGTAAGGAAAAGTGTTAAACACGATTGGTCAGACCATATTATTTTCTTCCACTTATCAATCGACCTGGATTTGTGAGTGGGACACGACTGTAGAGGATGTTTACCATTAACATCAGCGACAAGTGACTTGGGAATTTTTGCTCTGCTATAAATGTTCTGTTATAAAGGTGTCCTCTAACTGTAATTACTGACACTGGAGAATCCAGATGGGGAATGAGCTCTGCGGTCAATTTTATTGCAGTTTTTCGCTTTCGAGTCACTACCATCCGCTTCAGTGCCCGTCTATCTCTTTCACTGAGCTTCTCTTTCCGCCCACTATTTTGCTTGCCGAATTTGTCTTGCTGCACTGTGTGTATACCGTCATGACTTTAGAGACCATACCTCTAGAAAAACCTAAAAGTTGAAATGTTTTGGTCATACTTGCTCCGGCAAAAGGGGGTCTTTAGTTTGGTCTCTTTTAGAATTTGAGAGGTCTAAAGTACACTTTTGAAAAAAATCCAAAAATTACAGAACTTCCACAAAGCTAACACATACACTGATGGAAAAAAAATCCCAACACAAGGAAGAAACTGTGCTAGATAAACGAAATTTGGTAGGATTGTTTATACATCTGAAAGATGACGTCGATTCAAATTTCGAGCTACCCGCGTAAGTATGGCGCTAGTAGCGACACTATGAACATGCATATGAGGTTTGCTTTAAATAAACGCTGTAAGGTTCGTGATCGTTATTTACAGTTGAGATTTGAAGTAGTGGGTTAATGTTAGTCGAGGATGCCTCTGAGAAGACGAAGAAGCCACTATCAACAGCTCACTGAGTTTGAACGAGGTCGTGATGTAGGGCTACGAGAAGGTGGGTTTTCTTTCCGCGATATTGCTGAAAGACTTGGCAGGAATATATCCACTGTGCATGAGTATTGGCGGCAGTGGTCAAGGGAAGGTACTGCCTCAAGAAGACCAGGTTCCGGGCTGCCACGTGCTACTACTGAGAGGGAAGACCGTCGTATTCGGCGTATGGCTGTGGCTAATCGTACTGCGTCTGCAGTTGAAATTCAAGCTGCAGTTGGCACCACAGTGACACAACGAACTGTTACAAATCGGTTACTTCAAGGACAGCTCCGAGCCAGACACCCTGTACAGTGCATTTCACTGACTCCAAACCACTGCCATTTGCGACGTGAGTGGTGTCAAGCTAAATCTCATTGGAGGACGGAGTGGAGATCTGTTGTGTTTTCTGATGAAAGCCGGTTCTGTCTTGGTGATAGCCGTTTGTCTGCAGTGATAGCCGTTTGTTGGTTAGAAGGAGGTTAGGTGAACGCCTGCAAGTGACCTGTCTGCGGCCTGGACAAACAGGGCCTACTCCTGGAGTTATGGTTTGGGGAGCAATTTCGTATGACAGCAGGAGCACTCTCGTGGTTATCCCACGCACCCTGACTGCAAATTTGTACGTCAATCTAGAGATATAACCTGTTGTGCTGCCATTCATGAACAGCATTCAAGGGGGTGTTTTCCAACAGGATAACGTTCGCCCTCATACCGCTGTTGTAACTCAACATGCTCTACAGAGTGTCGGCATGTTGCCTTGGCCTGCTAGATCACCAGATCTTTCTCCAATCGAGCACGTACGGGACATCATTGGACGACAACTCCAGCGTCATCCACAACCAGCATTAACCGTCCCTGCATTGACCACCCAAGTGCAACAGGCATGGAACTCCATCCCACAAACTGATATCCGACACCTGTACGATACAATGCATGCACGTTTGTATGCTTGCATTCAAAATTCTGGCGGTTACACCGGTTAGTAATGTACCAACATTTCACATTTGAAATGGCTCTTCTCGCCAATGGCTCTACCTGTGATCTTGAAACTTTAATCAATTAAATATGTTACCTAGATAAATGTATTCCTAAAATTTCATTACTGTACAATAATTTTTTCTTGGTGTTGGGATTTTTTTTTCCATCAGTGTACTAACAGAATATAAACGTTGCTATTTGTAAAAAAACGGGTGGCTATTATTATATTTTAATACTTACGAAGCTCATTCAAAAATATCACTTTTATTCGCAAGTATTTCCATAATTTTGACAACCAATTGTATCTTAATGAAATTTTTAATTAGTTCTTTTTATGTCATGCAGAAATTAATGAACTATGGATTTGATATTGAATGCTGTAGAAGTGTATTTAGGTTTGTTTACTGTAAATATTCTTGAAAAAAATCAAAAAATTTATAATTTCATATATTTCACAATTAAATTATATTTTCGAATGTAATACACTGATAATTATTAACTACACTCTAAGATATGTTAAACAAGTAATAAAAAGAAGAAAAGAAATGTGAATTTTTTTCGTTAGAACAATCCTAGTTTTTGAAATTTAATGCAAAAATTTACATCAAACTATGCCTTTTCCTCAAAATGCTTTTAAAAAACTTCGCGTTTTACAACTTATACTTAAAAATTGTCATTCTTCATATTATTCTTATATTCATAAAAAACATCATTTAAACATAATTTTTAAAAAAAAATCTCTCCAAACACCGTTGGATCTTTTAAATTTGATTTATTTTTTAAACATAAATTAAAAAATTCGACTATATTTATTAATTTATTACTAAGGAATAACCTTCTGAACAAATTTCTTTAAGGGAAACGATAAGATTTCTTTAAACAAAGATTCTGCTGTAGTTTCGAATGTTTGTCTTTTTATTTTCAGTGCTGGAGTTGGACGAACTGGAACATTCATAGCTGTAGATCGTTTAATGCAACACTTACAGACGAATGAGGAAATCGACATATATAATACTGTTCTTGAAATGAGACGCTACAGACCACATATGGTGCATACAATGGTTAGTATGAATAATTTCTATTTCATAATTATAACTTACGACATTTAGATGAACTTTTTTCTGTAGTTTATGTAAATAATAACTAAACATTTAATTCAAGAATTCTCACTTTCAATACTATATAACATTTTTAATTTCTTTATTACTTACTTTAAAAAATTTCATTTCTGATTTGAAAAATAAAATGAATTATATTTTATGTAATCTCATTCAAATCACATGTATATTTGATTATTATACATTATATATTTCCTAAGCATATAATAAATGATATTGTGCTTGGTATTTATCATATGCTGATAGTGTCATAATAAAAGATGATAAAGGCCTATTGTATCAATATCAAAAATACAGGCACGTGACTTCTGTTTAATTATATTAACGTCTCGTTTAAAGAAAGTGGGGATAAGATATATTACAAGGGGTGATTCAAAAAAAGTTTACAAACAGTGGTATTTGGAGAGTATACATTGTGGATGGAAATATTGTTACCCAAAGTGGAGATAAATAGCATTAGTTGTCTTAGACCAATTGTCCGAGATACTAGTTTTAGTACAGAGACCTGAAACAACGACAGTAATGGCAAGACGTCTAGAGAAGTGGTCTCGCACAGAGGTACTAACCGTGATACAATTTCTATGAACAAGAATGTGTCCCCATCAAGTTTTCACAGACAAATCATTGTAGTGTACGAGAGCGAAGAAATGAGAAGAAAGCAGGTGGCAAAATGGTGTCGTTTCTTTGACGCTGGCACAGAGACTGCTGGAAACTTTTAGGTAGGAGTTCTGGAGTTATCCACCTACAGCCCCGATTTGGCTCCCACTGAATATATCTTTTTCCCGGTATTGAAGAAACACTTATCCGAAACAAAGTTCATATCAGACTGTGATGCTCAAAAATCGCTGACTGGGTGACCATTGACTTGATTATTAACAAGACAGGTTAAAAACATTGATACAACAGTGTGAAAAATACCTCAAAAGGTTTGGTGATTATATAGCGATGGCATATATCTTTTAATTAAAATTTGCATCTGGGTCTGTTGTTAATAAAACATTTTTCCTTTGCCTTGTAATTATTTTTTTGCATCACCCCTCTCTTTTAAAATATCTAAGACTGTTTTGAAGAGATTATTTTAATAGTTTTAAATATATAATATGTATGCTTAAGATATTAAATTTAAAGAGAAGTAAAAATAGTTGCCATGACACAGAATGTCATTTACCCGTACGGCTACGGCACGGCAAAAATTGTTGCCATTTAAATGATGAGACTGAAAATAATTAATAAAATTTGTTTGTCATTAAACTCTGTAATAATGATTTATACGTGTATTTTTAGGAACAATACGTTTTTATATATTCGTGCATACAACAGCTGATCCAAGATTCAAATGAACCACAGGAAAATATTTATGATAGTAAGTACTTTTATAATTGGAACTTTGAATATTAATTTTTATAAATTAAATATTCTTTGGCTATATTTTAAAATCCATTATCCATTTTCTTCGGGAGATTTTTTTTCAATTCCTTTTATTAGTTCACACTCTCCCTATAATTATTTAATCATATATCTTGTTCAAATTTTCAATCATTAATAAAACACTTTTTAATCATCCACTCAAGTTCAAATGCATTTTTTAAAACTTGTAGTGGATGTCACTTGAAGTTAATATAGTTTTTTCAAATATGCTTTCATACTTTTAAAAAAGTTTTAGTAGTTTGTAATTACAACTGAAATCAGCAGGCAATAGTTCAATCCGTAAAATGCAAGGATTTCAGTATTTGCCACGTAAAGGTGAAGAATGTCAGTCCAGTTTTTGCGAAAATCCGTAATTTTTTAATAAATTAAATAATTTTAGTTCTAAAAATTCCTCTTTTATCAGAGATTTAGCAGGATCTAAATTTAGAAATAAATACCACCTTTGCCGAAGCGTGTAGATCACTGGAAAATAATTATGTTGCCACTAACTATTGTGATTCTGTAATATCTATATGCACATTTCTATTAATTGTGATTATTTAACAGAAAAATAACTAAAATAAAAATTCCTTTGTTGACCTAAGAAGGAATTGACTTTAAATTATATATAAACATATATATATATATATATATATATATATATATATATATATATGTTTATATATATATATATAATTGTCAAGGAAAATTATATTCTCAGTATCAATTATTTAAAAAATAAATTAATTAAAAACTTCTTTTACAAAGAAAAAAAAACATCTAACCATAAACCAACCTATAACCAAGTTATTATGGTCCAACTTATTTGCATTTTTGGGTTGACATATTGATTAGATTTAAATATACCTGATTATGGCGGCAAATTCAAAGTGATATAGAGAAGCAGTTCAGAAATAACAGCATATGCAGAGATTTTCATTTTCGAAAAGAATAAAACATTTTTAAGCTTAATTAGAACAATTTCGGTAAGACACAGATTAATTGATTTCTAGCTGCTATTTGAATTAATTATTTCTTGTGATTATGGTCTGCTTATGGCCCTTAGCAATCTGGGAGTATTAAATGAACGCTTCATCCTAATCGAAAAAGAATGCGGTTATTTTCTATGCCGGTTAAGATAAAAACGTCAATTGCTGTATCTTTGGTACTCCGAAGCATCGTTTAAATTGCATGTAAATTATCTAATAATTATTTCAGAAACTGAGATGTATTATCAGTTGACCTGGAGGTAAGCAATTCACATGTAAATGCATTATTGAAATATAAGTTACGGGAGTTCCGATTTTTTTTGTATTTCTAATGTACTTCGCTGCTGAAAGCATCATCTCGGCGTTAAGATGGAGTGTGTGTGTGTGTGTGTGTTTGTGTGTGTGTGTGTGTGTGTGTGTGTGTGTGTGTGTGTGTGTGTGTGTGTGTGTGTGTGTGTGTGTGTGTGTGTGTGTGCGTGTGCGTGTGTGTGTGTGTCTGTGTGTGTAATTTCTAAAGTTTTATCTTAATTTAGCCCCTATCAAAGTCATCCTAAAATATTCTCTTATTTTCTGATCCGATTCCATGCTATATACTTAATTGATTCAAGAAAGGCTTTGTAAAATCAATTAGTCAGCGAATCCCACGCTGCTAGTGATTGATAAATGTTGCTGGCCTAAATAAATAGTTTTACAAAGATCCCTGTGTTTCCCCTCCTTTGAGATTAACTTGTGCAGAAATCCCTATGAGAATTTTAATAATATATTTGTAATGAGAATAATATTTTCCCTGGCAAAATATAGTTTATAAAACGGGAGAATTCCTTTTTTCCCACTTCTGCTTGCCCGCGTCGCTTGTAAATATGCCAGCCTCGTGGAAAAGCTATGTGAGCTCTTCCGGTGAAGTACAAACACCATCTATTTCAAATATCAGAAATGGTTTCCCCACAATTTTCTCCCATTCTTTCTTTTCAAAAAGCGTCTCTGCACCTGACATAAAACAGTAGATTTTGGATAAAACCGTGATTGTTACAAGTGCTCAGGTTTTAATTTTCAGGATTCCAGTCTAGGAAATTATGCACTGCTCAGTTTAATAAATAAAACCGGTACTTGTATATTAATTGATCACAATTATAAGGTGATGTAAATTGGCAACATAAACTATTATATCGAGAGCAGTAACAATAGCTGCAAAATATATTGACATAAATCTAGCGTTTTGCTGACTGAATGAGATTTTCGAAGATCAATCATGGGCATAAGTTTAATATACAAATTTAAGAAAATTAGATTTGTCTTTAGAACTTATTTCTTCTACCTGACTGAAACGGAAATTTGAAACAATGTTAAATTGTTGTCTTAAAATGATACTCCAAATTTAGTTATTTAAATTATTGGGTTTTGAATTACAGAGGGTGTTCAAATGAAAGGTACGAAACGTCATTATGGGTATAAATAACTTTATTCATAGTATATACCATAGACTTGAGCACGATTCCATTGATTAAAGGGTCGAGGGATTTCTTGTTCCCAGAATTCCTGTGGCCGTGACGAGACTAGTCTTTCGCAGCGTCCTTGAGTTGGCCGTCAGAGTTGAAACACTTGCTTTTCAGATGTTTTTTCAAGGGATCAAACAAATGAAAATCGCAGGTCGATATGTTCGAACTGATGGTGGATGGTAGAGTTGTTCCTGCTTGATTTTGGCCGGTTCCACGTGTGTTACCGTGGTGACGTGAGGACGCGTGTTTTCATGGTGCAGAACCACACTCTCTGTGAGTAACCTCGATCTTGATGGACTTGCATAGTCTTTGGAGTGTCTTACAGTACACATAAGAGTTAATGGTTCTTAAAAAACCATCTGAAAGATAAGCACTTCCACTCAAAAACAATGTGAAGAAATGGGTCTTGTCACCATGGTCACAAGAATTCTGAATATAAGGAATCACTCGGCTCGTTAATAAATGAAGTTGTTGTACACAGACTTATGGGATATACTTTGAATAAAGTCTTCATTAATACTCATAGTGTTGTTTCGTACTTTTTCATTTGAACACCCCCTGTATATTGTTTGCAAGCTGAGAATTACATACAAGAGGATAAGCAACTCCGTGACAAATTCTGTTCTTAATTTCAGTCTGAGATGTGTTTCAGATGCTCAAATTGTCTACCAGTTTTTACTTATTTTCATCTTAACATTTTGCAGTTATGGTATGCTTTTATAAGCTTTTATAATCGGACAGTCGCACTGACAGATTACTTCTCTATAAATTTGAAAAATGAAAAAAAAATCGAAATTTGAAAGAAAATTTATTGTAAAGCCTCCATACCAAATTTCTTTCGTTTAGATCAGGACATTTTTTAATTAATGTGTTCACTGACAAACAAAACAATGTAAAGGAATAATCCCCAAAGTGCATTTTTCGAACTCAAGGAGGCCTGAAACAGGGATATTCATCAAACGCTCGTTCAATTTTTTCACTTGTTACTGTATTTTCTTGTTT
The DNA here is from genome assembly GCA_026543055.1 of Argiope trifasciata. Taxonomy (NCBI): domain Eukaryota; kingdom Metazoa; phylum Arthropoda; class Arachnida; order Araneae; family Araneidae; genus Argiope; species Argiope trifasciata. The sequence goes on from JAPMOQ010022248.1 coordinate 668,825, forward strand.
TGTATTTTAAATGCAAGAATTTTAAAAAAAGATGTTTTTAATACATGTATGTATTAATGTTGCTTAATTTTTCATACATTTTCTTATTCGTCTTCATGATTTTCGAGTTGAAATTAAATGATTAAAAAGTTAATCATCATTATTGTTTAATCTATGTAGGTTTAAAATCTGAAATTTGTACAAAAAGTTTTAAAAGTAGGTTTTTTTTATCTTCATTCTTTACCTTAAAGCATCTTTCGACATTTTTGGAAAACTCCAGCTGTCATTTCCAAATTTTCATTTTTCTTTTTAATAATCTGCATATACAATCGAAGAAGGCAGTTAAATTTATTCTAAAAAAGCTTTGATGATACAAAAATTTTTGGAAATTACAAGAAATATGAATGCTAAAAAACTTGTTTAGTGAAAATATAATAAATATGGTTAATGAAAAATAAATCGTCCAGTGGATGTGCAATAACAATTTTAACTAATTCATTATCAAATAATGATGTTTTATTCTACAAGAAACTCCAAACATAATCAACAAACGCAGATAAAGCTGCTCAAAACAGCACTTTCAGAAATTAACAACATACAAGCAGTAAATCGTTATCAAACATTCATAACCGCAAAAAGCGCGCCTAGAAACCTCGCTAAAAGAGAAATTTCATTTGACTACTATTTTGAACTGACTACTCTACTCTATGTGTCTTTTCTTTTATAGATCCCATGATAAGGTATCGGATACTTTAGATAAAAATCATATCTTCACTCCTTCTAATCGATATGTTACAGAATTTCCAACAATTCTTAGCTGTTATGTTCAGACTTCAGAAGTTTTATTCTGAAGTCTGAACATAACAGCTAAGACGTCAAGTTTTATCATTCAATATTCATCAAGGCCGTGTGTTACTGATCCAGTATTTATTCAGCATCATTTGCCTTATTTGAAAAACTTTCTTCCGTATTATGAAACTGAATATGTGAAGAAGAAATATCACACATTCATAATAATATAAGTTGTTCGCATTCATTTAAATGTATTTCGTTTGATAGACAATTTTGTGCGAATATTCTTATTTCAGAGCTTATAATATCATTGACTATTTATTTCACTCGTGCATCATTACTTAAAGATTTTTTTAAACTAATGTTTTTTAAAAAATATAGAGTTATTAATAGTAAAATTGTATTTACTTAAAAACAATACTATTATTTTTTGTCTCTATTTTAAGTGTTATTATTAAGCGAAGAAGAATATTTTCTATTCAAAAATTAACAAATAATACTATAAGCAATTATTTTAATAATTAGTTCATTATCCCTATTTCTTAGAGTTATATTTAGAAAACTGTTATGTATATATATATATATATGTTTTCTAAATTCATGTATGATTTTAATGATTTGCTGATATTAATTTTTTTATCATTTTCCAGCTGTAGCTTAAATATCATGGATATCCTTTTGAAAGTTTAATAAAGGATATTGTTTGTAAAGGAGATCTAGTCTTCATACGAAGATGAATTTGCTCATCATCAAGTTTCATTTCATTAAAGAATTTCCAGCCAAATGATGAAGAAAAAATTCTTTTGGCGCAGAGATAATGGAATGTACTTTTAAATAAATGCTATGGAACCGTAATTTCATCGCATCTTTGAGTTTCCAGAAACCAAATTTGCGCCTAAAGATCATCAAATTATGAAAATTATGAATTATTCATCACCATTTGAAGCACTTTCATTAACGGCACTCATAAATGTTACTTGTTGAAGATTTAAGCTAAATATTTCAACAAAGACTTTAAAGAAAATGTTTCATCGTGTCAGAAGCCATTTTTTAAAAATCTTTGATATCCTACGGTTGTTAGATGGCTAATGACATGTTGTGATTGTGTATAATTCATGCATACATATAATGAGTTTTTCTTATAATTATCATATCATGAATAAAATTATCATTTTTATTTTCTTTCTAAACGCCTTTATTTAACTTTACTCTTTTTTTCCTGTTTTTAAAGATGGAAATTCGTAATTGATTTTTAATTCCCATCCTGGTGTGCAATATTTATATTTTTATTTTAATGTAATCAATGAAGTATTGTGGGTGAAATGTATATTTAATGCACATATTCGACTTAAGAAAAATTAATTTTAATTAAATCAGATAATGTGGAAAATTTTAATTATATTTTGATTCCATGTGATGTTTGTCCTTCGATTGTGAATTTGAGGCCATTAAAAACATGGAGGTCAAAATTAATCTAATTATAAACAGTTCGATAAAGAAGATAAACCACAATAAATATCAAGGGACACAATTTAATCATTCCTATAATAAAAATATTTTATGATAGTGTATGGTATAAAAAAATTTATTAACTCGATAACGTATAACGACACTTTATTTTATTTAAAACAAACACGCACACACATGGCAACGCAGAAAAGGGGGATAAATGAAGCGAATATAAAAATAACATTTACATAAATCAACAACATGCAAGTAAATAAAAAACAACTCAACAGAAATCAACTGAGAAATTTTCTGTCAATTCTTCAAATAAAGAATTCAAATATTTTCCATATAGATCATGTATCAAAGCATAGAGCTTTGTTTGCTTTGTCACCTAGTTAGGGATTTCAGCAAAATATATAATACACAGAAAGGGACATTTCTAGAACATAAGAAAATTACTTTTAATGCTCATAAAGAGCATTGAACCATTTTTAAAATCTATAGAATACAAACGTTGCTACAGCAGAAAATTCGAGAATTTGCTTAATTCCTGTAATCTAATTTCTTTTGCAAATAAAGACATCATTTTATTGATTACTTCAGATGATTTTTGACTTTTCATTTTTTCTTAAGTTTTATATGCGACACAGTTAGTTTATGAGTTATCGTACTCACAGACAGACATTCCTTAATAGTACACTCCCTAAATTGTAGGGGGCCGCGGTGGCCTGGTGGTAAGGTCTCGACTTCGGAACCGGAGGGTTTAAGGTTCGAGACTCGATTCCACCGGAGAACCGTCGTGTGAGGAAGTTTCTGTCAGGCCAAACGTTCTCCCGGTGGTGTGGTGTGGGGTGGTGTGAAGAGGGGGGTGCCAGTTCAAGTGTCGTCCTCGTCATCTGATCTTGGTTCAAAATTACGAGGGTCGTCCCAAAATAGCCCTCGTGTTTCTTTAAACGGGACATTAATAAAACTAAACTAAACCCTAAATTGTAGACATTTATAGACTGTAATTTCATTAATGCATTTTTCACATTTCTTGTGGAAGCCGACCACCCCGCCACCACTGAACTTAGCAGTATCGACAGGATTTGTTGCGGCCAATTGCTGTCTTTAGTATCACCCATTCTTACATTAACCGACCTGTCATTCTCTTAGAGGTAGTTAATTAATGTCCTTTTCCCTCACCTTCACACTCTCAAGCAGTTGGTAAGAAACTGACAATCATTGACATCAAGTCCTTCAGGATTTTGAGATTACCTGGTATCATTGTAAACTGGCTGCACTTAAATCATTGTTTTCAGTCTTCAAGTTTTTTTGTTAACTTTGAGATTTCCAGTGATAAATAGTGCCAATTTCTCCACAAATGCGTTTATTTTCCTGCATTCTTCCAAATCTTTGGAAACATGCAGGAATTCTCCCATGTCCAGATATAATTTGGGCTATCAGTGGATGATATCTGCTTATTTGCGTTTTTCACATTGTGGGAGATCTGAAATGTTCAGATTCGTCAGAATCTCAAGGTCTTACTTTTTGATTATCATACTGCCTTATAATTGCAGTACAATTCTTGCATGATAAGATAAAAATAAAATTACCTTCTATATTTTTTTATTAAATGAAAAATCAGATATTATATCTGTTTTAGCTTTCTTTTGTTATTTTTTTCAATTGTAAATACACTTTTCTAAGTCCATACACTTTTTTAAAGCTTTTTATAAACATTAAAAAGTTTTATTCAGAAAAATCGGCGGCTTCCCAACAAAATAGGCTAGGAACTGTGAAAGCCATCAGGCTGAAATTAAACGCAGACAGATTCGTTTTAAGAAAAATTACTGAAAGGAAGCTGCTAAGAAAATAAATTTATAAAAATATAAATTATGTAAATTATAAAAGTTTTTTAACTAAATTATCAAAACTCTTATTAAATAAGTTTAATTAATTATCTGTTTATGCTACATTAAAATATAAATTATTCATTTAACTCACTGCTATGTTTCATTTGACAGATTTTGCAAAATAATAAATTTTTGATGCCGCTTTTCTTAAAAGATTATTATTATAATCTCTCATTATAGTTAAATGTTTTCATTAAAAGTAAGAAAATTTTTAATTGACAATTTTGTTTAAATTTCTAGATAGCTTATTTTTATTATTATTTTAGCCAGCATAATCCGTTATGAAAAATGAACGCATGTGACCGAAAGAGTGCCAAAATTTAAATTCTATCAGGGTAGACTATCAAAATCAATAAACCATGCCAATTAAGTTAAAATACATTTAATGACGTATAAGGAGATGAGTTACAAGGATAAAAAACTATTTGGGACAACATTTAACATATATGGATAAAAATGATACTCGGGGCTACATTATGCTTTACGCTTGCTTCCAAGACGTGGACTGATTCTGTATGGCAGCGGCTGCAAGAGGGCTAAGGAAAACTGTTAAGCGTAACTGTTACTGCATAAACTAAAACATAAATATATTCAGAAAGAGTATATTTACTATATTTACTAAGAGTATACTTACTATATTAATGAAATCTTATTTAAACCAACCATTTCTCATATTGATTTAGAAATGTGTCAAAAGAGAAAATCATTATCAGAAAAGTTATTAGAAAAGGGCTATATAGGGACAGGGGTTAACTAAGGCAAGGGTATTCGGGGAAGTTGCCCTGGGCCCGTACATGAGAGTGGGCCCCCAAATCAAAAACTACCATAGATAAGCTCTTCTTCTTGCATACAGCAGACCACCCCGCCATCACTGAACGTAGTAGTATCGACAGGATTTGTTGTGGTCGACTGCCATAGATAAGCTCTATGTATTTTCTATGTATTCCATAGATAAGCTCTATGTATTTCTATGCACATTTCTTCATTACTGAAATAGTGAAAGAAAAGAGGTCCTAAAAAGATTTTTGCCCCAGGCTCCAATTGGACTAAGTCGGGCCCAGAACGAGGAGTAATGTCAGGAATAACAATTCGTCCAAATTCACCATTTTACAAAATCAAATGCTATAAAATCACTGAAAACGGCATATTGAAACAGCTATGAATGATTTCATGTCTTCATATCGCAAACAATTTCGCGCTGCAATGTGGTCGCAAATAGCGAATTTCGTCATTTCCAATGACGCGAAGCCAGAACAAGGCCAATGTAAACTTGTTTACACCTGTTTCTCAATATTTGGCACGAGGGGGTGTAGCTCAGTGGTAGAGCGTTCGCTTTGCATGTGAAAGGCCCGGGGTTCGATCCCCCGCACCTCCAAGATGGAAAGGGGAAAGTTTTTTTGTCAGCTCAGTTTTTTTTTTAATTCCTTCTCTTATTAATTTGTATAGGATTCCGATTATACATTAAGAATCGACAGGTGAAAATATTATTTAAAGAAAAACCTATCTCTCAAGAGATAAAAAAAAAAGGGGTGTGGGTAAACTGCGAAGTTACCTGAACAACATTTATTAAACCTTCTACTATAATTTTTTAAATAAAATTAAGACACATTTCCTTAAAAAAAAAATAAACATTGTATTATGATAATTTTAACACTCTGTTTTTACAAATTTTATGCGTTTTTTTTTTAGAATTTTTGAAAATGTTTTTGATCTTGCTAAAGCTGAAGATATATCAAGGTTCATTAAAATATTCCAAACAATTTTTACATTCTTGTACAATACTAAGGCTAGATACAGACAGCTAGAGGTCATTAAACAACTGGCTTCTCAAATCTGGTGTTTTTTTCTATTTTAATTTTAATCTCAGTTTTAAGCAGTAAATGCGTGCGAATTGAAATAAAATTAATCAATTTATTAATAAAAAAGGAAAAACGTTTCATTTTTCTTAACTCTCAACTTGGTAACAGTGTCGCTCTAATGAAAGAAAAAAAATTAAAAATTGGAACTAGTATTACACAACATAGTTTTTTTTTAAAATGCCTTTTAATGCTATCCAATATTATTTTATAGCGAGAGTCAAAAACTTAAATTATCATTCATTATAATTATTTTAAAAAAAAACTAATTTAAATTAAAATATTATTCAATTATTATTATTATTTATTTACTTTTAAATTATTATCATTATTTTAAGTTACAAACAAAATAAAAATAAAAAATATGTCAAAGATAATTAATTAGGTATGTTGTTAGAATTAGGTTCCAAAAAAAGATGTTATTTTTTTTAAAAAACAAAGTAGCATTAACGGCTCTTAAAATTTAAATTGCTCTAAAAAAACATTGCAAAAATAAATAAATAAATAATCTGGAGACCTTTAGAATTGTTTGTCAGTTGCTGTTTGTTATGGAAGAATCCCAATTCGATTGGTACAAATGTGCTGCGACAGTTTAATTTTGCTGCCTATTCAATAAATAAATCAATCAATAAATAAATTCAATATTTAAAGTTTTCTTTAAATAAAAATAATTAAAATAAACGTGTGACCTTCATAGTGTAAATCAACCCAATATTAGATGATTTTCCATGTCACTGGGATAATATATGAGCAAATTATATTAATACGAAGTGTTTAAAACAAAAATGCCAAAACATCATTTTATTAACCAGTCGCCATTCAAACAGCTTTTGGAAAGTCGAAAACGGAGCAACTTTTTCGACCTGACAGTCGTTTCTTTAAAACGTTTCGTTTTTGTGTGGCTCGGTGGTCTAGGGGTATGATTCTCGCTTTGGGTGCGAGAGGTCCCGGGTTCAAATCCCGGCCGAGCCCTTTGAACATTTTGCTTTCGTTAGATATTTCGTTAAAAACATGTTAGGAAATCAGATGAGATTAAATTTGAGTGACGAACTAAATATGCTTTCATTTTATATTTAAAACTTACATTTGGTCAATACATCTAAAAAGATATCATGGGATATCTGAAAAATATGAAACTGAAGTTAACTATAAAAAGGATGAAATTAATATATTTGTAAATATTAACGCTGTCCTTTTTATAAATAGTTGTATGCATACTATATTATTTAACCCGTATAATAAAAGGATCTGGGTCTAAAAAAGGAATTTCTGGTGCTACAATTAAAGATGTTTTTTCAGAATCAAAGAAAAGAAGAAATAGAAATACAAAGTTTAGATTCCATTTTATAAATTTATTAAAAGATAACATCAAGCTGAATTATTTTTGCAGTGCTTCTTTTCCCTTAAAAACAAAACATTCTAAAATAATATTAATGCCTACTAGTAATAGAGAAAATGTGTATATGTGTGTGATACTAAAAAACAAACAGTTTAACCGAAAACTACTAAATTTGGCATAGATATACTTTGGAAAACAGAATTAAGGTATTTGAATTTTAAAATTTTAATTATTTTAAAAATCAGTGAAATTGTGATGTTTTTGCACCATAACTTCTGCAAACATAATAGAAAAAAATATATCCCTCTTAAAATTCAAAAATTATCTTTTTAATTATACAATTTTAATAGTCGTGCTAAATTTACCGAAAAAAATTTTTAATGCTTTTTTTTCTGGCCTAATTTTTAATAGTAGCTTACATTGTTCTCCTGAAATTTAAACCGTTTTTATTTTTAGTAAATATGTGATTTTTGAACATAACAACTATGTGGAATATATGATTCCCATGATTTTTTTTCGTTTATTAAAAGCTAAAAATGAATTATTCTATTTAATTTGAGTGCAGTTGTCAAGATGAATAAAAAGGTACAGAATTTCAATAATTAGGAATTCGAAGATGGATTGAACAATTAACAATTTATAATTGCTTTGATGATATGGGACTGGTTTCCATTCGAGAAGCACATGTACAAAATGAGCAGAATATGAGTCAGACTATTAAAATAGCATGATTTTAACAGTGCCCACGTTACTTTAAAATAATTCATTGATGAAATCATGAGTGTATAAAATCATGAAAGTTAAATATAACTAATATCCCTTTCGAATTAGTTGATCTACGTAGGTGACTAGTAACTTACTTAGAAAATAACATTTTCAGAATGTTGTTGCATCAAAAATTTTCAAAAGTGTGGGTCTGTGGTCAAATTTTAGGATTTCTAATCATAGGATAATAATTCAAAGAAATGAACCACAGCAAAGAATTTCTTTTTATTTCTATACTAGCCGTCTTTGATGACAAACCGGTTCGCCAATCTCAATTCTGGTTAAAATTTACAGTTAAGTATATTATGTAACTTATCTTTAATAGCTCCTTCATCAAAATATTTTTAAGCCTCCGATTTTAAGTCATAATTCACTTATGCTATTATAATATTTATTTATTTAGCAGAAACTTAAATAAATAATAATTATGAAAAATAATTTTTAATATGCTTCAATGAGCAGTTTGAAATATTATAGAAAGATAATTTACTTCTTTCGCGAGACAATTCTAAACTTAAAATTTCAGCGTTTTGTAACACTATCTATTTTTTCGGGAGGAGAGAAATGAAACAAATTATGAGAACTTTATTTTTAATCACATATAATTAACTTACTTTGAAAAAACCTATTAATCTTGAGAATAGAGAATACAAACACATTAGCATAATAGCCTCGATAATGTTTTTTACGTGTTTTTCCAGTAAAATTACCACTCTGCATAAAGCTAGACTGTAACTTAAAAAAAATTGGTTAATTACAAAAAGATTGAGACCAAAATCATGAATATCGTGAATATTCAGATATTTGCTTTTAGAGTTTCGGAGAGGGCAGTATTATACTTCGTAATACAGTGGAAACATCTGAATGTTCAATTCTAAATTTATTAGAGAATTGCTAAATTCTTTAATAAATTTTAACAAATTTACTAACAACCTTTTTTCATTTCCTATTATTAATTATCTCCCTATATATTTATGTATTTATACATCTTGTTCAAATTTTCAGTCGTTGATAAAATACATTTTATTCCTCCACTCTTCAAATGCATTTTTTTAAACTTGAAGTGGATGACAATACAGTTTGGTTTTTAAATATTAATTCATTAATATAATTAATTTTTAATAATTTAATTAGAGTTTGATCAGTTAGTAACGAAACTTGAAACCAGCAGGTAATAGCTCGATTGGTAAAATGGAGGGATTTCACTATTTCTGACATGAAGGAGAAAAATGTGAGTACAATTCTTGCAATATAGATGAGATAACTCATTGTACTGGTACAATATTTATACTCATTTTATAAGTACTGTACCAGTATTAGCTTCATAAGTTAGAAACGAAAAAGAAAAAGAAAGGAAACGAATAAATAGTAACAAAGAAAAGAAAATGGAAAATTACCTGAATTCCTATTTTGTAACTTCTATTTTGTAACTTAATATTGTGATCATATCATATATATATACACCAGCGGGTGACCGAGCTCCGCTCGGAGAAAACAGGTATCGAAGCTAACTGGAAGATTTAAATTTTCAATTATGATTCATCAAAACAATACATGCCATAAGAAAATTTGTGAAACCATTGGTGAAAAGATAACCGGTTAAAGTGCACCATTGTAAACTATTCTAAACAAAGTTAGAGTTTGGAAAGGGAACTATTCTATACAAAGGTAAAGTTTGAAAAGTCATAGAAAATAAAATGCATAATGGTTGAAACCTATTAGGCAATAGACAAAGAAAATTTAAGTGCTGCCATCTATAGCCATTATGGAGAACTAATAAAGTTTGAAAATATCCTATCTGTAACTCCGAACTGCTTGACCGTAGCGCTTCAAAACCGGCGCCAATCGATTCCTCGGGGCCAAAAACCCCAGACCCCCAAGTTTACCGGAGTTTATTAATTCTGGGGCGATTTTCGACTTGACAACCATTCCTCGTATTATAGTATTAGATATTAATTGTAATTATTTAATAAAAAAGTAACTAAAATAAAATTTTTAAAAAAATCTTTGTTGACCTAAGTAGGAATTGACTTTAAATTTTTTTTATTTATTACTAGTTTGTCCACAAAACAGAAACAAAATTCGGCACAGTACTACAATTTTAATAACAAAATCATTTACGAAATATTATTTATCTACGTCACTGCATTTTCGATTTATCACATCTATATGGAGGCAAAAATACAAACCGGCAGATGAATAATCCTTAGAAGGATTTATATCCAAACGTGACATACTTTAAATGCTAAATTTTTGAATCAGATTGTATTCATTTACTAGTTTATACTTCGAATTATCGATTTGAGATAGACAGATAGATTTCTGCGAATTGAATTTTTCGAAAGATTTGATATCTTCAAATTTTGATGTAAATAATCACAAATGAATTTTTGATCGTCTGCCCTACGTATTTTTATGCTATCATGTTCAGAAATAGTCGTAAAGCATTCTAAAATTGTATCTTGTGGTGGCAGGGAGCTCTAACATGTGGAAATACTTCAGAATTTGAAATTCAAATTTTTTTCGATTGGAATATTTTCTCTCGGTAACATCTCATACATGAGAATGCGAAAAAGCTTGATTTCTGAATGCTTATACTTAAATCCACAGAAATGATATATTTTATACATTTTCTGAATCTCTTTTTCAGTTCCTACTATTAGTTCACTCTTTCTACATATGTTTGTATATCTTGTTCAAATTTTCAATCGTTAATAAATTACTTTTTATTCATCCACTCAAGTTCAAATACATTTTTTAAACTTATAGTGGATGACACTAGATCTTAATATAGTCTTTTTCAAATATTAATTCATTGATTAAATTTAATTAATTTTTAATACTCTCTATAGAGTTTTAGCAATTAATAAAATTAAAATCAATAGGCAGTAGCTCGATCGTTAAAATGCAAGGATTTCACTATTTTTCGCGTGAAGGAGAAGAATGCTAAAATAAACACTTAAAAAATTGTCTACCAAAGTAGGAATTGAATTACATTTTTTAAAAAAAAAATTCCCATTAACAGTATCGATTATTTCAGAAAAACCAATAAACCGAGCTGTCAAACATAAAACAATAATTTTGACAACCTTATCCACTGAAATATATACAGTGTAAATCAAAAACAAAATGAATAAATAAATAACAAAAAATTATTTTAACTTATAATTAAAAATAAATGTGAGTGTACGCGTGCGTGTGTGTTTGTGGTGGTTATCTATAAGCAAAACTGTTTTCCCTAGATCTATTAAACTTGGTACATACATACTTAAGAGAATGATAAAGTGACATTTTTTAAAAATTTTAACTGTAATTTTAAATCACTAAAAATTAAGTTAAATTTTAAGTAAGGCTTAAAACTTTGGGCCATGCTGTCAACTCTATTAGCACATATATATTGTAAGATATTCTCACGATGTTTTTTAACATTCTGAAATCCAACAATTATTGTAAAGACATTGTAAAAATATTTTTGCTCATTTTGTGCTAATATTGGAAAAATGGTATGTGAATGGACTTTCTGCTCCAGAAGGTTATATCAATAATGGCTCGTTGAATAATTTGTACGGTGATACTTGCCTGTACACAGCACTGAAATCTGAGGCAGTGGTACATATCTATTTTATATAAGGATTCTCATCTGTAGTCGATGATCCTGTTCTTTCCTGATTTTCTTTCCGTACGTACAAATTTCGAAGTTTTCATGATTTACGAATACTCGATATTCATAGTAGACTCACACTTGAAAATTCAAATTTCATCACATCTCAGAGTCACAAAGCTGTGTCCCATAGTGCGCCGATTTTATCCCTTATTCAAAGTCTCTTAAATCTTCATACTCTAACATAGCAAACAGTAAGAACCGATCTTACGGTTTTGTTAGACACCTAATGTTTTATGTAGATGCAGCCAGCCACATAATGTTACGCTATTTGGTTGCACAGTAGGGATGATGAATATATTACGATTGGCTTTTCTGTAACCAGTATCAAAATGTCACGATTACCAGTGATCAATACTTTTATAAGAGAAGTGTGATTCAAGTTCTTCGCATGATTTTATATGTGATACATCGATTACAAGCCCTGAATCACGATAAAAAATTACAATCAATACGATCTGTCCATGAAAGCTGAAGAACAAGAATTCAATCATGCGTAAGGTTTCCGCTAGTTTCGACACCCCCTTGCATTTATGGATATGGACGTAAATCTATTATCCTACCCATTGTAGCACCACTCTCGTCTCATATGCCAATCGGGAATTTCTCTCAAATTGTTGGTAAAATGAACAGATATCAAAGAATTTCGGAAAACCAGAAGTAAAAGAAAAAAAAAAGACGAAGGAGTCATGCATGTTCAAGGAAAAGACACATACCCCAATTACTGTTGCTGGACTTACTGGCCATATGCAGATACTTTCCTGTTTCACGAAGAGTTGCTAGTACATCTTCAGATAAGGCACGTTTTAACCTGTTTTTATTTCCCCTTTTGTGGTTTCCTGGGGTTCTTTGTTGTGTTTATTTAACTAATTTACCTACAATTTTCCGGTAAACTGGACAAACATCAAAACACCCCAGAAAACCACAAGAGAGGATCAAGAGTAATAACACGTGCACCGTCTGAAGAATCCTGGATCTTTGGAACACAGCTTAATTGAGGCAATAACGGAAAAAAGGAGAAATCTATTGACGATTTGAAAAGTGTATGGGCCGGTTATTCTTGGATTTACAGTATTACTGTTATCATTCGAAAGCACATATGACTGAAATCGGGGTTATTCACAGGAAAGTGTTTGTAAGTGCAAAATCGCTCTAAATAGTATCGGTGACTTGACTTCTTGCCTTTCAGTGATTTGGCTTAAGAATAATTTTAATTGCACGTGAAAGGACCCGCCATTGATATCCTCTACAGGCGCCATCTATTGACAAAATATAGAACTAAAGTGAAACTTAATAAAAAATGACATTTTGTATTTACATATTTTTTATTTATTATGACATATTTATTTATTAACATTAATTAATTAAAGGGTTAATATAATTAAAACTAAAAAGTAGGCTTAAACAGATAAATGAAGTCAGTCGTACTTCACTCAAATACATTATTAATTATAATTAAGACGTGTTATTATTAAAAATATTGAATAATTTTTCTTTAAAAGTGTAATTGAAAAGCAGTTATTTGGAATAAAAATTTAAAAATAATAAAAGCAAAAATATTAGTCATTCAAAAATTCTTGGATTATACATCTCTATTGCACAGCTCTCTTACATGCAAGCCTGCACAAATTTTCCTAGTCCTTCAGTGCATTTTGCTAAAATACATTTCAAAGAGTTTGGGAGTACCACTTATTTCACAGAGAACTTTACTTCATCCTTTTTTTAAAAATTGTAATTCTCATTTTCATAAACTAATAAAATGATAATTAATTTCAGAGAAGTAATATATACAAATATTTATTACTCAAATTTATATTTCCATTTGAACCTGCCTTCTATAATCTATTCTAAGAGTGAAAATCAGTTAGAAGCGAAATCACTTCCTCTTTGACTGAAACTTATATTCTTAACTCGAAATTTTAAAATAGATATTAAATTAAATTATACAATCCAAAAATAGATGCCTAAGAGCACAAGATTCTTATCGAATCAAACTCTCAATTACCATACTTGGGAAGGTCATTTCAAGGTTTTGTTAGTTCAGTGAATGAGATGCTGGTAACGAACAAAATGGTTCCAACCTCAAATATGATATTAAGAGGAGCAGAGCATTAAAGAATAAATGAGATGCTCTAAAAATTGGGTATTCGCTTTCATACAGTAATTTATGATTAATAGCATTGTCATTAGTATTGTAATTAGCTTTAGGAATATGCATAGCATAGAAAACAATTTAGTGAAATGTAGTTTTCAGTTTTAGTGTCTAAACCCCTGCTAACATAAAATATCTAACAAAATTAATAAGGCATGTAGGGATGTTGGTCAATACTTTGGATCAATATATTAATATTAATAATATATTGATAATTAATTTATGATATAAGATAATTTTTGGTCAATATATTAATCATTATAGGAACTCAATAATGATTAATATAAAAAAAGTATCTGGCTGCTTACATTCTTTCAATATTGAAATAAAGGATTATTTTCCGTATTATTGTGCACTATTTGTTATTTGATACTAATAAACAAGAAGAGACACATTCTGAATGAATCGGTTGATCGTCTACCATTCATGGGAAAATCTTTAGTTGTATGGCTTCAGAACAAATGAAAAGGAAAACGAAGTGGCTATCAAAGTGTTGCGATAAAATCACTAATTATAAATGGGGGTGGAATTAATGCGAATAATTGAAATTATCAAAAAAAAATTAAAGGAAATTCATCTAACAAGGCACCTCTAGATTGATAATATTTAAACCAACGTGCAATCGGCTATATCTTTTTATCATTCTTGATTCAATATTCTGTAATTCAGCAGTATATTCCTTTGACAAATGAATAATAGAATGCCGATATATTAACCAGAATATTCTTAGAATTGTACAAAATATGAAAAAATAATTAAATTAAAACCTACTTTGGCAAATTTCAAGTAATTTGAGAATACATTTATTTTAGAATTTAAATTTTGATTACTGAGATCTGGATTTTTAAAACAGTTGTTCGTATGCCCCAAAATACACTGATGAATTGAATCAATCCAAATATTTTGAAAAAGTAGATCGTGCTTTATGCTTTGATAACTCTGCAGAACTATTTTCAGTTATATGATTAAAGTGAAAAGTAGGCAATGCTTTTTCAGAATTTAAATCCAAACTGTCGTAAATTTTTTATTTTAATGATATTTTGCGCTTTCTACGGTCGTGATTTAAAACAATACCTATAGTCCATAGTTCATGGTCTTCATATCTTGCCAATTTCTCTCCTTTTCATTTTATTCGCTTTATGGGGATGGGATCCTCAGGACACAAGAGAAGAATGTTTTGTGTTTCTAAAGACCTTATCACACGGTGAAATTTCGTTAGCACTTTTCCGTTTCAACCTTTAAGAACCGGTCGAGCAAGTTTTACGTCATCGACAACTTTTTCTAACCAGTTTGAAAATGCTGACGAAATATTGTCTGCCAAAGAAATTCAACCAATCATGTGAAACTTTGAAATAATGTCACACAAGTGACGTCACTTTCATTGTCGTTTGCTGGAGGAAAGTGCCGACGATATTTTGCCGTGTGATAAGGCTTTAAGATGTAATCATTCCATACACACCTGGAGGAGGGTCGGGGATCAGCCTATACTCCATCTTTTCTTTCAGAGATGTTGGCTAAGGCCACTTATGTTTTCATAGAGTAATATCGATGAAGGGAGTTTAAATTGAAGGGGATCCATGACTCATTTTTTCTTACTCACTTACAACCTGCCTACTGCCAACTTTAAGATTTTATAATAATATCGTGCATAACATTGATATCGACTGACCTCCTTGATACCAGTTTGGTGAATTCACCTAAGAATGACGGATCATGTATAAATTTTTAAGCATTATGAATAAAATATTTTTTATTACATTTTTCAACCTTCCAAGGTAAAAATATCAATACTGAGGAAAATTGAAATTCATTTAACTTGAATTTGTAATTGCATAGTTACAATTTTGATAATACCATTGCATTTCTGCTGTTTTTGATAACGAAACATTGCTAGCGTTTATTGTGACGTTTCATTGTACATTCACCTGAGAAGGATTAATCTATACTTATAATAAAGCTCAATGTGTGTGTGTGTGTGTGTGTGTGTTGGCGCTCTACAGGCCAGACCGTTGGACCTACAGCTACCAAATTTGGTACATGTATACCTTAGAGGTCCGGAATGTGCACCTCGGAGCCCTTTTTTCGAATTTTTAATTAGAATTTGAATCAATTAAAATTTAAGCGAAATTTCGATGTTTTTCCGCTATAATTTCCGAAAATATTATTGCACAAACATGATTTTTATATCAATTTAAAGATAAAAAAATTAGCTTTCTAATGGTATCAGTTTTTTTAATTTATAATGTAAACTTCTATTTTTAATGAATTTTTAAAGAAATATTTTAACCATGTTTTTATCACGTGACTGGATAAAATAAAAGAATGCCGGAAGTTCAAATAAAAAAAATATCATCGCAAAATAAATCTACAGAAATGCAACTTTCAGCACGTGACTGGATAAAATAAAAGAAATATAAAATGTGATATTTTCTTTGAAAAATAAATGCAAAGCAAAGGTTTCTACAATCGTTTGCAATATCTATATCATTAACTCAATAAATCTTCTTCATTTACGGTAAACTTGATTGAATTTTGACAGGATATGCATTGAAATCCCGACTTAATGGCATATTTATGTAATCGTTTGCAATATCTGTATCATTAATTTAATACTTTTTTTCCCTTTCTCGCTTTCTTTAAAAAAACATATTTAATATTTTGGCAACATCATCGAATTTTTTTTTAATATTTTGGAAGCATAACCGATGGTTAAAACTGACGTATTTATAAAATTAAAGAATATTACAAGGAAAAGGTGTACTTTTAAAACTTTCCGTCCATCATCTTAAAGAAAATACTAATTTCAGGTCAATCAATGCCCGGTATTACTTCAAGGCTAATGAATATGTGATTTAATTGAAAATTTTAGAACGCTTTACTCATGGCGAACCAGCTGGTCGCCAAAGGCGGCTAGTTTTATATAAGTGAAAAGAAAATTTCTTTTTTTAAAGTTGATAATTTTTTACGTCTTATGCAACAAAGAGGTTTTATATTCCTTTTCGTAGTTATATTTAGAAAAAACGTTATCGTGTAAATATTCTCATCAAAAATTCATACTTTTTGGCATGTGATTTCATAGAACTTTGTAAATGAAACCATTCATTTCTTCTTTGGAATTAGAAAAAAAACGTTAGATGAATGCATGATTCCCAACTAATTTCATACTATTTTTATAGGCCTTTTTTATTCTTTAAAAACTATTTTGAAAAAAATTAAGCTTTTTTTTCTTCTAAAATGCTTGTTTTGAATCTAATTTTTAAGGAAGAATTATATAATATATTTATACATTCATCTGAAAAATGATTGCTTTAAAACTGAATTTATCCATTTAATACATTGTTTAATATTTATTACATTTTTTTACGATTTAGGGTTTGAATTTTTTTCCCCAATTTTTTACGAGTTAAATTTCTTCCTGCATTGCCAGTGAACGAATGTATACATTCTTTTGTGTTCATAAAAATAAAGAAGATATTAATTTGATTTTACTATAAAATAGTAGCTAAGTAAGAATCTTATACGATGTATAACTGCATTAATATTCAAATTACAACAAATGATATTATACGGTAAGCGACAAATTTAATAATTAATATTACTTCTTGGAATGAAGTTTTCAAGCAAATAAAAAATCCCTTGTGTCCATCCAAATGTCATTTAAATATAATTTTTTAACTTGCATTTTACCTTTTTTTAGTATCAAGTCAACTAAATTATATTTTGAGATATCTACAATAACCACAATCAGGGTTAGTGAATCAGATGTATTCTCCAGGGATTTTCAAAAGAGATTCTAAAAAAAATAAGTAATTTAAAATTTGGCGAAAAATAAAATAAAATTGTTTTGATTGTATTTTTTTATACTATTCAAAACAAAAGCAATTAACCTTTAACTAGGGAGGTGAAAATACAGGATTTAACTGGGGAATTCCGTTCTACGAGACCGCATTTCATTTGCACTCGAATCAAATTTTCTAATGAAAGTATTAAATTGAAAATCGACCAGTATATTCTGCAGACATTTTTCTTACTATATAAATATGTTTTAGAAATTTTTCTAAATATTTTGTTACTGAAAAAAGTAAGTACGTCGGAACATACATTTTCTTCCCAAATTATATGTAACAATAAATGACATTCTTGAAAACACATGTTACTTCATACTTTTTAAATCATATTTATTTTTCCAGTATATGAAGGTATATAGAAAATAATATAATGTATAATTCAAAAATTATATGAAAAATTAAAAAAAAAAAATTCAGAATGGGAAAAATTGGCTCTCTTTTTACAGGTTGTGTGATTTACATAGCATCGTAGTAATAAGGTGGTAAGTTCATAAGCCACATAACAATTTCCAGACTGGAGTGTACACTTTTGTCTAGGGGTTAAGTTACACAGCTCCTGACCCAATGGTGCCAAGATCAAACCTCAAGAATGCACAAGGTCCCACCGTCCGCCACAATGGTTTGTGGGAGGTGGAAGGTCTGTTCCTGAAAAGTGTATCAGTGGATAGGGGACTTTTCCTATGCATGACCGAACTCTTCTTCGAGAACTTCTATTGAACAGATAGTATCGATTGTTACGTTCTATAGTGATCCAAGTCTTATAAACTAAATATCACCAGAAAGATCAAGGATTTGAATATTTAATCACACCCATCTTTGAAAAGTATTGATCACTTGTATTTGTGGGGACTTTTTGATATTGGTTACGTAGTAACCGCTCGTAAAATAAAATATTCGTCATCCCAAATGCTGTTATCGTTACCACTATATGATAATAAAGAACTAAGTTTATAAATATTATAAGTTTATAAATATAACTCTTTTTTAATACACGATATTAAAGAACAGTTCTTTTCTGTAAATTTCCCTGTGTGAGATTTTAGAAATGGAAGCTGTTACTTTGCAACTGCAACTGTAATTCTAGGATCTGTTTTCAATTTTTTTTTTCAACTCATCAGGCGCTCCTTTCTGATTGTTAAATTACAGTAATCATGGGTGACGGAAACATCAATGAGCGAAAATGTGAAACTCCAAATTGTGAGAAATCTGCAAAATTAAGGTGCCCAACTTGTATTAAATTAGGCATTAGTGGGTCCTTTTTCTGTTCTCAGGTAAAAGTTTTAAAATATTTATTAAATCCTTGTATTCTTTTAAAATCACGTGTTTTTGAAGGAGAGATGAGCTCAAATTTATGTTATTAAGTTTATTCTCGCAAAAAATGAATAGAAACTGCTGTAAGAACGCAACATACATGGAGCGAAATAAAAATTTATACCGGCTGTTTAAAATTAGTGTCAATCGCTAATTCATTTATCAGAAAACTCAACATGCGGAGTTAATTTATCTATACTCTTTGCTTACTGAACGGCACAAATAATTTTTCTAAAATTTAAGCTAGCCATTTTCTTAATTATATATTTGTATCAAAGTGAGGTAATTTTATATAATAATTTTATTTTAAAGCAAATTTTAGTTTCCCACATGTAATATTCGTTAAAGAAATAATTTCTTTTTTTCTAGAGGAATCTCTTTCTCTTGTTTAAATTAAAGATTATTTTGACTAGTTGTTGCATTACGAAAAAATAAATGATGGGGATATATTTTACAATGATGCAACAAAATAAAATAATATCTGGTTAGGAAAAATAGCTAATCTTTTATGTTTATATTTTATGCTCGATTGAATGATTTTTTAAAATTTTAATTATGGATTAAAATTTAATAATGCTATTTCTTAGGATTTGTTACTACTATGTATTGAAGTTGAAAAGTTCTTAATAATTTGACAATTATCAAAATACTTATCAATTGTATCTAGCACAGCTACAATTTATTTCTAAACATGCAGCTTTCTATCAAGTCTATGTGTAATGTTGCTATGCATGTTCAGTTTAATTGCATTTGTGCTAGTATGGGGAGGGAAGAATGAGAGGTTTTAGTAAATAAAAAAGTGCTATATTATATGTGTAGTGATCAGTTGTATTACCATTATTTTTTAATACAAAACTTTAATTATTTAATACACAATCAATTTCATTGAAAGTTTTTAAATTAACATCTTTTTCCAGGAATGTTTCAAAGGAAATTGGGATAACCACAAACAAATTCACAAAAAAGCAAGTAAGTACATTGTCTATGATTAATGTCAGTCATGATGCAATTATTGTACTATAAATACTTTTACTGTGCTTGATAATTTATCAATCAATTTGTTTTAAAAAATGAGAATTTTAAATTTTAAAATTATTTTTTTTACAATTTTTTTTTATCTAGTATTTATTATTCCATTCAAAATATATTTAATCTAAATTGCAATATTATCTTAATGTCTGTGCTATTATTCTTGGTATTCCATTTGAAATCTTCCTTTTTTATGTATTTCTTCAGAGGCTATAGCTGTCAAACCTTACAATCCTTGGCCTGATTATGAATTTTCTGGCAAACTCAGACCTTATCCTGTTGTATGTATATTTATTATTGCTTTGAATTAATCTTCTATAATTGTTAGCAAATTACTCATGCTTTTTAAAATTTTTATTTTAAATTTAGACTCCTAAAAGAGAAGTACCTGATTATATATTAAGACCTGATTATGCTGATCACCCACAAGGTGAGAGAGTATTTTCAATGTTTACTGAATAGAGAAAAATTAGATTCTCATATATTAGCTGCATACCATTTGTGTTTATAAGTTCTTTTATAGTTAAAATTTAACTATGTTAGTTTGAGATGCAACTAATACTAAAGTTTGCTAACGCCATGTGGTTAATGCACAAGTACTGAGAAATAAACTTATTTTTCTCCTTCATGAATATCAATATTTTAAGAATATTTTTAAATATTAACTGTACTTAAGAGGAAAAATAATAAATCTGGTTTATTACGTAGAATTACATAGATTTACTATTACATAGGTTTATTACACTTATTACATAGAATAATAACTATTTGTTACCTCTTGGTTATTATTTCCATTTCTTAATAGAGGAAATTTTAATTTGATGGATTTATTTTGAATCTTTTTCCAATGAATTTTAAAAGATTTTGGTATTAATAAATGAGTTATAAAATGCTTATAAAATAATTATTGATAATTGTTTCATCTGTCTCTTTTGTGATAGGTGTTTCGTTGTGTGAAACAACGCTAAAAGGTACAACCAGTATTAAAATCTTAGATGAAGAAGAAATTGAAGGTGTTACATTGGCATCAAAGGTAAAATAGAGCGAAATGCGATTCTTGCATAATTATTTGATCTTATTGAAAAAATTGATATAGAGTATATATATATATATATAGAGAGAGAGAGAGAGGGGGAAAAACATTTAAGCCACTATTTCTCATAATTTTGAAACATTTTTTCCCCTTCTGATATTAAGAAGTAAAAAAATATTTCTGTCTACCTCATATTAGGAGCTAAAATGTGATCAAGACATTTCTTGATAAATTAAAAATAAAAAGATCATCACGAATTTCGAAAACCATCACTTGTTGTAAAAGTAAGAATCTAGTAATTTTTATTAGTACATTGGCAGTAATGAATCTTCATTTTTGCCCTATACAAGTAATGTTTACTAGAAATTATATATGATGCCTGTGTTTTCTGAAATGATTTTAGCCCAAATGTTTTTAATTTAAGAAACATTTACAGCTGTCCTTGGTCATAGGAGCAATAAATTTATTTTGCCACTATTTCATCAAAAATAATTTAAAAAATTGAAATTATTAATAATCAAACTTATTGATTAATAAATATGCAATAAGAAACATGTTTATTTTTTAAATTCCCAAAATAACAAAATTAAACTTGTCAAAAATCTTTTTTTTTCCAATTAGTCCTTTAACCATATTCTTCCTTTATTAATCAATAGCAAATTTGAATTTCTTAGCATACTTTATATAGATTTGAAACAGATTTGCAACCAGATATATTTATTTAATTATTGACATATGTATTAAATTTTTTAATGAATTATTCTCAATTATGTTTTTTGTTATGGCCTAAATTGTTCCCTATGAAATGAATATAAATATATTTCAAAGTTGCTGCTATTTTTAGCGGAGTCTAAATTATCCATATTTTTGATAAATTGAATTATATATTATTTGATTTCACTCTGTTTATAAATTGGATCAATTGACATTTTACATGAATTAAATAGATTGCACAAGTTTTCGTAAACTGTTTGAAAATTGATGCTTTGTGATTTAAAAAAAAGTTTTAAAAGCTAAAATGTATATGTTTTTAATATTAATTTGAACAATGACTTTTTGTGAAATATTCAGCATGATTAATTTGTGAACGCTTTCTAGATAAATTTATTAAATATCTTCAAATTATCTTTATATTTAGCAATAAAAGATTATTCTCATTGATATTTCATTTGCAAAAAACAAAATTCTAATTTTATATATTGTTTCAACTATATTTCAATTATCCTAAATTGGGTATTTATGTTTATAATTTTAAGTCATTTGCAAATATTTCACTCAAGTCAGATTTAAATGTGAATGAAATATAATGTCAGGTGTATGTGAATTAAATATAATGCATTACTTCTTCTATTCAAATATTGAACATATACCTATGTTCATTGTTCGAACATGGGACCTCATTCCATCTCTAAATTAACGAGATCCATCTCTAATTAACCTTTTAACCAACTTATATGAGACGAGGTAGGTTTCCAGCTGTCTTATATACAAATACGACCGTTTTGTCATATATGTAAGTGTGTGTTTGAGAGATAAGTGGTTCTTATTTGAGCAAAAAATGAAAAATTAATGTTTTGTATATGTTTATAGTACAAATTGCGGTATTGAATCCATATGACAGTATGAAGACTTTTAGAGCATTCAAATAAAATAATGATCTATACAAATGATATACCAATGAGAATTTTAAACTGAAGAAATTTCATTGCATTTCATTACATTATTTGTTTAATATTTTGTTACAATTTAATTTTGCGACTGTTTAATTTTGAAAGAAAGCATTTTTGTATCATATATGTTGGGATTTCATTATGATAATTTTTTATGGATTCATTTTCCAGCTGGCTAGAGAAGTTCTTGACACTGCTGCAAAGCATGTTGCTGTTGGTGTCACTACAGATGAATTAGATCGAATAGTCCATGAAGTAAGAATAACTTATTATCCATTATTTGTACATAATATTATGTCCATCGTTTCTAGATTTTTTTTGCTATAATTTGTGTCAGGTTATAAGAGAAGTATTTTTTTCCCTCCTTTCAGGCATGTATAGAAAGGAATTGTTACCCTTCACCTTTGAATTATTATCGTTTTCCAAAATCTTGTTGCACGTAAGTAAAGAATGAAATACTCATTTTTATTTTCTTAAAAATATTATTTATCTGCTGATTTCTACCTGCAAAGTTTGGAATACTTATAAAGGTGAAGGTTTTTGTGGGAAATTTATTTCCTTTTTTTGTTTCAATAGGTCAGTGAATGAAGTCATATGTCATGGTATTCCTGATATGAGACCACTTGAAGATGGAGATCTGTTAAATAGTATGTATTAATTTTTTTCTTTATTAATCATGACTCATGGTTTTTCATTAGCATAGTTAATACTAATTTGTTTTTTTTTTAAATGACATTTTAAAACAGTTAAACCTGCTAAATATCCATTAATCTACTAATTTATATCTAAATTTTGAATGTTTTGCATGGGTATTCAAACTTTTAAAAATTCTTGTTCCATAAAGTTGATATTTTAAAAATTGTCATTTATTGAACAGTCAATAATTATGTTGTATTATTTTGTTCTTAATCTATAAGAAAAGGTGATTGATTATTATGGTGATACATTTCAACATTGAATTCATTGTATGTCATTATGTCTGAATTGACGAATGATTCATACAATTTCAGTCAAGGATATCATTTTTGTATATTTGTTGTTTTAGATTAAAAAAAGAAAAAAGTTCGTATAAAAAGCCTTTTCAACAAGCATAGAATTTTATTTAAAAATATTTCAAGTGTATATGTTCTTAAATCAATAGTTGATAGAATATTGGTTAAAGTAATCTCTGTAATTAATCTTTTATATTAGTTTTAAGCAACTTATTTTGCATGCAGAAAAAATATTTTTGCTTTGCTAGGTTAATTTATCTTTGATTCCTTTATTTTAATCCATTTATGATTTCATTACACTTTTAGGAATTTATTTACAGAATTGCTCAATCTGGGGAATAATTATTTGAATTATTTGCATAAGTGATAACATTATCTAATTTTGGTAATGAATATTCCAGATGCATTCCTTGGATATTTTCCAAACAGTTGCTGATATGATATGGCCAACCCTTCTTTAAAAAGCATTCCAAGAAACGTGTGTTGGAATGTCACTGAGAAGGGAAGAGTAATGTAATAGATTTTCACCCTTTACTCTTGCAATTTATTGTGAATGAAGATCTTATCTGTTTACATTTCAAAGTTCAGAAAATTTTGTTGGATGTCCATTTACATGTTCAGTTTGCATGCTGATCTTTGAGGAAAAAACAAAATGTTTTCATATGATCTAGTGCAATTATCCCTTCTTTAAAAATTGTTCCAAAATGGATTTGTTTGGAATGTATCTGAATGAAGGGAAGATCAATGTAATAGACTTTCACCCTTTACTCTTGCAATTTATTGTGAGTAAAGATCTTATCTATTTACATTTCAAACTTTAGGAAACTGTATTAGATTCCCATTTGCATGTTCAGTTTGCATGCCACTTTTTGTTTGAGGAAAAAACAAAATGATTCCATGTCATCTAATGCAAATATCCCTTCTTTAAAAATTGTTTCAAACTGGATTTGCTTTGGAATGTCACACAATGAAGGGAAGATCAATGTAATAGATTTTCACCCTTTACTCTTGCAATTTATTGTGAGCAAAGATCTTATCTATTTACATCTCAGAATTTAGAAACTGGATTAAATATCTCTTTGCATGTTTTTGCATGAAATGGTTTCAAAATGGATAGTTTATGTTTCTGTGTTATTTATTTCAGCAATCTTATCTGTAAAAAGTATCCCAGCCTTCTTTTATTGGAAAGTCTGCATTAATGAGGAGATTCCATTTGTTTTAATCTGACTTTGGGATATTTTGTTTGCATGCATTTTCTTCAGTTCTGTAAAGATAAGAGAGAGATTCCTGTAGTTTACGCATTGATGTAGTCTATTGCTATCACTACCACTTAATAAATTATCTGGTGTTGCATGAATGTGTTTAGTGAGATAATATTTTATTGCAATATAGTTAATCTTTTAATGTTAAAAATTATTGTGTGGAAAGATTTTATCTTTTGGAATATTTTTAGTTGTATTAAATGCTTTTATAAAATTCTAATTATATGCACACTTATGTTTGCAGTTTGGTTGCTTTTTAAGCAAAAGGTATAAACTGAGGATCATTTTTTCCATCATTTTCTTCATTATTCTAAGTATTCAGCTTTCCTGGCAGTTTTGTCTCATTTTTCAAACAATGCTTTCAATATCATGATTGAGTTATGATATTTTCCCTCCTGTGTATGATATTTGCATTTACCCTATTCATTGCTGCTCATAAATCTTCATATTTCATATTATTGAAATATAACATATATGTTATTAAAATATTTAAAGCATTACTGTTGTTATATTATATATTCAGTTCTTTGAATGTAATTCTCATTTAATAAGTTAACATATTTCGTCAAATGCTTTTTATTTTTTCTGAAAATTAATGCTCTGCTTTTTATTGACTACCAGCTACTAGAAGATATTTGGAAATATGAATACAAATTTTAAAAAATAAATAAATAGCTTGTTATAGGAAGTGTTTATTGTTGAAGTTAGAAAGTATATGATCGATTGAAATGTTAAAAAAAAAAAAAAAAAAAACATTCTGTACTTCTTTTTCTCCATCTTACTTTTGACCTCTAGTTATAAAAGTGATAATTCTCATTTCATTTTCGGTTGAAATGCTTCCATAGTCCTAATTTACAATTTTAATACAAGTGAGATGTTTTAGTACCAGTGAGATCTATAAATGAAGTATGATTTTAAAAAAATGCTTTTGATATATTTTTATGTATACTATTATCTTAAAACTGCATATTGTACTTTTCTTTTTTATATATAATTTGAACTTCAAATTAATTGTTTAAGTTTGATTTTCTTATCTTAATAAATTTTTAGCACAATCCTCTCAATGCAATATAAGTTATAATAATGTTAAAAAAAAAAATTTCTTTTGGAAAAATAAATTAATAATCTTTTCAAATGTTTTATTTTCTTTACAGTTGACATCACTGTGTATCATAATGGTTTTCATGGTGATTTGAATGAAACATTTTTGGTTGGAAATGTAGATGAAGCTGGTAAAAAATTAGTCCGTGTGACACATGAATGCTTACAGAAGGCTATTGAAATTGGTAATTTTTCTAAATATTAGTTTTGAATTATATGGGAATAATATTTATATTTTTTTTTACTTGATTAATATTTTATTTTCTTATATTAGCAATTGCTTCAATAGAAAAAAAAAATAGTGAAATGTTTTTATACGTAGTTTAATTGATAGTTAAATGCAATTTGAAAGTATAAGTATATATATATATATTTCCATAATCACCAGTTTACCACTTTTCCTTTTTAAGTTCCCAATTGTATATTTCATATTTATACCTTATTTATAGATTATTTAGTGTGTGTGTGTGTGTGTGTGTATATATTGGATAGTTAGTGGAGTGTTAATATGAGACTTAAAAAATGTATTACTTAAAAAAAATACTTCTTTTCAAGTTCCTCTCTGTATTTAATTAATATCTAATACTGTGCAAGTTCTGAATAGTTTTATAAATATTGTATAAATATATTTAAAATTGATGGGTAAGATTTAAAAATATATTAATTTTATGTTTAATTATTTTGGTATATTTTAGAGTTATTATTTAATTTCACTGCAATAAATACTTATATGAGTATAAATTGGAATGTTACAAACTGAACCTCATTCTCCACCCCCTTTTATTTGCTAACTAGTTATTAAGTTTGCTAAACTAGCAATCAGTATTCAGAAGAAAATAAATGTAGAAAATTTGCTATCTTTGTTTATTTACTTTTTGTGTATTTGTATCATTCATAAATTTATTTTTCATCATATTGACAAAAGATACTGTATGATTATTAATAAATTAAAATAAAAGCAGTAATGTTTCAACTTTGTATTTGTATTTAAGCTTCATTGTTTGTTGATTTTATTATCACTTCAGTTTTTTTACAATTTTTACATTTTTCTTTCCAGTTAGGCCAGGTGAAAAATACAGAGAAATTGGTAATGTAATCCAAAAATATGTACAGGCCCATGGATTTTCTGTGGTTCGTAGCTATTGTGGTCATGGTATTCACAGGTAAAATTTAATTCAATGTGCCATTTTTTTTGTATCTTTATAATATATTATTTAATAGAAGCAACTTAAAGAAATGCTTTAGTAATAATTAATTACTGATCACAAATAATATAGAACACTGGCTAAATTCTAAGAAATAAATTTATCAAATGTATAGTAATATTTATATGTAATTTCATGCTGTAAGTTAAAATTGGAAGCATGGAACATTTGTTATGTAATTTTAGATAAATCATAAATGCAGATGTTTTTTTTTTTACATCTTTTGGAACTATATTATTGTTAAATCAATTGAATTTACATTGAATGTGTTGAAATAGTATGTTATTATTACTATTAGGACGAAATTTTTCATTTTTTTTTTTTTTTTTTTGATAAATCATAAATCTCTATATCACTCATGGAAAAGTGACTTTGTTTATATTTAGACAAAGTAATCCATTGCAAGTTAAAAAAGAAGCATATTTCTGGACAGTCATGTCAGGGGATTTTTACTTAGATCTGAACTTATAGAAGCGGCATTAATGGATAATATGTGTAAATACCATTTATCATGCATGTTTGATAACATCTGTTACTGCCTAAAATTGTATTTTTGTTAAAATAACTCAAATGACAGGAGAAGTGTTTTTTTTTTAAATATTAATTATTAAGATAGAATATAAATAGCTGTAATTCAATTTTATGCAAGTGCCCTAGAAATTTATTAATTTCAGGGCGAGTTTTAAAGAGACAGATCAGAATTTTCTTCTGTCACAAAGTTTTTATTATTATTGGAAGCAGTATTTTAGAAGATGAGTAGCATATCAGAAGTTAAAAACTATGTAGGATTGCAAAATTACTGAAAAAGTAAAAAAAATAATATTACACACACAAAAATTATCAAGATGTTAGCAAGCATCATCAACAAATATATATACATATATATATCAAACAAAGATGTCTTAAAATTATGTTAATTAAGAATCCATGCATTAATATTCAACTGTTGGTTGAATATTAATGTTAGATGCAAACTGCAAAAACATCATTTTATTTATCATCATTATTGCCAGGATTTGTTACCTTGAAATTCCACACAGACATAAAGTCTTGTGGCAATAAATTTCCACTGGCACCATCATTTCTCACAGGTTGATTCGATAAACATTTCTTTGATTCAGTGAAAAATTCAATGCATACCAATAAAAAAATATATAAGTGGTAATAAAATATAAAAGTGATAATATTTTAATAGAATCATTCATATTCATATATATCCATCCATCATCATCTTTCATTAAAGATTATCAGAACTAGAAATGGACCCATTAAAATTTTTTTCATGATTGTGGAATTAAACCTTTAAATAAATTTCAAAATATTCAACTCGGCTACAAATATTTACCTGATGAAATGACGTTGAAATGAGTGAAAACAAATTTCTTTACAAAAGTGTAGTATGTTATTATAAATTCTGCTAAAAATATTTTTTAAACTAATCAAAAGATAGTATTAAATCACATTTCTATGTTATATATATATAATATTAATTTTAAGATGATATAAATTTTTTTGTTCTATTTTAATACTGGAAGCTGTGATGGAAAAAAAAATATATATATAGCTTTTTTTTTTAAAAAGAAAGTTAAAATAAATTACTCCTAGATGAATATAACTACCTTCTAAAGTGCATTTAAGTCAATAGTAGCTCCAGGTTTAATGGTCTATCCTGTAAACATCACACATGCACACTCAGACATACACATACCTACTCATCTCTGTTATTAGTAAATATGCTAATGTACCCATTATTTCTTTCTTCTGTTTTGAAAAATCTAAAGAAAGAAATAATAATCTCTAGAAAATTTCATGATAAAATTTTTCTTTTGAAATTATTTCTTTTATTTTACTTATTTAGGAAACAAAATGTAGGTATTGAATTTGATATATCTTATAATTAAACCAGTCTTTCAGTTATCTGCTGATCACCAGTTGATATCTTAACTGGTTGCTTAAATATAAATTTATAATAATTTTTTTTTCAATATTAGAAGAAAATTTAAAAAAGTAAAGTGATTGAATGTGTATTAAAGGAAATTAACTACTTTATTGAGAAACATAATCTGTAAATAATTTATTTTTATGCTGATTATTTGAATTTTCTGGTGCAAAGTTTG
This sequence comes from Argiope trifasciata, assembly GCA_026543055.1. Taxonomy (NCBI): domain Eukaryota; kingdom Metazoa; phylum Arthropoda; class Arachnida; order Araneae; family Araneidae; genus Argiope; species Argiope trifasciata. Next base: position 698,281 of record JAPMOQ010022248.1, read on the forward strand.
TCTTATTTAACTGCTGTTCCAATTACATTTTTGAGAAAAGTGTTGATATGCATAAAAAAAAAAAAGAAATAGGGAGGGAGGAATAAAACATTTATGTATCATGGCAATGTATTAATAAAATAAACTTTCTTCAGTAATTTTTTCAACCCATTTAGCGAAAATAGGAAATCCATTGAGTGAATGATTATTAAATGTGTCTATTTGAATATAATTCTATGTTTCAAAATTTCCACATTCTTTAGATAAGTTTTTTTTAATGTAAACAGTAATATAGACTATAAAAAAACTGTTATTAACTGTATTGCAAAAGTAAATGAAGATAATTGTAGATCCTGCATTTAAATAATGGTAAAAAGTAAAATGTTTAAATTTTAAAAGGTTAAATCAAAAGTAGATATAAAGATAATCGAAATTACGTGTGTTGTTAGATAAAAATATTTCAGGACAAAATATTTTAATCTTTGCTTTGACGAATAACATGGGAATAAAATTATATTACTTCTTATTGATTTTTGTTTTATATTCTAAATATTGTCTGAAAATTTTGAAAAATATATAATTATAATGAATCAATCAAGATAACAGAAAAGGTATTGGTTATAAATATATAATCTTGATTTATCAAATAAGGCAACACATTTTTTAAAACATTACTTTTCATATACATTCATCATGCATTTCCATGGAAATCCAGATTTCAGCATTTTCGGAATCAAATTTTATCGTTCAGGAAATTAATTAAATTTCTCTTATATAATATTTCTAATGAATAGAGCATTTTTTAAATAAATGTATTTGTTTTGTCATTGGATTAATCATATTTAATTTGCTTCTCAGTGTTTACTTTTGGCACATTTCATTAATTCATACTTAGCATTTTAAAAAATTACTAGCCTGTATTATGTCTATTCATACTTAGAATAAAATAAATTTTGTAATATTATATTTTACAAAATAAATTTATATCCATGTCAAGTTTCCTAAAGCTAATAAGTACAAGAATTTTTTTGATTACCCACTAAGCAACCAAATAATAAAGTTTGATTCTACCATGTTCAAATTTAAAATTATGAATTTATTTGTATTTTTTCACTATTAGTGTTTATTAGAGTTATCTTCTAGCTAATTCAATTGCTTTTAGAAATATTTTAAATAAGATCTTAATAAAAATTATAATTTTGTACTCTTACAGATTATTTCATACCACACCTAGTGTTCCACATTATGCAAGTATGTATTGTGAATTTGAATTTAAAATGAAATATTTGGCAATATTATCCAAAGTATAAACAAATGTTTTATTTCATTCTTCACAGAAAACAAAGCTATTGGCATAATGAAACCAGGACATTGCTTTACTATTGAGCCTATGATATCAGAAGGTAAGAAAAGTAGATTTTTCATTTCATAACTTCTAATTGAATCAAGTGTTTAATGAAACGAATGAATCCAAATGTTTTAGGGAGGGAGGTAATAAATGGTTTTATTTCTTTTTTAAAAACTGATTTCTACATGCAATTCATAATATAAATCTCTTATAAAATATACATTATTACCTAAATGTATGCTACCTTAAACAAAAAAAACTATGCATTTTTTTCTCTTTTAAAATGATTATAAACTTGCATGTAAATTAATAATTGAAAATCAAAAGGGCTTTTATATTTCAAAGAATTGATTTATTGTATTTAGTTTTTTTTTTTTTTTCCTTTCACTATGCTTGTTTTAGATGCTTTATATTCAAAGTATAGCCTTTATTTTCGCTGTCACCGAAGTTATTCTAATAGTTAACCTCATCAGTAATTTTTTTTCTTTATGTAAATTGTTTAGGGTTATCTTGCTTTTGCCTTGTATTGAAATTTTTTCTTTGTAAGCTTTTTTCCCCCCTTATTTTGACCTATGGCATTCTTGTTTTTGGCTTTTGCTTCTAGAAAATTTTCAAAGAAACTTTCATTGAACTTTGACTCTATCTCTTAGTTGCAGTTTTGTAACTTTTCTATTAGGAGTATTCTGTTTGTCTGTAACTGAAATGATTCCTTTATCTTTTCTTTTTTCTTTCTTTCCTTTTTTTTTAAAGGAAAATTTTTATTGTAAGAAAGTTTTTCAATCATTTGAATATTCAACAACGTTTATTCTTATCTAAATTTAATTCTTCTATGTATTTATGTTACCAAGAAGAAATAATTATATTAAATGATTTAGAATGCAATCTGTCTTTATTTGGCATGAAGTCTTGCTTTTCAGCACTTCACAGTTATATGTTTTTGGATGATGGTTCTCTGTCTTATTTTCTATAGCAATAGCTTAAGTATCACTTCTAAATGTATCTTATCAAGGAAATGAGATTGGATGAATCTTTTTAAAAAATTCTTTATTTAAAGATCATTAAAAAAATATGGTTTTAAAATTTTTTTTTCTTTTTTGGGGTCAAGCCTCTATTGAAAGAGGATTTGACATTAATTAAGATAATAAAGTGGGAAACTTGAATAAAATGTTATTGCAGCATGTAGTTCATGATCACATAAAGCAGTTTACAGAATCTAGTCAGTATTGAAGAAATGTTAGAACTATCAATCCATTTAAAATATTGAAACAGATGGTACTTTTAAAGAAACAAATGGTGAAAGAAATAGTTATCGATGGTATAAAGAAAGTTAGGCTCCTATTTCTTGATTTGTTTCTGAAATTTAATAAAAAATTTGACAAGCCAGAAACGTGTCACTAACAAAATTAATTAGTTGAATGCTATTAATAAAAAATTTAACAAATCAGAGGTATCAAGGAAAATATCTGAAAAGATATAACTATTTATATATTTAATAAAATTATCATGATTTTTATATTCTGGACTTATTTCTTAATCTTTTTGTAAAGAAGTTACTGTATAACTTTTTAAAAAATACTGCTAATTGCTGTGTAGTTAAAAAATTATTATATACAATAAAAGTTTTAGTAAGAATTTTCAAACAAAACTTGCATTAAAAAAACTTTAAATAATTTAGTTTTTATGTTGATTAAGAAATTTCAGTGATTTCTAATAATAGTTTATATTAATAGATTGTATAAAATTGGATACATACTTAGTTAGCAACCAATTTAATTAATTTAATCAAACTTATAGTTTTGTAATAAAAAAATTAGGTTAAAGTTTGTTCTTATTTTTCTCTAAAATAGCTTATTCTTTAGGTAAAAAAAATTAGTCTTCACACCTTGTTATTTTCTAATTTATTTCTGTGTATATAAAAGTGTGCCAACTTTCTTTAGCAGTAGAAACTTGAGAAACTAATAATCCTTGTTAAGGTTTCCAAAGGCCAAATATTTTTGAGTTTTAAATTATTCATAATTCTTATTATTTAACAAAAGGTATTAAAATGGTAATTTATGATTAAAGGGTGACCAAAAATAAAACTGTTATTAATAAAACTGGATCTATGATTTATCTAGAAAATGAACGGTGCACAGCATCATGAAAAGGGCTTAAATTTGAAAACAATTTTTAAAGACCTTAAAAGTATTAAATTTTTTGAAAAAAACATTATAAAGGGCTTAATTTTCTTGTGAAGACGAAGAAAGCTTTTCATTGTTTCCCCATAAGTTGAATATGATAATTCTAAATCATGGTTCTAAAGGGTTGTTTACCAAATGTATTAGAAAAACTAAGGACAGAATTCGAAGAAGTTTTCAGGGTTTTTCCTGTACATATTATGATAATGTTTAATGACTCCTTTCCCCCTCTCTTTTTCCCCTCCTTTTTCTTCAATAATTACATTGCTATTTATTAAAACACCGGAATAGTTATCTGACAGGGGCAGTATAAATTGCATTCTTTGCCACACTTATTGTAAATTGAAAAACATTTTAGCTTCTATTTTTAATGTTTTAGTTGTTGTATAATTTATTTAAATTATGTCTGGTAAGTATATATTGAAACTTTTATCTGTTGTTAAAGAAGAATATATAAATACATAAATATATAATGTAAAATTTAAAGAATAAACATTTAAAATTAAGTGTTAAGAGTTTTTTTTTCCATGAAAAACTATGCATTATTATAAAACAGGAAAAACACTATGCTTATAAACTAACAGTTTACTTATGCATGCTTATGTTCTTATTTTTTGGGATTGAAGTGCTTAACCCCTTAAGCGGTTTGCCCGTACAGTGTACGTGCTACCCAAAATTGGCCTCAACTGGTTTGTCCGTACGGCGTACGGGCATCGATATTTTCTCCTTTCCTTCTCTGGTTTGCCCGTATTTTTCATTATAGTAAAGAGACTATTTAGTATTAATATTTTTTAATAGATGGCGTGGCTTGTCCATGTAACTGAAATGCTTTTCATCCGGGTTTTTTCTTTGTAGCGAGAATATTTCTTTGAAATTTTTGTTTTATTGTATTCAACGCTTGTGAATTTAAAACCTTGTTTTTTCTTATGGAAGTTATGGATGGAATAAACGAAAATACTTTCTTGTTAGATGATGAACTACATTCTAATACAGATACAGATATTTCTTCTAATTATTTGGATTATTCCTCAGATGATTCGTACAGTGAGCTCAGCTCTGATGAAGAATAGTCTTCTGCAGGAATTTTTACTGAGGTTGATGTGAAAAACCAACCTGTTCCATATCCTCGATTTAAATTTACTAGTATTCCTTCTGTTGCACGATTCAATTTGACGACACTTCTGATGTTCTACAATTTTAGGAAACATTCATTGATTCTTCTCTCGTGAGTAAAATTGTGGAAGAAAAATATGCCTTTTTTGGAAGCATTTCTGGTAAAAAAAATTGACCGCTTAAAGGGTTAAAAGGGCTTTATTTTTGCTGCAGTTTCTCACTATGCACCCTTGAAATGGTTTTAATACGATATGAAAAATTATGACATTGATTTACAGAAGACCAATTTCCCAATAGTTTTTCATTTGATTTCTAGTTAGATATTCGTTTACTGTTTTTATATTCAGTAAAAACTTTTATAAGTTGTTGTAATTATACATCTACAAGTTTAACACATTGCTTCTTTCCTCTAGGTACATGGTCAGATGAAACATGGCCTGATGAATGGACAGCTGTGACACGTGACGGTAAAAGATCTGCTCAGTTTGAACAAACACTTCTAGTTACTGAAACGGGTTGTGAAATTTTAACCCGTCGCAGAGACAAAAATGGTCAACCTTACTTCATGGATAACTTGTCTTAAAAGTATTGTTTTTATAAGATGGCCATGATACTTGTCATTCAGAAAGGAGTGCACTGTATTAATAATGCTCTTCGTATTTGCTCCTTTTGTAGACCTGTGATACAAATGTATTTTATTTTAAAAGGTCTTATGTAAAGTTAATGCTAGAGACTTTGTTTTCTCTACAGAGCTTTATGAAATCATGCCATGTGTGATGTTGTTTTATTAAAATAATATCAACTATAGTTTTGTTCTTTCTTCCATTTAGTATTTTAGCCTATTGTGTTTCTGAATATTTATTTATGGCAATACTCGATTTATATTAAACTGTATATTTTACTTTTGCAAACTATTATGATGGCTGCTGTCATAACTACCTTAAATTTGGGAAGTTATTTTAACAATTCGTGTTTAAATATAAGACTATATTAATTAGTCTTAACTTCATTTATTTATAATTTTCTTGGGTTTTCAATTTTTTTTCTCATACTTAAATTAATGGGAAGATGTAACATATTTACTTAATTCTGTATTTGATTTTAATACAGTAATTTTTATTTCCCATTTTGATGTAACAAAAAGATATTTTATCCTAAATTTAAATTAAATTCTGCATCTATTTTTCTAAAATGTTAAATGTTATACAGCTAAGAATTAGCTGTAAAATGTTTGTTTTAAGAAAGACAGTATTATCGTAAAAGTTCCTTTTTTTACATTTAATTTCACAAGAATAGTATTTTAATGCTTATAAGTAAGGATACATGTTCTATATTTGAAATATATGTCTTAAACCTGTTTTATTTTGAGATAAATGAGAAGTTGATTGAAGGTAAGTTATATAATTAAAACTGAATTGCAAAAAAGGCATTTTCATCATTTACCTCTATTTCATTTATATATATATATATACTGATGGGAAAAAAAATCCCAACACCAAGAAAAAATTATTGTACATTAATGAAATTTTAGGAATACATTTGTCTAGGTAACATATTTAATTGATTAAAGTTTCAAGATCACAGGTAGAGCCATTGGCAAGAGCAGCCATTTCAAGTGTGAAATGTTGGTACATTAGTAACCAGTGTAACCGCCAGAATTTTGAATGCAAGCATGCAAATGTGCATGCATTGTGTCGGATATCAGTTTGTGGAATGGAGTTCCATGCCTGTTGCACTTGGGCTGTCAATGCAAAGACGGTTAATGCTGGTTGTGGATGACGCTGGAGTTGTCGTCCAATGATGTCCCGTACGTGCTTGATTGGAGAAAGATCTGGTGATCTAGCAGGCCAAGGCAACATGTCGACACTCTGTAGAGCATGTTGGGTTACAACAGCGGTATGAGGGCGAGCGTTATCCTGTTGGAAAACACCCCCTTGAATGCTGTTCATGAATGGCAGCACAACAGGTTGTATCACTAGACTGACGTACAAATTTGCAGTCAGGGTGCATGGAATAACCACGAGAGTGCTCCTGCTGTCATACGAAATTGCTCCCCAAACCATAACTCCAGGAGTAGGCCCTGTGTGTCTAGGCCGCAGACAGGTCACTAGCAGGCGTTCACCTGGCCTCCTTCTAACCAACAAACGGCTATCACTGCGACCAAGGCAGAACCGGCTTTCATCAGAAAACACAACAGATCTCCATTCCGTCCACCAATGAGCTCTAGCTTGACACCACTCACGTCGCAAACAGCAGTGGTTTGGAGTCATTGGAATGCACTGTACAGGGCGTCTGGCTCGGAGCTGTCCTTGAAGTAACCGATTTGTAACAGTTCGTTGTGTCACTGTGGTGCCAACTGCAGCTCGAATTTCAGCTGCAGACGCAGTACGATTAGCCACAGCCATACCCCGAATACGACGGTCTTCCCTCTCAGTAGTACCACGTGGCCGTCCGGAACCTGGTCTTCTTGAGGCAGTACCTTCTCTTGACCACTGCCGCCAATACTCATGCACAGTGGATACATTCCTGCCAAGTCTTTCAGCAATATCGCAGAAAGAAAACCCACCTTCTGGTAGCCCTACAACACGACCTCGTTCAAACTCAGTGAGCTGTTGATAATGGCTTCTTTGTCTTCTCAGAGGCATCCTTAACTAACATTAACCCATTACGTCAAATCTCAACTGTAAATAACGATCACGAACCTTACATCGCTTATTTAAAGCAAACCTCATTTGCATGTTCATAGTGTCACTACTAGCGCCACACTTAAGTGTGTAGCTCGAAATTTGAATCGACGTCATCTTTCAGATATATAAACACGTCTACCAAATTTCGTTTATCTAGCACAGCTCCTTCCTAGTGTTGGGATTTTTTTTTTCCATCAGTGTATATATATATATAAATATTGTTGCTTTGTGAATGGAATTATTCATTATGATTTAAGTTGAATTGCGGTATTCTGAATAAAATGGAAGCCATTCAGAGTTTATAAAAAGTAATATAAATACTGCAGATGAAAGTTTAAACAGAATTCTTTATCTGATTTAAAACATTGTGTTATTTTACACCCACTATATATGAAATACAATAATTCATTAAAGTACAATAATTCATTTAAATTCATTCTAGAACAAAAGTAAGCGAAGGCAGGAAGAAGACAAATTGAAAAAATTAGGTTTGTACTTCTATATTTATAGTTTATTTTCTTAAATCTTTCAATAATTAAATTTCTGCAAAAGAGGAAAAGATTAGAAATGCAAATCAATCAAAATTAGGTTTTAAACAATTATTATTCTGTTTCTATTTGTAGAATGACTCAATCACCTTTTCTTATCTGTTTCATTTGAAATGTAGTCTTAATTTCTGTTTCTAATGTTTATGTTAAAAAACTGATTATTATAATGTTGCAGCATTTTATTAAATCGATTAAAAATTATTAAAAAATTAAAATTTTCCAAAAAAAAAATTTGTCAAATTTTTATTAAAAATTTCTTTATAAACTCTGTTTATGATGTATGCAAAATTGTATCATCGTTTCAAAATATTGAATTAAAGGTATTGAGAGATTAATCACTATTTAAAATTAGATAATCTTAACATGATTACCAACAGATATACAGATATGAGTGTGTACATTCTATGCTGTGATCTTTGATTTACTTAACCAAATTATTGGGAATTTTCTCCCAAGAAAACATCTCAAAGATTTCGTGACGAAATCAAATTCAAACATTGCAGAAATGGTAGTAATATTACATCTCTTATCAATATACTATGGAGCTAAGATTTTAGTATTATACTTTGAGTGCTTAAATAACTTGTATCAAAATTATAATAGAATTGCATGTTTGGGGATCCTTTCAGATTTTTAATAATTACATTCCAATTCAAATTGAATCGGGAATTTACAAGCTGAGAATTCTCATGACCCTTCAGAATTAGAAAATTTCAGCTGCATAGTATTATAAATTATGTAAATATTTATCTCTGATGTTTTTCTGTTGTAAAAATGTTTTTCTCCGATGCATTTGATAGTTTTTGTATACTCAGTTACCTTTATAGTTTTTAATTTTACTGCTCTCGGGTCTTTTTGATGATTTTTAGATTATACCAAGGGTTTACTTGACGGTTTTCGTATTATTCCAAGGTTCGCAAGTTTAATTATATGTAAGATTCCAGTATGGTTCCTTCTTTGGGCCTACTTGCTGAATTTCAGCTTAAGACAAATCACCAACCTGACAAGGGGACATTTCTAACCAGCTAGGAAATACCGTCGGAAATATTGTCAGCAAACGAAATTCAACCAATCATGTGAAACTTTGAAGTGACGTAACTTTCGTTGTCGTTTGTTGAGGGAAAGGGCCGACGATATTTTGCCGTGTGATAAGGCCTTTACATTTTTTTAAAAAATTTTCTTGGTGATTTTCGTATAACATCAATTACTTTGGTTGACTATAGTTCTGTTTTCTTTTCTTTCTTTTCTTTTTATTTATTTATTGTGGGAGCTGTAAAAATAAACTAGTGGTATTAATTTTGATTTCTATAAATCCGAATCGGACATTTGTATTTAGTGACAAGTTAGACATTTTTACGTCCATAGGTGCCCATATTTCATACAATATTGGTATAAAAAGTTTAATGATAGCATGTTATATAATGGTAGCATGCCAGGTGTAAAATGGGAAATGTAAATCTGAAGTCAGATCGCTATTCATTTCTGTACATTCATAAAAGTAACATGGACAATTTTGAAATTTAAACTATTATTCACAGTAATAGTTACAATTCGGCACAAAAACTTTGGTATTCTTGCCGATAAAGGTTATTGCTTAGCCCCTGCACAAAACATGATTACCCATCGTATGCAGAATTCCCAAATGAAAACAACTGGAATATTACTTTGTTATTCTTCGAGCTGCAAAGGATTGCGCTTTTGAATTAAAGGTTGGTTGGGTGTTGGATTCTCATCAATTAGGTCATGAGTTCGAACCCTGCCGGCCGAAGACTGTGTATAAGGTGGCTTGTGCACATATAAATCTGACCTCCATGTCAAGACAACACAGGGGATCCTGCTACAGAGCTGATGGTTTTCTAAATTGGGTCTCAATTACGTTCTGTGGATGAATGAATGAAAAGTAGGAATGAAGTCCACCACGAATAAAGGGTTGTCAACGCATGAGTAGCTAAGTCGTTCTCTTTGCCCTAGATGGCATTACTGAAACAAGAGACGCTTAAAATCGCTGATTTTGTCGATGACAAATGCCATAAGAAACAACTACAACATTTGAATTCATTATAGTGATGACTTGTGAAAATCTCTATTTAAAAAAAAAAAAAATCACGTCTGTGTACGAAAGTTGCAGAGAGGAGAAGGACAACCATTTAGGATTGTAAAAATTTTAAATTTCAAAATTAAAAAAAAAAGTTTTAAAAATTGGAAATTTTTTTAAGAAGTTTAATTTATAAATATATAAATCGGGAAAATTTTTTAAACTGGTTGGTGGTTGCGATCATGAATGATGCTTTCTTAAATGGAGTTGGAGAAATAATTAGATGCTGGATTTCCGCTGTGTCTGTTGTTGCTTATGTGTTCGGGCTGGAATTACATACACTGATGGGAAAAAAAAATCCCAACACAGGGAAGGAGCTGTGCTAGATAAACGGAATTTGGTAGGCATGTTTATACATCTGAAAGATGACGTCGATTTAAATTTCGAGCTACGCGCGTAAGTGTAACGCTAGTAGCGACACTATGAACATGCAAATGAGGTTTGCTTTAAATAAGCGCTGTAATGTTCGTGATCGTTATTTACAGTTGAGATTTGACGTAGTGGGTTAATGTTAGTCAAGGATGCCTCTGAGAAGACGAAGAAGCCATTATCAACAGTTCACTGAGTTTTAACGAGGTCGTGTTGTAGGGCTACGAGAAGGTGGGTTTTCTTTCCGCGATATTGCTGAAAGACTTGGCAGGAATGTATCCACTGTGCATGAGTATTGGCGGCAGTGGTCAAGGGAAGGTACTGCCTCAAGAAGACCAGGTTCCGGGCGGCCACGTGGTACTACTGAGAGGGAAGACCGTTGTATTCGGCGTATGGATGTGGCTAATCGTACTGCGTCTGCAGCTGAAATTCGAGCTGCAGTTGGCACCACAGTGACACAACGAACTGTCCAAATCGGTTACTTCAAGGACAGCTCCGAGCCAGACGCCCTGTAAAGTGCATTCCACTGACTCCAAACCACTGCTGTTTGCGACATGAGTGGTGTCAAGCTAGAGCTCATTGGAGGACGGAGTAGAGATCTGTTGTGTTTTCTGATGAAAGCCGGTTTTGCCTTGGTCGCAGTGATAGCCGTTTGTTGGTTAGAAGGAGGCCAGGTGAACGCCTGCTAGTGACCTGTCTGCGGCCTAGACACACAGGGCCTACACCTGGAGTTATGGTTTGGGGAGCAATTTCGTATGACAGCAGGAGCACTCTCGTGGTTATCCCACGCACCCTGACTGCAAATTTGTACATCAGTCTAGTGATACAACCTGTTGTGCTGCCATTCATGAACAGCATTCAAGGGGGTGTTTTCCAAAAGGATAACGCTCACCCTCATACCGCTGTTATAACCCAACATGCTCTACAGAGTGTCGACATGTTGCCTAGGCCTGCTAGATCACCAGATCTTTCTCCAATCGAGCACGTATGGGACATCATTGGACGACAACTCCAGCGTCATCCACAACCAGCATTAACCGTCCCTTCATTGACCGCCCAAGTGCAACAGGCATGGAATTCATCCCACAAACTGATATCCGACATTTGTACGACACAATGCATGCACGTTTGCATGCTTGCATTCAAAATTCTGGCGGTTACACCGGTTACTAATGTACCAACATTTCACATTTGAAATGGCTGCTCTCGCCAATGGCTCTACCTGTGATCTTGAAACTTTAATCAATTAAATATGTTACCTAGACAAATGTATTCCTAAAATTTCATTACTGTACAATAATTTTTTCTTGGTGTTGGGATTTTTTCCCCATCAGTGTAGTAAAATAGTATTTCGGCAAATAAGTGGTGATAAAGAATATATTTAGATTAAATTTGGAAAAATTTAGATTAAAGATTTAGATTAAATTTAGAAAGCAACGAAAAAAAGTACGGAAATTATTTTTTGCGAGGACATTTAGACGGACTAACAAACACACAAATAAAAAAAACTTTTAAATCTATTTCTTCTGTAGAAGATCTTAGAAACTTTTTAATTTTTAATTAATTCTTTTAGATGCTAAGGCAGATGTGTATCAAATCTCTTATGAATCCGCTAAATCCTATGTAATTTTATAAGTTTCAAAGAAATGGATTTTGAATTTTATATAAATTGAGTATCATATTATCTATCTAATTGCCAATTTTATATCCATGCGATAGCAACATATTTTCAATTCTGTTTTATTGCCGTAGAAGCTGAAAACTGACTCAAAGGATCTTGCTAAAAACAATACATCTCCGCTAATTCTTCTCGATAAAGATAGCCGTGTCAAGGGAATAAGGGAAGTGCTTGAGCAGCCTTTATCCTACAGTTGCGTTTAACTTAATATCTAATATAGTTTTTTTTCTCAGTTTTAGATAATATAATAATAGCAGCTAATTAATATAATTACATAGGTTAAATCTGAAGAACAAAACATAGTATTATCTTAAATTGTTGTGTAATAATAGTATAGCATTCTTGTCCTTCGAAAGTAGTGAAATCGGTCCAATTATTGAGGTTGGGGATTATTCTAGGTTTTATTTTGTAATATCTCTTGAATAGTAGCAGAAGAATCTTGATAACGTGTCTAGACTGTTCAAAAACAGCAAAATTAAGTAAGATTGGTGTGGCAACAGTGATTTATATATATTTATTAAAAAAAGACACCTACCAGTTGTCTTATTGATTTTAATTCGCGTCTACTTGTTTTTGGTTTTGTCTAAATTCGTTATAAACCAAGAGGAGTAAATAAAATAAAACTAAAGTTGTTATTTAAAAAGGTTTTCTTTCATTCGCCCATTGAATAAAATAAATTAAACGTAAACACTTGAACTTTAAACATAACTTTTCATATGAAATGAAAATTGGAGAAATCTGTACATGAGACATTTTATTTATTCGTTGTAACTAAACATTTTGTCAGGTTATTTTCTCAGAGGAAATGTACAATGAAGTAGTTCTTGATATTTTTCTTGAAAATTAATAACCTTATCCACGTCTCATCGATTTTCATATGAATTAAAAATTAGTGAAATCAGTAAAGTAGCTGCGGTTTGAGAACAATTTTTTCGATTTGCTAATTATTTTGAATACTAGGAGATATTTAGATCATATTAATAATATCACAAATTTGATAGTTACAGATTACTCAGCTAAAGATATAATAGAAAATATCATGAATATTGATAGAATGCTTAAATTAAAAAAAAATATTTACAGTACACTTGAGATCTAAATATATATTAATATTAGAAGTTTTGTTTCCTTGCAAAGAGATATTTTTTATCGAAAATGTACACAAATACCAAAGTTTATCAGTAAGACAGGATTGAAATAAATAGTGATTCACCAAGAGAGAGAATAAAAAAATGTAACGCAGAATACAAAATAAAGATATGAAGAAGAAAAAGAACGAAAGAAAATATTAGCAATAACTTTGAATTTAGTTCTTGAAACAAGAATGTAATGAACAAAAACACATTTAAAAATAATCTGTCTTGGTCATCAGAAGCTAAAATATAAATTGAAGGTGGGATTTTGCGTCCGAGAATGACACAGATAACAAGTACAGGAATCTTTTTAACTCCAACCAACTGCACAGACAGCGGTGAACAATTATATATGTTGATGTTCATGGTGATTGAACAATTCACCGAAGACGTGCAGATATCTTATAAGGAAAATTAAATTATGTTAAAATATTAATAGACTTTATTGTCTTCTACTTTTCTCGTCTGATGGGCAGTAAATATTTTCAGAATAACGGACACCATCTCTTAAATATATTAAAAGAAGTGAGAGAGCGCCGATTTATTTAAAAGAAAAAATTATTTCAGTATAAAAATTACCGATCAAGAAATTGATGCTTCACGATTGAATCCTCTGTTATAATAAACAGCGTTTGGCATACTCAATTTTTGTTGTAAGACTAAAGTATTGTACAATGAATTAATTTTGTTTTTAAATATTTGTATGACATCTTTACTACTAATAATAGTAAATGTTTATGTGAGTGTATTGGTTCGCTATTGGATAGGCAGTTAAAGTAATCGAAGTTAGCGCAAACATATTTTAGACAAAATGATAAGTGCATTAGAGGAGTTTTCATAAAATTTAGTTAATTAAAAACTAGACATGGTCTTACACGATAAATTCCTAAAACCGGACGCAAAACGAAATTATGCAAATTTCAAAACTTTATCTTTAAAAAGAAACCAATTCAGTTGCACTACAATTTTTTTTAAATTCTTCTCTGATTTAAAAAAAAAAGGTATTAAGTGATGATATAGAGTTTATTACAATGATGTTTTTCTTTGTTGTAATGGCATTCAAATATTTTCACTGTTGCTACCAATATTTCAAGCAGCGTTTTTCTTCTGTTATCAATAAAAACGGGGGTATGAATATATATATATTAAACAACCAACGTACTAATTTTAATTTTTAATACCTGAGAGCTGATATATAAATACTTTCTGACCTATTACTATCATTTTCGAAAAAAAATTCTAACACACTAGTCCTTGTGCATTTTCTGTAAGAAGAAACTACATGAGTAATCCCAAATCTCAATCTCTGCCCGGACTTCGTTAATTTTTATTTCATATGATAGTTACCCAAAAATAATACTCTGAGTTTATTCTGCAAGTATAATTTAAAATAGTGCTTTCTTTGGTTTCAATAAAATGTAATTCATCAAAGTTGGATGTTGTGACTAAATTAATACTAATAATATATTAAAAGAACAGTTGCTCGCTGAAAGCGACCGATTATTAACTAACATTTTTTTGTTTATAATGTAAACTTAGATATATAAATTAAATTTATACTTTTAGTTATATTATATATAATTTATTGTGTTTATACTTTTTAATTTCACAAAGGTGAAAATGCTTTTTACATTATTATAAAAGCATCTTAATGAAGACAATACTAATGTGAACTAACATCTTGTAAATGGTTTTTGAAATTCGTTAGGTTTTCTGGGGTTGATGACTACAATATTAAGGTACTGATCACAAATAAACGACACATTACCATTAATGAAATAACAGAGTAACTGAAATGTTCGAATTTAGCAACCCTTTATGAATCTTTGATGCAAATTGGATGTGGTATTTGAGTTGATGTTTGGGTGTTTCACAAACTAATAAAAAATATAAATGGATGCAAACCATCTGTGATTTATTTCTAACAAAATAAAACTTATTCGTTTTTGAAGTGGATTAACATAGGCGATCGGAAAAGGATTGCCCACAATGTTGTTGTCAGAAAGCGATCATGCGAACAGTATTAGAGTGAATGACCATCACCATTCAAAAGCTGAATGATTACCCGATATCGAAATTTACGGTCTACAGTTGATAAGATTGCAAAGACATTTATGTCAGATGGATATTCATCCCGATTAGATTTACTCAGAAGGGTGTAATGTTGAAAGACTCATCAGAAGAGATAGTTCTATCACGAGCTGTTGCAATCTATCTGTAACAATTTATTGTTTAAATATAGCATGAAGATGTCCATTTGAAACAATTTACTGTTTAAATACAGTATGAAGATGTCCATTTGAAACAATTTATTGTTTAAATACAGTATGAAGATGTCCAATTTGAAGGAGGAGGAGTAAGAGTAATTTATAAGAGAAACGCTACACCATATGTCTTACCAAACTGACGAAAAATGATTGCTGAAATATAACTAGAACGTTTCATAGAGTCCTGATAGGGCATCGGTGCCACATTAGGCACCAGCTCAAATAAAAACTCTGTCATGGGTAATTAACTGACATTGGTTCAAAACTAAAAATTATATATATATATATATATATATATATATATATATATATATGTATATGTGTGTGTGTGTGTGTGTATTAGCATTTCTTTCACAAGATTAACATTGATCGCTGTTTAAAAGTTTTGAAAAGTGATAATCACTTTTTTCATATTTTTTGGCAATGGAAAAGGTTAATATATAATTATTTGGTATTGTGATGAATAATGTTTTTTTAAAATATTTTAATTTCAACAAAAAATGGTATTTCTTTTACTTTTCGACAAATTCTAAAATTCTTTCAGTGCCAGTATATATATACATATTTGATATTTTCAAATGAAAAATGGAAGAATCAATAATATTCAAAATGTGGTTTTGATTCCATACTTGAATGTACAAAATTGCAAATTTGTCCAGAAACGAAAGCATTGAATATAAGGAAAATCAGATTTTTGATAGCAATTTATATTTCAAAAATATTTAATGCACTCTTGGGAATTAAGTCGTGTTCAATTCGCTTCCAAGCTTTGATATAATTATAAAAACATCTAAATTTATGCGAAGTATTTCTATTATTTCATAACATTTCTTTCGGTAGGAGAGGATCACATATTCCCTTTCAATCAGATTTCAAAATATTTTGTCTAAAATTATTTACGATTTAATCTCTCCAACATTATTTTATTTCCAATTCTTTTTAAGTTCAATTACATTTTTAAATGATTGAATCTAAGAATTAAGTTTTGATCGATTTGACCAAAGAAAAGCAACCTGATTGAAATGTTTTAGAACGACCGAAAACGGAAGGCCATCAAAGTATGTGCTTTTATGGAAGTGCTTTGTCTGATTAAGGTCTGCTCAAAATTAGGCAGTAACTATTTAATTTTGAAGTGGTTACACTGGTATGTAATATAGCAGCCAATTTAAGCAGCTCATATCTGGCAATAAATTTTTTATTATAAATTTACTGGTCATAGTTATCTTAACTTTTTTATTCTGGAGTCTGTAAGTGATGGATGCAATTTATTTTACTTATTTATTTATTTATTATTTTAGATTAGAAGAAGGCAAAAAATTGACCACTCTGTCCATAGAAAATGAAAAGAAGGGACAATTTTGAGCCATTTTGGGGACCGATTGAAACAATTTCTTTTTATATAAAACAGTGTGTGCGAATGTTTTCTATATGCAAATCACCGTTTTTGACTGATTTAAAAAAAAAAACTTGTATACGTGCATCTCAAAAAAAAAAAAAAAAACAAAAAAAAAAAAAAAACAGCAACTTTTGAAAATGAATGCAAAAGTTTATAATTTCAGAAATTAAGTGGGAATTTGTCGCATATGAGCAATATTTCACCAATAATTCACAAAAGAATTAAGGACTGAGAGTAAATTTTGCACCTTGAAAAGTGAAAGTTTATAGTTCCAACGATATTCATTTCAGGTCAATGAAAATATTTAATCGAAATTTTATGGCTTTCTGAAAGCCTTGTACATCGTTTTTAATAATATTGTCGAAAAAAAGAGGGTATTCACGTTTTATTGGGTGATGAAATAATGCTACATTTTCCTCTAATTGCACAAGGAAGGCGTGTCACTGTCTTTCCCTCTGGCTTCTTATGCTTCTTGCATGGACTATTCAACTTGGCCTGCTTAAAGGCTGGTAAGAACTATATAACAAATGGGATAGGCAAGATGGGTTTGCTTGCAAGTGGTACTTGTCATGAAGACAAATCATAAGTATCATTATTAATGTTAAGAATGTTTTATTGCCTTACATATATTCTGAAGAAATCCAATAGGTCCCATGGGTAGACTTCGACAAATATAGAAGGCATTTATTAGTGGATGAAGATGCTTTATTTTACGCGGAAACATGAATACATAAGGAAAACACAAGCACAGCGCTTGCAATAAACAGCACAAAATCAGCGAGTCATTATTAAGTAACCCCTACAACACTAAATGCTTTGAGAAAACTCGTAACCCTAAAGAGAGATTTCGCTCAACTACTCATTGCGCCTCAACTCAATTACTGACTACTTTCTCTTAAAGCCTCCGTGATAGGTAAACGAATGTTCTAAAACAAAGGCAGGTATTCGATTTTTAATGCAACTATTAGCAAAATTATCAGTTATTTAGATTTTTTTTTGCTCCCAAAATCGTCAAATTCTTCAACGTATCTCCAAAATATTACCAATTATTCAATGAGGTTGGGAATACTAAGAATATAAAGCAATACAACATCTTTTAGAGTTAATATAAAACTCTCATCTTTAATATGAAATTAATCGCTTAGGAAAGCAATAACAAATTGGAATAATATGAATGTTTACTAAACATTGTAATAACACATGGTTGGGAAAATAAAAATAATACTATGCTAGGGTATCTAGTGCCAATAAGAGATGCAATAATTTTTGCTAAACCAATGATGTTGCCTAGGGAAAGCAAAGATAGCATCATCCCTTAGGGCTTATTCTCTCTGTAATACTTGTAGCTGACACTATGTAAATTTCCTGAAAAGAAAGTTAAATATATTGAGTATAATCTGAAAATTAATGGATATAATTATTGGACAGTGAAATAAAGTTTTGTTTCCTTGTGTGTATTTATTGTAATGACTTGATCCTGACCAATCAGACAAAAGAATAGAATTTTAGACAATTTTTTTATTTATAGTCATATATATACATAAGAACAATTTGTTCCAATCTAGGTTAAATTATTTGATGAAGAATATTACCATTTAGAAGTTGATATTTACACAACAAACAAAGGTTGAAGGTTTATCGGGAAAAGAGTTGTTCATTAATTCGGAGAAATAAGGTTACAAGACACTAATGGGATGTTAGTCAGCACGGCTACTCCTGGGGGGAAACGTAAAATGCCGCAGTCCGCAATCTAAGGATTTCTCTTCTTCAAACTAAACCCAGCACTTTATCTCTGTCCAAGCTCCGTCTTCTTACTTCCCACTAATCCACGTGAGTTCTCTATCTGCCAATCGTTCATAAAAAAATTATCTCATTTGTGGCAACAGCCTGGTGTGGGAAATGACCCTCAATGATTCTTCCTGGCAACTGGTCGCTTTGGAACACGAGTCAATGACAGTCCCTTCACAAAGGTGACCATTTGGCATCCAAATGGGTGGACACTACTTTCCCTTGAAGGTGCGATATGTTCCTCTCAAATAATAAAACCTCAAGTGTGGTCTTTCAACTGAGCAGGTGCGTCGACCACTCGGAGACAAGGAGTTCCCCAACTTAGCAATCTGGAGGCATTTGACAATGGAAAGTTTTAACAGATGGGGAGTCTGGAAACAGTCTGGAAATGCCGCTTATCATGAATTGGACAGAGGAACGTTACATTATACGGAAAATTGGCAAATAAAATTGCCGAAACAATATATAATTGTCTTCAAAGCACTCTAATTGCATAACATTACTTCAAAATTCCCCCCCCCCCCCAATATACACAACACTGAATATCAGCAAGATGCATTATATACTATGCATATATTGAAATGCATGGATCTCTTTTCTCTTAACAACAATAACACTTCTCAACAACTTAAATATATTAACTTTTTATTTTTGAATTGATAAAATTTTAGTTGTAATAAATTACATCCAAATTATGGTGAACTTGGATTTTTAAAATACCTTGATATATTTAAAATTATAATCTGCAAAATTTATTTAACATTTTACTTTGTTTCTGGAAATAAGTTTATTAAATATTATTATTTTTTTTTTCAAAAATGATGATTTATTTAGTTTTGTGATTGAGCATGAAATCATCTAATTGGTAGGCTTTAAGAGAAAAAGTCTAATGGGAATGAAAGCAATATAAAAATATCCATAATTTTTATTCATTAATAATTAAATGATTTCTCTACTTTAGGGAGGTGAACCAGTTGCTAATGAGAGCGACTAATGATTAACGAAACTCAAGTTTCAACAATCATCAGGTTAAATCTAATTTCTTCAAATGGCCAATATTAATGTATTAAATTAGAACTCCTATGAAATTATATTATATTATAAATAATAACTGATAGACTTTTCTGATAGGCTTTCATTATGAGGAAGCCATAATGAAAAGCATATCAGATTCATGCACTAATCTGCAAATAGATATATTTGTTTACTTAAAGGTAGCGAATTAATTGCTCCAGACTTTAATTGCGGATCATTCTATTCTTAAAATTTAAGAATTTTAGTTTGTTTATGGCATAAAACTCTTCGCCTTGTTTTTTTATTATTATTTAATAAACATATTTACCCCATTCCTCCCTAGAAAGACGCTGATTAAACCGACTAAATAATTGGCTTAATTTAGTTTAACTTTATTAACGTCCAGTTTTGAAGCAACACTAGGGCTAATTTGGGACGGACCTCGTAATTTTGAACCGCAGTCAAATGACGTGTACGACACCTGAACTGGAATCTCCTCTCCAAACTTCCACACCACATCAGCAGAAGGACGTTTGGCCCCTGCTGATTTAATGTGCACCAGACCCGCTTATACGATGGGTCTTTGGTGGAATTGGGTCTCGAACCTGCAATCTTCCGAAGTCGAGACCTTACCACCAGGCCACCACGGCTCCAACTAACTGCAAGAGCTTGATTCAGAGTGATGAAATAAAATAGATTAAACATTAATATTATTTACAAATATGTTTTGATGATTAGTTCTAACTAATGTAAACAAGTCAAAGTTTAAAAGTTAGCCGAAAATTTATTCCTACAATATACTTTTATTTGTGAACGGACGATGAAGAAGGGAGTTCTTTTTGGATTACCCAATAATCATTATTCATCGGAAGGAAATGACAAACAAATTAATTAAGAAAATGTATAACACTTTAATAGCATACTTTATTATTTCTTTATTTATTACTTTTAATCATATATTTAGTCTGTTAATAGCTAAGGGGCTTATTATTTTTTGAGCAGACATTTAATTAATTCATAATGTGTTAACACAACCTATAATGGCCATTAAAATTGAGTGCTTTTATAAATCTGCATTTTTGATTTTTTGCTTAAATATTCATTATTTTAAAGTAAATATAAATGCTTGTCGGCCATCTTTAAGATAATTAAAGTAGGATATAAAATTGTGCAGAAACAAAGAGAAATATTTCTTAGCGGAAAAAACAAACTTACTAGAAAAAATTATTTTTCCATAAATTGTTGACAAATCTTAGTAAACGCGAATTAAGGAATCTTTGAGACTCAAAATGTTTTTGTTGCAAGTTTTTTTTTTTTGGGGGGGGAGTTTCGGATTATAAAAAAAAGATGTATACCTTTCGAATGTTTTAAAAAGAAAGGAAATTTATGCCAACAACTTTCAAAATTTTTACTATTTATTAGCAAATTTTAATGACTTTTTAATAAAGAATCAATGCAAAGAAATAAGTTCATATTTTAAAAATAATCATACTTCAGGGGGGACAAACGAAAAAGAAATAGAAACTTCTGAATAAAGATTAGAGCTCAATTTTTTAAAAACCAAGAGCACTCTGTAAATCAAGCATTCATCAGACAAAATGAAATCTGTTACTCTAGATATAAAACTAGTTTAATAAAATATTACTGACAACTAAACATTTAGGACTTCGCTAATTTTTATTTTGTATTCTATTTTGATTTTCACTCTTATTAATATTTTTAAACATATTAAGCTTTAAGCTCTTAAGCTTTACAAAATTACGTTTCGTTTGTGGTGAATTTTGGAAAAGCCGAAAATTATTCATAATTATTAAAATTAGTCATTGTAGCACATTTACTCTGTTTTTGTGATTGCAATGCTTAAGATCAATTTTTAAATCGTTAGATGAATTTATTTGATCAATTACCTTTTAGATCAATAAACTTGCTTTACTTGCTAGTAATTTCATTTTTTAAAAGCAGAAAATGGGGACTGGACAAATCTTTTCAGCTTTTGAGTGGGAGGGTTGCAGATTCCAAACCTGATTCCCTTCCTCAAAGGTACCAATTTATATAGATTCGGCAAATTTGGAATTTGCTGTTGAAGGTAATACGTCCTTTCTCCTGTATAGACGGTAGAAAGTGCAGCCTCCGGATTCGCTCCAGTTATATAACCACAATTTAATATTGCAAGGCCCACTTTGAAACAGATAATGCGCTACATTAGAATATGATTATAATATAATTAAAATAAAACGTAATTGAAACGAAATAATAAATATAAAATATTTACAGACTGAACATGCGTTAAAGTTGTTTTTGATGCTTTATACTCCTCTCTCCCTCAAGACTTTCTCATATATGGAGTATACAAAGTATTATAATGATTTGGGTTCAAGAGTTTGACGAATCTCCGAATTTCACACATCCTTGACACTGAAAAGTGCATTTTTTTAAATGAATTCTTTATATTCGTGAACACAATAGCTAGAAGGATGAAATTTGGTTTATAGTCTGCATTCTGTAAATTTCTTTCAAATTTTTCATTAAAAGAAAATTTGTCTATTTAACTGTCCAATAAAGAGTATCAAGTTAATACAAATGAAGAGAGCTAGATGGATAAAATTTGGAAAACCCACTTTATATTTATTGTAGTTATGTATAAAATTTATAATAAGATTCTTATAATTTTTGAATAGATATTTATTTGCTCTTTCATTTGTATACAAATGTCATGACTCGAAAACATAATGATTTAAATATGCAATATTTGGTATGTGATTTTTATTAATTACTAGCTAGACCCGGAGCGTTTCTGCCACCGAAAAAATTAATATTAAGTGCAATCAATCAATAATTTGGAAATGTTTTATCGAAATAGGATGAATAGGGCAACAATATATATAAAATACAAACAAACAAATATTCATTTTTATGTATTAGATTTGCGCATTCTTTTACAATTGTAAAGCTTGGTGTTTGTTCTTTCAGAACGGAAATGAAACAAATTATTTACTGTATCTCGTGATTCGTTTAATATTTGTTCAGAATTCTCAAATTTAATTTTAGAGAATGTGATTAAAATATTTTCTGTTAAAATTGATTAAACATAGAAAATATACACTGAAGTGACAAAAGTCATGGAATAGCAATATGCAAATATACAGATGGCAGTAGTATCGCAGCGAAAAAGTATAAATGCGCAGTTCGTTTTCCAGAGCTTTCATTTGTGTTCAAGTCATTCATGTGAACAGGTTTTTCGTGATTTATGGCGGCACGACGAGAATTAACAGATTTTGAACGTGGAATGTCAGTTGGAGCTAGACGCATGGGTTATTCCATTGCGGATATCGTTAGTGAATTCAACATTCCGAGATCCACAGTATCAAGAGTGTGCCGAGAGTATGAAATTTCAGGCATCACATCCCATCATGGACAGCGCAGTGGGCGACCACCTGCACTTAACGACCGAGACCGCCGACGTCTGTGTAGAATGGTCAATGTTAATAGACACGCAACACTTCGTCAAATAACTGCAGGAATCAATGTGGGACGTGTCCGATAGGACTGTGCGGCGAAATTTGTCTTCCTTGGGCTATGACAGCAGAAGACCGACTCGAATGCCTTTACTGACAGCACGACATCGCCTGCAGCGACTCTCCTGGGCTCGTGAGCATATCGACTGGTACCTAGACCAGTGGAAAACCGTGGCGTGGTCAGATGAGTCACGATTTCAGTTGTTACGAGCTGATGGTAGAGTTCGAGTGTGGCGCAGACCCCACAAAGCCATGGACCGAAACTGTCAGCAAGGCACTGTTCAAGCTGGTGGTGGCTGCATAATGGTGTGAGCTGTTTTTACATGGCATGGACTCGGTCCTCTGGTGCAACTGAACTGATCATTGACTGGAAATGGTTATGTTCAGCTGCTTGCAGATCATTTGTAGCCATTCATGGACTTCACGTACCCACACAACGAAGGGATTTTTATGGATGACAATGCGCCATGTCACCAGGCCAGAACTGTACACGATTGGTTTGAAGAACATTCCGGACAATTCCAGCGCATGATCTGGCCACCTAGATCACCCGATATGAATCCCATCGAGCATTTATGGGACATCATCGAAAGGTCCGTTCGTGACCAAACTCCTGCACCATCCACACTTTCACAATTATGGACGTCTATACAGACAGCATGGCTCAATATTCCTGCAGAGGACTTCCAACGACTTGTGGACTCCATGACACGTCGAGTTATTGCACTTCGCCGGGCAAAAGGAGGACCGACACGATATTAACAGTCATCCCATGACTTTTGTCACTTCAGTGTATTTATATCATAAAATCGTTAATGTAGTTGAAAAGATAATTTTTGAAAATTAAGAGGGTGCAAAATTATTTGTACCACAATATTTTTGATAGTTATGGCGAAAAACGCTAAAATTTAATTACAATTTTAAACTTCCAGGGTTGATCTCCAAAAAAACTTTTTAGCATAATCTGTAATTAAATTGTTACCCCTAAGAATGACTTGTGTGACATTTGAGTGATATATTTTTAAAGTATTAACTTTTAACTTGGGTTTAGCATTCCTACAAAATCTATTGTCTCCATGGAGAGTTATTTGGAGATTAATCCTTGGTAAACAGATGCGGTTGAGATTCAAACTGTATTAATTTTAGATATTTGTACTATGCCTTTAACCATCCCGCAGATGTAAAAAATAAGCTAATCAAGTTTCATCGCAATCGGATGAGCGGTTTTGGAAGGCATAAAAGACATACAGACAAAAATTTATTTTTATTTATATAGATAATTGTAGTTTTTGGCCAAATTTTGATTTTAGGCTGTCAAAAAAAGGCCTTCAAAATACACTTTTGATTTTCTGGTATATATTAATAGCATCCTAACGAAAAATTTGCTATAAGATCGCTCACTTTTAGACTTTTTCACAACTATTATTTGCCGATGGGTTGTTATTATTATTAATAAATAAATACATTTATTTAAGATTTTGCGAGAAAGGTTCTGAAAAACCATTTCTCCATTCCTCCCACAGCTCCCAACTTTTGTTATGACTACTAGATACTGATTTGCTTTGTAGCATCATTTGAAGAAAAAAAGATAGAAAGAAAAATAGCTTCAGCAGATACCACCTATGAGAACTATAACGAGTTTGATATTCATGGACAAATAAAAAATGCGAGAAAGTTTCTGAAAAACCTCTGCCACTCCACCCACAACTCCCATTTTTTGTTACGGCTACTAGATACTGATTTGGTGAGTAACATCATTTCAATATAAAAGAAAAAAAATAGTTTCAACAGATACTTTCAATGAGAATTATAAAGAGTTTGATATTTAGAGGCAAATAAAAAGTGCACCCTTTCCATAGACCCAATGGAAGTGTGTTCCGTATTCTTCGTCATCCACTCACTTTTCTGCAAATTTAACCCAAGACCTCTAAAGTCACAGATCTAAAATAGAAGTAAGTTAATTACAAAAATAATAAGAACTAAATTAATCTCTAATTTGAAATATTTTTTTTTCAAAAAATGTAACTTAGTAAAGTATTTATTGAGAAACTTCCAAAAGAGATTTGATACAAACAACATTTATTAGCATTTCTGAGGTTATTTATAATCGATTCAAAGTCTAAAACAAAATGTTAATTAGTAGAGAATTGTAATATTATCAATATTTGGATCTTCACGTAATAACTCGTTCAGAAATGTAGTTGCAAGATCTTTTATAATAGTTATTTTTTAACATATTCTAAAGTTCGAATAAATCATTTATCTTCTGTTGATTAGAATATCTATTTTGATTGTCTTATGACCATATTTTTAACAGCATTTCTTTTCAATTAAACATATCCCTTTTATACGTTTACCGTTATACGCTTCATGATTCCGTTTATACATGATTTCGTTTATCATGATTCCGTTTTTTATAAATATCGAGATTTTAATAAAGCACAAAATTACATTTTCGGAAGAATATATAACAGAACTGCAAAATATTTTGAACCAATGATACATTTGTTACCCCTATTTTGAAAATGAGTTAGATTTTCACTCTAATAAATTATATTATCGATCCTTATTGGTAATGAGTTTTAAAATTTTATTCACACAAAATTGTTTCTACTAATAATCAGATAACTTAAATAATCAAAAGCATTGAATGGATAATCATAAATAACAAATGCACGAACAAAATTCCATTTAATTAGCCTTTTTAATGCTTTGAATTTTAATTTATACTAACGATCTTGGCAGTATTGTTTCAAAAGCATTTGAAATTAAATATTTAAAATTATAATTTATGTATTACTGTATTCTTTTAAAAATTGGGTTTTAATGGCTGTTGAGGTTATATAATTACTGTACAAAAGCATAATTCAAGCCAGTGATAGTGATCTTCCCCCTCCAAACCTTCTCGCATATTCTCTGATGAAGGTGTGCTCCCAAAGAACTTCATGTAAGGAATTAAGATACTATAGTAATGGAATAAAAATTTTTGACTTGAATTTAGCTTTTTTTACTGTACGTATCGTTCCATCCTTGGCAATTGGCGTTTGATCCTAGGCAAAGGGTTTATTTCATTTGAAAATCGAATATGTGTTTTAGACACTTTTTTCTCAACCAATCGAGACAAAATTTTGACACAGAGCTAACTTTTAACCACAAAAATTCTAAACTAAATTTGATATATTTTAGTCACTGCATTATTAAGTTACCACGTTTGCAGATGTTTGAAATTAAAGACCGACGGACGGTCAGTCTACCTAGTTTAATTTTGGCGACTACAAAATAGATGTTAAATCTGTTGATCAAATTTTATTCATCCAGCTCTCTTCATTTTGTACTTATCTCACTTAGTTATATCGGAATAGCTGGACAGAGAGACTTCCTCTTAACTATTTTTGCTGAAACTTTAACAGAAATTTACATATTTGGTGTACAGAGCGTATATTAAATTTCATCCATCTAGCTCAAAATGTTTTTGAGTTATCTTTTTCACAGACAGACAAACATTTTCTATAAATTTATTTTTTGAATTTCAGAAAGTCTAAAATCTGGAGATTCACCGAAATTTCGAAATTCGAATATTTTGATAGCTACAATACTTTTTCTACAGTACAGTAAAATAAAAAAAATCGTTCTTTAACTCTTCTCATTTATTTATGTAAATACTCAATACCTAAAATTGAAAATATTTTTTCTTGTTCAAATCGTATAATTATCAAATCTTGCATGGGAAAGAATTTTTTTATGAAAGATTATCTTAAAAACGAAATAAAACATGTAAGGGTAATCTCTCCGAAATCTTCTCGCAAGCTCTCTAAAAAATTCGTAATTCCCCTCTTCGCTTTTACGTTAAATAATGGATTTTGATCAAGGCTATGAACACTATGAGAACTCAGAATTTTATATTCAGAATCTCGCATATGAAAATTATGTGTTTCTTTGTATAGTAACAAGCAAACAAACAATAACAAAAAAAACCCACAAGTGCTTACGTATTATTAGTAGCAAATTATTAGATAATTACTTTTACGAAAAAGCATATTATCGAGTGATTTTTGGCAATTTATTTTTCGTTTAGCGATTAATCATGTGTATGCCATTTGTGTACAAGTATAAAAAAATTGAGAACATTTTTGATGCATTTTATCCTTTCGACTGACCAAAATTTCATTTAGACGTATAGCAGTAATCATAAGGTCACATACCAAATTTTATTTCTATAATTAATGTGTTTTTGAAATATCGCGTTTACATGCACAAGAAAGTACAGACAGATAGACGATCAAACTTTTGACATATTTGGTTGAAAATTTGATAAGGAACAGGGAGAAATAGATACAAAAATAGGGAGTCAAATTTGATTTACTTAAGTTATTACCTTTGTGCATTATCTCATTTATATCAACGAAAATGTACAGACAGAGCAATGTTCAATATCTTGATGGTTTTGATTCCATTTTTTGATACGTATTTACATTTTAAATACTAAACTTGGATACAAAATTTTACATTCCTAGCTCTTTTTTTATTTACTGTGTAGCGTATTCTAGGGCAGCTGATCATACTTAATTCTTTGGAATAGATTTCGTTCAAAATTTGAAAGAAATCTACATATTTTTATAAATCCAAATACCACTTTTCATCCATCCAGTTCAAATTATTTTTGAGTTATCTGGTTCTCAGGCAGACAAATGAAGTAGTTGACAGACATGATCCCACATTTTTTTTTAAATTGACACAGATCTGAAATATGGAAATATGCATACTTAAACTTTGGGACCAAGCTCTTAATCTATACGTGAGAAAATAAAAAGAAAACTACATTCCCAATATTTGAATTGAAAAATTGAATGTAATATTTTATAACGCATGCAAAAAGTTTTGACATTTATACCTCTCGAACAAGTTTACGATGTTTAATGCTCAGTTTGTTCATCTAAACTTATATATTTTTTTATAATATAGAAAATTTTAAGTTAAACGCATAAACAGAAAAAATATTTAATACTGCTACAAATACTTAAAACGTTTTCAAAAAATAATCATAATTAGAGAAAAAAATTACGAAAATAAAATTGATTTTATTAAAAATGTTTATACTTCAAGTTTTAAATTAGTGTAAAATTAGTTTATATGCAATAATTATATCAAACATTGGAAACGTTAAAATTCGATTTACTATTTTTATTTTTATTAAAATTTAAAAATCCCTTTTTTAGTGAGTGTTTACAACCATAAAAGTTTTTAAGTGCCAAATTTTGTAGCTCTGAATAGATCAACAGGGCGTTTTTAATGATTTTTTTATAATGCATATCACATAAAAGTTTCATCTATACTACCTCAGTCTATACCTATTCTCATATAAAAATATTGACTTCTTTTATTTGCATATATAATGTGAGGAACATATATATTTATGATACACAAAAAAGATGAACATTTTTATCACTTCTGCAGAAATGAGTTTCCTCTTATTTCAAGTTAATTCGCCAACCGCAAATATGAGAAGTCATGGGAAATTGATGTAGATTGGTTGACTTGTTCCCCCCCCCTTGCTATATTTGGTATCTCTTTTCATTGCGATGGCAAGTATATTATGAAAACAAAATGAATGAAAGTTACTTGTTTTGTTGCTAATTTAGTTAGGATTTTTTACGCAATAATATTATGACATAAAATTATTTCAAAAATGAATTTCTTATAACACCGGAAACTGTTTTACCAATTCATTAATTTTTCATTGAACTTCCTGTTCATCTTTAATTAATGAGTCAACCCTCAAATTTGAGGTCTCACCACACACTTGTTCGGTGGTTGCTTGCCTATTTCAGTCCATACAGTTCTGAATGTCACTCATTAGTTTGAGGTTTGGCTTCGCTCCTGGTCTTCTGGAAGTCCGACTCCCTCGCCAAGCACTCTCGCCAAAAAGTCCCGTTCCTTACCTTTCGGTCACAACTCGGGATTCGGGCGACAGTTGGCGGTCGAGAGAGGTGAGTCTTTGCTCTTTCTGTGCTTTCTCCCGAATTTTTTTCTCCTTACTTCTTTTTAGTTCACTAAGTTTAAAAGAGTTCCAAATTTTGATTTAAAACTTCGGTTTTATTACTTGGGGGAATCTTGGTTTTTTTGTTCTCCTTTTCGAATAATAATAGATTTTATCTGTAGGAAGGGGTTCATTTTTCTTGAATTTTCAAGAAAATTCAGTTAAGTCATTGGGTTAGTATTCACATGTACTGAAATAATCTGGAGTGTTACATTATTATTTAATGTCTTTGTTACTTATTCTTTTTAATTCATTTGTTATTAGTAAATGTTTTTAGAAAGAAATCAAAATTAATTAAAAACTAAAAATTTCTTTTAGGAATATTGTAGCATAAAAAGAACCTTATAACTATTTTTAATCTTTATTAAATACTCGCTTTAGAAATTATAGATATTCTCATTTTATTAATTTTTTTTATTTTGTAAAAGGAAATTATCACAATAATACTGGAAATCAATTAGTTAGCGTTTCTGTAAAAAAAGTGTGATAAAACTTATTTTCAATAATTGCGTCTATAGTTTTGTTTCGGTTGTGTTATTTTTTGTTTAGCTTATTTTGTTCATTAATTTAGATTCATTTGTATTTTAGTTGTAACTGCATTTGCGCTCACCAAATACAATGATTGATTTAAAAACAAAAACTTTTTTAATTCTTACACTTGTTTGAATCCGTAATGATTTTTTAGTTTCGGTTCCGGTTTTGGTTTCGTTTCCGTGATTAGTGCCGTTTTTGTTTCCTTTACATAATTTTACTAATTATAGTAATTTGGATTTGTTTCATTAATTGGTTCTATTTCATTTACCTTTCATTCTGTGAACTTTTAGCGTTTAATTCCAAATGGGGTTTTAATTTTGATTTCGACCTAGTTGGTTTCGTTTTAATTTTTGTTGACCAGGAAATGGGTTTTAATTGTTTTAATAATTTTATGATTGTATATATATATATATATATATATATATATA
>JAPMOQ010022248.1:736128-756943 GCA_026543055.1 Argiope trifasciata
AAAATATAATAAATGAATGAATAACAAAATATAATAAATGAATAAATAATAAAAATAAATTATATCAAATAATGTAAGTTATTTTACGATATTTGTTTGATCACTCATTATTCTAATTATTTATATTATTTTATTTCTTATTTACCCTTTATCTTTATTATTAATTTATTTTATTTACTTTTCATTATAAACTAAAAGGGTTTTCTTTTAAATTTTTTAATAATTATTTTAAAAAATAAATTCCTAGAGTCGAGTTATAAAAAAAGATTAGATGCTAACCAAATCTTATTTAATAAATCTAAATTACTTCCTCCCTGGAAATTTTCTAAGAGCTGTTCTTTTAATAAACTATAGAAGAATCCACCCAAACACTCATTTTGAATTCTGTGCTATGGAGCATTGTGTAAGTGCTTCTCTCTTGCCTTACTAACACAGCAAAGCAGAAGTAAAAACTTTTTTCCAGTTCTTTGTTGCCTCTTTTTATTTTATAGATAAATTTAAGAAAAATTGGGCAAATATAAATCGCTTTTCTTTGTTTGCTTGAGGAGCCCTTTCAAGAAGACAATAATTCTTTCTTCCGAGCTTTTTCTATTATTTTTTTGTTTTCCTGAGTGTCAAGTTCAACTTTTACGTCTTTTTGAACTCAGTAAGTTGCTATAAAGTTTTTGACAAATTGGTTTACATTGAGAAACAATGGCAGCCTGTTTTGGGCAGCCAAACAAAGTAAGTGGACAAAATTGATTTCATATATCAAAAAATGGATGTATTGACAACTGAATCGTGGACTCGTGGCTCTCTTCTAGTGAATGCATTTCTTTTTCTTTTAGCAAGTGCATTTAACAAGCTTTTATTTAGTTGGATGAGGGATTTTATTAACAAAATATGTTTTGAATTAATAAATAACTTGATGGTAGCTTTAATAATGCTTCAAGAAAATGCCGAGTATTTTTCTAGAAAAAAATTTATTTTATCAAATGCTATTGAATTTTATGTTCCTTTCTGTTTGGTGTTGGAGAAAAATTTAAAATTACATTAACATATCTCTTAAAAAATTAAAAAATCAACCTTTAGGAACACATTGGCTGTCGTGTTGGCCTGATGGTAAGGTTTTGGCTTCAGAACCAGACAGTTTCAGGTTCGAGACCCGATTTTACGAAGAATCCTTTTGTAATCGGATCTAAATCCGTCTACGCCCCACGTTCTCCTGTTAGTGTAATATGGAAATTTGTAGATGGGGTGCTAGCTCAGTTGTCGTCCTCGTCACCTGACTGCAGTTTGAAATTACGAAGTCCATTACAAAATAACCCTACTATTACTTTAAATTTGTTGATTTGTTTTTTATTTCATTAAATATACGGTGTCCCCTAACCATTTTTCAGAAATTTAAATGCAAGACTGGGGGGGGGGAAATGAGCATATTTTGTAAATCAGGCATGCAAAATAGCCGATTTGATAGAAGATACTTATGATAGGGTAGATGAGGCTAGTTTCGTTTTTAGACCCAATATTCACAAATTTTAATGTTTGATAGTCTCTATAACATAAAATTAATCACCTATATTATTAATGTACGTAGATAATTACATCTCCATTAGATTCTCCATTGGTTGACAAGTTATTGCATAATTACTAAGCAGAAGGAACCAAATGGAATGATCGAAAATGGTGTTAATAATAAAAAATTTAAGACCAAAATTGGGCAGCGTTGACCTTGTGCTTAGGTCTTGAATACAGAACCGGTGGGTTTCAGGTTCGTGACCCGATTCTACCGAAGAGACGTCCTGTAAGCGTGTCAAGTGCACGTTAAATCCGTACGGAGCTAACGTCCTCCCGCTGGTATAGCGTGGTGTGGTGAAGGGAATGCCAGCTCAGGTGTCATCCTTGTCATCTGACAAAATTTCAAAATTACGAGGTCCATCCCAAAATAGTCTTAGTGTTGCTTTAAAACGGAACGTTAATATAACGAAACTAAGGCCAATATTGTTTGATTGAAAATAAACTGAATTTAAAAATAATTAACTTATATGCGTTGAAACTCGATAATATGATTCATTTGATCACAAATATGATACAAATATAATCTGAACTACGAAAATAAATGTTTAAAAACAATTTTATCAAAATTTTGAATTAATTAAATTCAAAAAAAAATTATGTGTTTTCATATAATTTTTGAAAATATTATTTCATCAATTTTTTAAAATTAAATAAAATGCATTTTTAATTATATAAATTTCGTGTTTGCTTAATATATAAATTTAGTAAATGTTATAATTTTTTCCATAATTTTTAAAAATAGACTTTTTTGTTTCAATGATATTGAAACAACTTTCATTGTTTCATCAAATATTTAATCGCATTGTTTCTTCCATTGATGGTTACTGCTGATGAAATTATCTAATTATTTTGTGCACACTTTATCTGGTGAATCAAAAAATGAAATTATATTACTGAAAAATACAGTGCGCAATCTGAAATAGTTTAATTAAAGATTTAAATTTTTCGCAATGACATATTTTGATATATCATTGGGAATATTCCTGTACACAATAAATAAAAAAACCCTTAAGGCTATAAAAATAACTTGGTTTTAATTTCACTTATAATTCGAAGTTAAAATGATTTGTTATAGGAATCATAATCATCAAGTTGTGGATAAAAGATATAGTTGACATTAAATACAAACGATATTTCCGGTGAACCAGATGGCTGACAAAAGGGTCTAGAAGGTAATACAAGGGGTGCTCAAATGAAAAGGTACGAAACGACTCTGTGAGTATAAATGATGATTTTATTCAATGTATGTGCCATAGACCTGAGCACGATTCCATTGATTAACGTACCAAAGGATTCCTTGTTGCAAAATTACTGTGGTTGTGACGAGACTCAGTCCTTCAGAGTCTTTGAGTTCACCGTCAAATGTTCGCTACTTGTCCAATTCCTCGAACACAGGAGAACCATTAACTCCGATGTGTTCGGAGAGACACTCTGAAGACTATGCAGGTCTATCAAGAACAAAAAATCGGAGCTAGTCACGGAGGATTTGGTTCTATTCCATGATAACGCGTGTCCACCCATCTCCAGGGTCACATACGTGGAAGGGCCAAGTTCAAGTAAAAGTAGCTCAACCATCCGCCCTACAGCCCGGACATGTCACCCTGCAATTTTCATGAGTTTGGTTCTGAAAAATCATCTGAAACTGAAGCGTTACAACTCGGTAGGCGAATTCAAGGACGTCGTGAAGGACTGGGTCGTCATGGTCACATGAATTCTAGAAAGAAGGAATATTTCGTCTCATTGATCAATGGGATCATTGTGCTCAGGCCTATGGTGTATACTTTGAATAAAGACGTCATTTATACCCACAGTGTCGTTTCGTATCTTTCCATTTGAACACGCTTTGTAATTTCAATTTATCCACGTTCCTAAAATTTATTACTTTCTAATTATTTGAATTTAAATTTCATTTTAACTTCTGAATTACTCCGTTTTCCGAGTTTCTCAAGCTCTAATTTCTACGACTTTAACAGTACAATATTGAACGATAATATCATGTAAAGTCGTCATGAACAAAACAGATAATTGCTCATCTAGATTTCGATCAATTTCTCTTCTGGAAGGTATACAAGATCTAAATACTTTTCTGCGGGTCGGAATTTAATCAGAGTTCCATTCTATCGTCTTTTTCTTTTTAACCGAATGACCTTAAAGATATCAAGAATATTATGAACCTATATAATTTAATATCCTGAAAGCAAACATTATGTATGTAGATTCTTCCGAAAATCGGGATTTTTAGATATGATAAACTCTGGCACCATGGAAAGGTACAAATATGAATGCTAGAATCCCAAATACCTATAAACACACATTTGAGAGATTTATTTACCTGTATAATAGACTTCTTTGTCATACAATGCGCCACAAACGCGAAATCAAATGTTGGAACAATATGGACTAAATTGGACAGCTTGATATTTTTGATGACTGCGTTTGTCGTCCCATGGATGAATGTATTTCAGAAAAAAACGTTCTTGTACTTGTACGCGTGCTTTTGTTTGAATACAGTTTGAGCCTCATGCATAATTTAGTAAGAAAAGATCACTCAAAACAGATATATTTTTATGGTATTATTTTACCTGAGAATGAATGTATTTCATGTGTGTACGTACTTCTACCTATATTTGCTTGATCCTTAAAAGGGGGAAAAAAGACACAAAGTGTGAGAACTCGTTTGAAAGGAAAGAGTAATTTCATTGCTCGATTCATCAAGCGAGAGAATTTTGTACAAAAAATTCCTGTAAAAAAATGGCAAAATGGTTAATTTTTTTTGAAAATGTTTTCTTTTCTCGCCATTTCATTGAAAAATTATATAATCTTTTTAATAAAAATATAAAATATTTTATAAATATAGACTTCTATTCACTTTGTGATAGATAAATGATTCTTCACCTGATCC
Source organism: Argiope trifasciata (assembly GCA_026543055.1). NCBI lineage: Eukaryota > Metazoa > Arthropoda > Arachnida > Araneae > Araneidae > Argiope > Argiope trifasciata. Next base: position 740,588 of record JAPMOQ010022248.1, read on the forward strand.
TTCACATTTGAGATTTATTTTGCCAGTATTATTCGAGATATTTAATTATAAATATTGTATTTGGTCGTGAAATGATGACATAAAAAGGAAAAGTAAACTTTAAAACTCTAAAATAACAACAAATGAATTCAAAAAACATTATTTATTAATTCTATTTTTAGACATATCGTTTGTGGTAACACTAATGAACAGCTTTCAGATTCATTTACTTTTTTTGAGTAACTGAAATTTTTCGTCGCGAGGCTAGCAATAGTCTGAATACCTAGAAATTCATATGCTAGCCGTGCATCGGATTAAAAAAATAATAATAATGGAACGTCAAGCGATATCAGGGGTAAAAAGATGCGAAGGACACAAGGGAAAATCTGGCAATTAAAAAAGAAAAGCTGATTGTGAAACTGCCAAGATGCCAGCGAAAAGTGAAAAATAGTATCAATATTTTTATATAGTGGAGATATGAGCAAAGGATGCTCTAATTGTGGGAATTGGAAATACGCCTATAGGCATCTGCATGTTGTCATCATGGAAAAATTAAGCTCTCAACGTTGAATGAATAACCAGTGGAGTTCAAAAGCTTGTTAATTGGAATTGACGAATATTGCTTACAGTATGGGACAAAAATGAAGGATCAACGAGCGAAGCTCCCTAATGTAATTATAAAGAAGAAAATTATTTCTTGAAAATTTGAATGTCCAGATATAAATCGTAAAAGCCTGAAATACTGTTGGAATCTTGATCCATATTTATTATTTATCTTAATTTTAATTTAACATATAGGAGTTCTTATTATTAGGCTGGAAACTATGAAACGGACGTTGAATGACAGTAAAACTAAACAGAAAACGCCCGTTTCATAGTTTCCAACTTAATATTATCGATATTTGTTTAGTTTTATGAACCTAGGGCTTACTTGGCGATTTTATGATTTTGTCAAGATTGCCAGTAAAATGGGTTTATTTAACAATTTTTAGAACATACCGATTTTGCCAAACCAAAGTACCAAGAATTAGCTAAGATCGCCAAAGTCGAATTGTCAGTTGCCAAGTAATGAAATGAACAAATACTTCATAATCTTCTTACATTGTGTTTAACACCTTACGTCTCTGAGATTATGAAAATTTTCAAAGTATTTCCATTTAAATTTTCAACGAAATGGAGTTTTTATAACAGGAATGGGCCTATATAACCAAAATCTAATTGTATTTTATAAGTTAACTGATCATAAAACTCTAAAAATATTAGAATATCCTGTTTTTCAAATTCTACTATTCACACTTCCCATATATATTTACATATCTTGTTCAAATTTTCAATCGGTAATAAAGTACTTTTTATTCATCCATTTAAGTTCAAATATATTTTTTCAAACTTGTTGTGGATGGCATACGATGTTAATACAGTTTTTTAAATATTAATTCGTTAATTAAATTTAATTCATTTTTAAAACTTTCAATAGAGTTTTAACAGTTTGTAATGGGCATTGAAATCAATGGGCAATAGTTCAATAGGTAAAATGCGAGGATTTCAGTATTTTTCACTTGAAGATGAAGAATGCGAGTTCAATTTTTGCGAAGAGAAATTAGAGACGACCATCAACTTTATAAATTAGAAACGAAGAAAAAAAGAAAGCGAATTAATAATAACAAACAAAAATAATAGTCTAACTCCATATATAGAAAGGAAAATTGCAAGGGAATTAGCTCTCAATTTTGCCACTTAATATTGTGATTCTATCATATGTATATACATATTTACATATTTATATTAATTATGATTATTTAATAAAAAGTAACTAAAATAAAAATTTTCTTTGTTGGCCTAAGTGGAAATTGAATTAATTTTTTAAAAATAATTCTTGTTAATTGGGAACATGTTCTATGCTTCAAGCCAATGGCACATTAGAACATGAATAGAAAATGAATGACAAATTCCATTTTTAACTAAAGGAAAAAATCTTTAATATTAGTATCTAATTATATCGAAAATTTGTTATTTAAATTGACGAGACACTTTATTGCTATGAAAAATGAAAGGCCCTCCTATTATAGTGTCATTAAATTTTGTTGGATAGATATCTGACCGAGATTCTATTACCTCTTGATAATAATTCTTTCTTAAAACCTATGTACTTGCTTTAGAAGGAATTATTATGTTCTAATATATATTTATATTAAAATCCTGTTTTTAAAATAATTCATGAAATTTACTGGACAATTTCCAAAAGAAAAGAAGAAAATTATTCTCATCTCGAGTATAAAATTGGTTCAGAATTCACAATATATTTTTCAAAAAGCAAATTTAATTATGATGAAAACAGTTGAACAATTGAAAGTTTGAAATGTCTTTAGACTGTTGTTGTTACTTATGGCACTTTACAAGCCCTCTGACACTTATCTGTCAGTGATTTAAGCCGAAAGGTAAGTCCCTTGTTTTTTCGGTAGCGCCAACTAGGGTCAAGAACGATTTAAGCCGAAATGTAAGTCCCTTGTTTTTTCGGTAGCACCAACTAGGGTCAAGAACACAACTTTGCTACTCCATGCTTCACATTCGCTTGCACAAATCCTTTGTACATAGCTGCACATTCACATTTCTCGTAGAGAGAACACAGAAGAGCAACCATGTCCTAACCGGGACGCCCAGATCACATGATCCCCATATACCAGGATGCCGGCGTCTTGAGACTTAATGCAAGAAATGTTCAACACTAAATCATGTGGATATCCAATTATCAATTTAATTTCAGCTTACAAGATAAAATTAAATCATTAAGAACGAAAGAAATATAGATTATTCAATAAAATAATCACTTGTAATTCACCTTACTAATTGAATCAGTGCGCAATTGCATCATTCTCGAAATAGAAAAATAGATAAAAGCTAATTTTTAGCTTAATGAATTTTTATTATTCATCAAAGCCAAATTTTCAAAGTAGATCTTGCACAGTTGCTAAAATATTGAAACTATCGAATCAATAGCAATTATACAGGGTGTCTATAAAAGAACTCCGGGGTTTTGAGGCAAAATATTTTAATGAAATAAAAAACATACATACATGTTTTATACATGACTGAAAAGCTTACATTTTCAAGTTTTTTTTAACACTTAGTAAAGTTTTATATGAGCCCCGTTAGTGGCACGGCAGACGTCTAAACGGTATTCTACCTCTTCCCATGTCCTGGCGAGCATATCTGGGGGGAAGGTTGCCACACAATTGACTATTCGTTCCCTGAGATGTTGAACACCACGAATTTTCTCTGCATACACAAGATCAATTTTATCTAGCATTGAAACAGCAAAGTCGTATCTCTTAACCTTGTCTGCTGGTTTGATGTGGTGTACAAGTTGAATCTTGTAAGCAGTTAAACGTAGTCTTTTATGAAGTACCTTACCGACAGTTGATCTTGGTAACCCCAACTCCAGGCTGCGTCTTGTCAACGATTTCTTAGGGCTTCGCAGGCATGAAGCTAGGATTCTGTCCACTTTCTCTTGAGACACACTCGGCCTACCCGGCGACTTTTGCTTCAAAACACTTCCTGTTTCCTTAAGTGCAATGAACCATTGACGAATGGTTTTGTCAGAAGGCGGGTTAACACCATAGTTACGTCGAAAGTTTCTTTGTACGGTAACTACAGACTTCGTTTCTATGAGCCAAATAACACATTGAGCCTTTTGTTGTGGAGTCACCATCATTTCAAGGTCAACGCCCTGCAGCGCCGCCAACAGTTGATGCAAACATTCCCAATTCGTATGAGTAAAACTTTTTGAGCTACTCTTTTCAGAGAAATCGACTAAATTTTGCTATCTTTTATAGTTAGTGAGATATGAATTTTTAAAACCCCGGAGTTCTTTTATAGACACCCTGTATATCTTCATCACAAAACATCGAATAAGGGAAAGGAAAGGCAGACAGTTAAATGAAATTGGAATCTATTAATATCATTTAAAAAATTAATCATACAAAGAATATTTTATTAATAAAACCTTTCAGTTTTAGGACTTTTTACTTTATAATGCCGATTATTTTATTTTACACGGTTCATAGCTTGACTGGTTTCATGTTTAAATAATTGGCTGCAATCTAATATTTATAATCATTTTTAATGTACTAAAATTCTAATATTTAGTAGTTTTTTTACGTAATGATAATAAAATATTATATCATTGATATATAAATAAATATAATTATTTTCTGTATACAATTCTAATTTTGATCGATTTTAAAATCAAGTTTTATGAGGTTTTTTGTAGTTAATGTGAGAAAACAATCGGAATAGATTTTTTCATAATATTTATTAGATAAAAGAATTATTATATTAAGATAATATTTGTATTGATACATTTACATAGATGGAAACATTTTATTTTATTTGGAATTAATAAAACATTAACGATTAATCTTTTAAAAAGAATTATTTATCCCATACATCTTAGTAAAGTTGTTATCTGACTCTCCCCAAAATAAATTTTTTTGGTCATTAAACAATATTGTAAACATCAAGACTGTTCATTTTTTAATTTTCTGAGTGCCACACAAATGCGTTTGTAAATTTTAATACGGTGAAGGTAACTGAGTATTTTTAACTTTTGTGTTGACTCACTGAAGAAAAAATTGGCGCAGAATTAATGTTTTGGATTGATTTAGAGCATAATATATCTAGTTTCCTCCATTTAAATTATTGAGGTTTTCAATTTTAGAATTTACAGGCATGCAAATACAAATTTATACAAAGGATCAGCTCTATTGATGGATTTGAATCAAAATTTATTACAGCTTGGAACGTTTTAAAAACTGAAAATGTGCAACAAATCTACAGTTTTATTCATTAAACATGTTATGATTTTAAATTTTAATGTTTATTTGTATTCAGGCTGGCAGACATAATTTAATTGAACTGATCTTAACATTTGACATAAATTCTTAAAATTAGTTTGACGATCATGTGCCAGTTTTTGAATTATAGGATTCACAAAAAATAATCATAATAATTCAAAAAATGTATTTATGTGAGGTTCAGGAGGTCTAAAATGTGAAAACCCTTTATTGTCTCGAGTTTAAATTTCTTGATAATTACAATACTTTCTCTTTGTATATTTTCTATGTTAAAAATTAATCATTGCAATCAAATAAACTTAAATCATACGTTTCACTGATTATTTACTATTAGAATGCATGCAGATTAATTTTATAGATATCGATTGAGAAAAATTTTATACGCAACGCATGAGCGAAATCACCTGAGGTCACTTTGTAAGTTTTTTTATTTGAAGTTTAGTACAGTTAGATCGGGATCCCAATTTGAAGCTATACGATTATTACGAGATGATCCTATTGATTTTGAATTAATCATAACATTAAAACAACCTCTAAGTCTGCAATACTTTTTCAAACTCCCTTTCCATACCAGTAGTTGTGAGTTGGAAGTGATTTTGTTTCATATGCACCGACATTCTTCTGTGGAATCCTGTTCTGAACACGAGACCCTCTCAAAAGTAAACTTCATCTCTTTTTAGTCGAAGATGCAAAAAAGTTAAAAAAAAAAAAACAAAAAAAAAAACACTTTTGGTTTTATCGTTGAAAAAAATGGAAAATTCTGGGTATTTATAATATTTTGGATATATTTGAGATGCATGTACTTTAAATAAATCTGATTTGTGTTATTCAGCATAATTTAATTCATTGAGCTAAATTATATAATTTAATTCAATATATTTCTTTAAAAGTTGCAATTATTTATTATATTAGAAATGCTTCTTCTAATCAATTAAAAAATAGTTTTTTTAATGGAATATTAAATTTTTGAGAAAAAAAATATTTTAAGAATTCAAGTTCTTTTCATTTGGAAAACACTTTTTAATTTCAGAAATTCTTTAAGCACTTTAAGCAATTTTTTATGCAAATGAATGAGCAATCAAGTTTTTCTTTAAAATTTCATTAAATTACCCGAAAGTACAATTTTTAATGCACCATTGGAATGAGAATAATAATAATGTACCATGACTCAGAATAATGTAAAAATTCAAGGCTAAAAAACTTAATACTTGTTAAAAAATCTCAAAATTGATAATTTATTTATTAAAATCTGGGAACTTCAGAAACATTTAACTTTTAATAAGTAAATAAACTCTTTTGAGTCAAAGACAATAAGACAAGAAAACATAAATTCTTAATAGTTACTTTTACATAATTAAAAAAGAAAATTCGTATTTAATATTCAATTTTATGATTGAGCAGAGTAATTTTAAAATAACTCTATAAATATGTTGTTCAAAGAATACTGTTATTTATAGCAACATTAATGGATAATTTAAAATGCTGCCTGAAGGAACTCCTTTTCCTCTGAATGCAGTATTTTCTCATTTTAATCCTACACTAAATGAAAATGTTATGCATGAAACGTGTCTGCATTAAATAACTTCTAAATTTAAATTTAATTCTTTTTTTTTTTTGGAACTTGTGATGCGTATGTGTGTGTATTCGTGAAAACTATTTTACGTATTATTGATGTACAGTGTTGAAAACAATGGTGAAATATTTTTATATTGTTTATGATATAGATCTTTTCAGAAAGCAGATTAATTTGTACAATTCTTTGAAAATGTAAAATACAAAAATTCCGCAATTATGATGGGTAATTTTTAAACTGGTAATTTGTAAAAGATTTGACAAAATAAAAAATCCATTTTCACTTAATTTCACAGTTACAATGCATAGTAAATATTATCAATGTTTTTCAGCCGTTGTGATTCCATAAATTAATTGTGAGACAGTTCTGTTATTTTTTAATATCCCTTTAACAATTTCATGAGGAATATAAGGATGTATTAGGAAGCAAACTAGTAAAATATTGAAGAAAATAAAAGAAGATAATCCAAATTCATCTTTTGAAATGAAGTTCTTATATTACAATATTAATTAAATTAAAAGACATGACATGGAATATAGTGGTGTAAAAAAGATAAATGGACAACGGGGTATATAATAGGTGCCAAAATCTGTCTAGTAGCTCATGTTGAATAATGGAAAATGATACTTTGTTCTATGAATATTCTGGAAAGCATGGAGGCAAAAATCAAATCAGGAAGTATGCAAAGAATAGAACTGTAGCAGAAAACACACTATCAGACAAGAAATCGTTAATCACACGACATTATTCAACATAAAACTGAAGAACTTAGTCTGTGATCAACGCTCGAAATAGAAAATTTATCACTCTTATAAAGTCCTCTTCTCCCCCATAATCTTTGTGACAGCGATAACATTTTTTAAAAGAATCGTGGGATTTCACCCCCTAATAAAGTTATCTCCTAAATTCTTATATTTTCTAGAACCTTAATTTTTGTTACCACTGTCATCAAGTTTGCGGAAAAGCCCTTTTTCATTGACTTGCTATCAAAGCAGCAGCCATTAAAAATATCTGTAAAATTCTCTTCGATATCGTGATGCCAACTGCATGGGAAGAAATATTATTGATCATATGATTTTTTTCTCTTAGTTGCCATCGACGACCTAGTGATCAGTAGTTCTCAAGTACGATATTTTTTTCATTCTTTGTCTTTTTTTTTTCAAAAAATATATTAGCTCAATCACGATTTATTTTCATACTACCCCCCTACGACTGGGTATGGGATATGTGAACTCCTTGCTCACACCCCTTGTCCGCTACACCAATGTACGAATTTGTTTCCCCTCGACTTTTTTGTATATTTCCACTTTATAATGCTTGAATTTAATTTCGATATCTAGTAATGAGTACCGAGGATACATTTTGGATAAAAAGATCTTTTTGCTGATCAATTATTCCATAAATAAGAACAGATCTATTGTTTTCATGTCAAGACCAAATATTTATTTTCATATTTTTGGATCACTGCGTTTTCGAATTAACGGATCCACATAAATTTGAATAAGTAACCAATAGACAATAAATCAGATAATATATTTAGATCAAAATTTGATACACATCTGTAATTTATAAAACCATTTGCTAAATTTTAACTTTGTATCTCGTTGCTTTTTTGAGCTATCATGTTTAACAGCAGACAAGTAGGAAAACACCCAAATTTTTGTTTTCGGATTTGGACAGATCTAAAATATGGAGATTCATTAAAATTTCGAGATCGAATACCTGATGATTACAATCCTTTCTCATTCAAATCTTCTATCTTATAAATTGGAAGTTAAAAGCAATGAAAATATATTTCATTAAATATTTTTCACCAAATATAAGAATCATTTCATCAGCATTTTAATTTAATCAAGTATATGGGGAAAATATAAAATAAAGGGTATCCTAAAATATTATTGAGAAAATTTTACGATTTATCATCTTCAGGCAAACATAAATATTATCCTTTTCAACAGTATATTAGCTCACAGAAGAAAAAACAAGGTGACTGCAGCAATGTTTCTTTGTCATTGAATGAAATAAAAAAAATTACCAGATAAAGCGTACAACACATTGTATTGTTAATTTAATGCAAATTCATAACAATTAAATTCGTTGAAGATAGTTATTATTCGCTAAAATTAGTTACGTGAGTAACGGAGAAGATACACGTAACTTTCTTAGCTAAGAGATGGTATTTTGAAATTAAAGGACTTAAAATTATATTACTGAGTGTGAAATTTTTATTTAAAGGAACTTATGTTCTTTATCTTTGATAATAGATATTTAAACTTTATTTCTATTAATTAAACAAAATAAAAGGCCCTCGAAATGAACGTGAAATGTTAGGTGTAACACTCACTTGGAGCAAAAATAATTCCGTTGAATAGCCAAACTGTCAAAGATGTTTTTATAGGTCTCGCCAGCTAGTGTGTAGATGATTAGTTAGAAGTTGTAGATGCCAACCCAGTGTAGTAGAATTCAATAGGATTGCCAAATTGGCAAAGCAATTATAATTCTCGCCAAGCAGGCGTGTTATATTCATAAGGCCAATCAAGAATAAAAATATTTTGTTGTATAGCCATATTAGAAAGAAATTTAACATGACATTAAAAATATCAAATACAATTTTAAAAAATAGATGAAGGGAATCTGAGAGAAATTTTAACAAGCTTTAATTATATAAAATTATTAATTAAAATCTTTTGAAAAAGGAAAAGTTTGTGAAATTTCTAAATAAGATGAAACATACTTTTCAAAAAGTTAACATCGATTATAGACTATATTTATCGAATGTTAGTATCGATTATGAATTATGTATCATAAAAATTAGTTTAAATGTTATGTAGAGGAAAACAATAAAAATTTAAATTATGGAGCTCCCAATTTGGTTCATGTAAAAAGATGTCGGGATATTTTATTGAAGTTTAGAGTAAATAATCAAGTTTTAAATAATTATTTTCATTTAATTTAAAATTTTGAAATGAAATAAAAGTATAGAATCTTTCCATCAAATGAGTTGTATCGTTTTTTTATATATTTGTACATTTGAATTCTTATAAAAAAATTATAGACTTGCAAATAAACGTGTTTTACAAAACAGTATTAAATTTGAGTAATACAAAACAAAACAAATAACACATTTTCGGCAATTGGCAATGAGATATTTCTGGCATGAAAATATTTTTTAATATTCATAGTTAAAGAACATATGATTTTCATCATATTTTTCAGGAATTAAAAAATAAATAAGAATAACGCAAGTTACTGTATGATGTTTTAGTCGTATTTAAGCAATTTATTTTGATGAATGCGAAATGTTTCTTTTCACATTTTCAATAGTATGAGAATTTTCTTTCTAAAAACACATGTAGAAAATGAACATTGGAAGAGATGTTAAAGAGATTTATATTCTAAATAATTGGAAAAACGTTTTTAAAAAAATAAAATACCGAAATGAAATATTGTGAAAATATCAGCATTGTTCACAAGATTACAATTACAAATAACAAAAACGAAATCTACGATTACAATTTTCAAGTTATCATGTGAAAACATTATTGTTTTTAAGTCATTATTTGTCCTAATTAATTTCTGAATTTTCATTTTTGATTTAAACTCTCATTTTTAAAATAAGTCTAGCTCCCAAACTTTGTCAAACAAAGTTTTGGGGCTAGACCAATTTTAAAATGAAAAAATTAAATCAAAAATAAAAATAAAACCACCTCACCATTTTTCTCAGTATCGACGCATGCATAATATGATAGTTTCGTGATTGTTTCAAAACGATTTAAACTGGTTAATGGCAAATTAATTAAGATAATTCGTAAGAATTGTGGGAATGAATAATTTGAAAACCAAATTATAACTTTAGTTATCAATAAATCGCCAAAAGTAACAACCTTCTGCATAATTTTCTAATAATACCAAAAGCGAAAAATTGATACTTTAAACGCGATAAATCGCCAATTTATTGCCTACTCATTTTGTGGTTTCATCAATTTGTTGCCTACGCATCTTGTTGCTTCAAAAAACTGAAACCAAAATAACATCGGGTTATCACGTGATAAAAAATCAGTTTGATTATTTCATTTGTTATTTTTAACGATATCATATATATAATCTCTTTTATAAATAACCAAAATAATCGTATAGAAACACGAAACATGATGAAAATTTAAAGATACAATCAAAATCTTTCACAATGCATCTTTATGGTAATGAATTCTTGAAAACATATTTTTCAAAAGGCCTTTAATTACCACGGCAAACAAACGAAAACAACAGGCGGGAATTTTAAGAACCTTGTCGGCGAAGAACAACATGATCCGCTTATGCAGAGCGACTCACGTGAAACGAATCAAAAGAGTCAAAGTAGGAAAACAAATACGAAAACTTTTGATGCATTATCGTTCAGGATTGCGTTCGGAAAGCGGGGGCGGGCCACTTTCCATGAATCTTTCCTTTAAAAGAGCTCGCATCCCGCTGGATTTTCTCTCTCCCTTTTGGAGCGAGAGAGCACTCACAGATTTATATCAAAGTTTCCGAAAAGGTACCTCTTTTCGTCCCAAGGGGTCAGCAGAAGGAAAGGAGGGAGAGTTATCGATCGCCGGACCTTTAATGCCTTTTCCCGTTACCTCTCCCCCCATTTCCGTTTTGAAATATTAAGCACTCACTTTGGAGAGGATTTCTAAAGAGGAGGTGCGTTCATTGTTTTACTGAGAATAAGAAGAGGCCGAAAGTATCCAAAGCCTGTTTAGATGCAGTGTATATAAGCTTGGCCCACCATTTAGGCAGTTGGCCAGTTTCCTGAAATTGTCACGTGTAACTTTAATCTAGTTTTCTGTCTGGATACAGGTAAAACCGAATTTTAGTAATTAACTTGAGACAGTATTTGTATGTTCAGCTAAAAATATTTCGCTGCCAAGAATAAAACTTACCTCACCTTTAATCCCCTAAAAGATTTATCTATTTCGGGAATCTTACTGTCTAAATCATGAATATTACTATCTTATAGTCTAAATCTGGAATATTACAATCTTATAGTCTAAATCAGGAATATTACAATCTTATAATCTAAATCAGGAATATTATAGTTTTACAGTCTATATAAGGAATATTACAGTGTTACAGTGATTAGGAGTATTTAAAGTCGTGAAGTTTAGATCAGGAATATTGCAATCTTACAGGTTAGATCAGGAATATTACAATCTTACAGGTTAGATCAGGAATATTGCAATGTTTTAGGAAGATTAGGAATATTACTGGGGAATTACAGATAAGTTTCAGGAATTACATATTACATTGAGAATCTCAAGAGTACTTTGTAAATACATTGAGAATCTTAAATAAACTTCGTAAAGTATAATAATTTTAATACATTGGAATATTCATATATTATATCTTATATTCATAATATTATATTAATATATTTCAAATATTATATTCATCATTTGAATAATATTCATATATTATATTTGATTATTCAAATATTCATATTTAAATATTTTTCATGTTGAATTGTATTTTATAAGATTTTCGAGTGATTTCACTTCAAATTATAAATCTAAAAATCAATAATTCGACAAAACACTACGGCCAAAAATTATTATAATTCTTGAATACGAATTTCTTATGAAATAATGTTTTTTCCAATGTCCTGTTATTTAGATGCCATATAAATATTAGAAAGAATTCATTATATTAAAAAAAATCGTAGAACAATCACTAAACTGGAAATAAAAAAGTGACATATCTAGGATAAAAGTTTAACTCATAATTTTATACATTAAAAGGAATTAATCACGATCTCTCTTCTTCTTAAGCAGAACTCTATTTTCTTGTTCCTTTTTTGAAATCACTTAATAAGTTTTTTTATTGGAATTATGCCAAGTGTTTGGTACATTGCTTCATATTTGTTTCTTCTTTCTTCAGAAATGGATCATATCATTCTCCACGAAATAAATCTAATAAATCTTAGTTTCTTTTTATCATATTTCTTTAATACATGACACTATAAAGGGGTTCTTGTAGTTAACGTTTGGAATCTTTAAACTACGCAAACTGAGATCATAAGAGAAACAATTATTTTTAAATATAAATTACTTCTTAACGCTTTAATTTTTTAATTATTTTAATAGTGTGAAATCGAAATTGAAGTATTATATTCTCAAAAATTCATCCTCATTTGCTCAACAAGTTAAATCAAAAGCATGCATTTCGAATACCAATAAATCGGTGTTTCAGTGTGTCAGTTTTTTCTTCCGTCTTTTCATCCCTCACTGGTAAATTCCAGATATCTTCTTTTACGTTAAAAATACAAACAAAAAAACTAGCGTTTCTCTTGTTGGATACATTAACATTCCACTGTCCATTGTATTTCTCGTGTGTAAATCTTTCAGGGTCGAGATCTTTTGTTTTCTCCTGATTTCGTTTCCTTCTACACTTAAAAGATCCATAAGTTGACATCTGTTCCAAATTCTACTAAAACACACTTTATAAACTAATTTAGAAACTGTTTAAAAACAAATCGTAAGATTTTCAAATCAAGACCTTGAAGATTTTATTCAAACATGGTTGTCGTTTCAGCATTGATGCTAAGCGAATTGAAAAGCGTGTTTACTAAGCGGTTGAGATTTTTTCTCTTGCATAAATCAGAGTCTCCTGTATAAATTCTTTGCCTGAAACAATGCAATTGATCTTAAATGCGCATTATTTCGTCAGACGCTGGTTTCATTACATCAAAATTAATCATCTTCGTTCCGAGACAACTGAAATGCTTCGCACGCTATGATAAAAAAAATATGTAGTTTTTGTTCTAAGGTGAAAGGGATTTCAAATTTTACTAAAACGATTTGCATACTGGAACGTAAAAGGAGGTCTTTTAGTTAGGTCAAGTTTTTATGTTGTTATAGAGTGATAAAGGCACAATAAAGGAGTAAAAAATGGAACCAATGGATATTCCAACAATAACCATTGTAAATTAATACAAAAGGTGATGTTCAACACTTCTGTATTTGATTTTTATTGCCGGAGTTTCTTAGTAACTTTGGGATTTCTTCCGAGTAAGTTTTGGTTTTTATAAATTTCTCTAATAGTACTTTTATTAGTGACTTTTTAAATTATGTTTTGGTGAAAAGTCAGTTTGGGTTTCAATTGGTGTTTCCATGAAATATTTCAAATATGAAAATATGTCTTGTATTTTCAGTAATTCGTTGTTTAAAAATACTAAAATATTAAATTTGAAACTCACTCATTTTTCAAATACATTTTAACATCAAAGCAGCAAATTTTTTTTTTCAATAAATTTATAGCTTTTATAAATATCAAGCTAAAAACAAGTAATAATGTTTTTAAAATTAAATTCCTACTTAAGTTAAAAGATTTTATTTTAGCTACTTTTAAAAAAATAATTATAAAAAATTATTGATTTTTGCAAGAATTGAACTCGTATTCTTCACCTTCACGTGATAAATACTGAAATCGTTGGATTTTACCGATTGGTCTACTGCCTGTTGATTTCAATTTTCATTACAAACTGCTAAGTCTCTAAAGTATCAAAAATTAATTAAATTAATTAATTAATTATTATTTGAAAAAACTGTATTAACATCAAGCGTCATCCACTACAGATTTATAAAGACGTATTTGAACTTGAGTGGATGAATAAAATGTATTTGATTAACGACTGAAAATTTGAACAAGAAATATAAATAAATATATTTGTAGAAAGAGTGTGAACTAATAGAAATTGAAAAACACACCTAATAACAGCAGATAAAAATATTTTATCACATTTTTAAAAAATTAATTTAACTCTCATGACTCCATTTTTCAGAAGAGTATGCCATTTATTGCTGAGATTTATTAGCCTATTGTGTCCACCCTTTTTTTAAATGAAACAAAATTAAATTACCTTTAAAAAGATGTACAGTTTTGAAACATTTTAAAACTGTTTTTCTTTCTTGTTTCAAATAAGCAGGCGTGAAAGAGACGAATAGTTTCACTGAATTCTTTCCCGGCGCTATTCAGTGTTGGAAGTTATAAATATGCAAGCGGTTGATACTCGAGCAGGGGCTTCATCCCGTCACATGGGCACTTGTCTGTATAATTGTCGAGTCGTATTTCTCCTTTCTACTTCCGTCCTTGAGGTCGGATTCAAAAGACGAACCCTTTTCGGCTTTGAGAAGTGAAATTTCGGAAGGCGATCGGTACTTTTTTTTTTTTAAATCGGAGGTGAATGGCCTAAATAGATTCTTTGTTTTGTTGCAGTTAAAAGTTTTTATTTAATGTTTGAAATTGGTGAGTGATATTTTTTTTTCTCGTTTATATTTCAAAGTAATAAGTTTTCGCGTGAAAGCGGTGTATTTTGTTAAATGATGTAATGGTAATTTTTTTTTCTAAACTTAATAATCGTATTGTAGTTATATGTTTAATGTGTCAAACCATAGAATATGTATTCGACTATTTAAAGTTCTAATTTCTTAAATTTACTGCAATTTCCTGTGCTAAAAATTAATTAACTTGTCTATATCAGGGTTTGTCAAGATTTTTCCTTTTCTTTTTCTGAAGACTCTTTTCAGTTCAATTACATTGGTTTCAGAATCTTTTTCTCAAAGTTTGAGAAAATATTTTTAAAAATGGAGCTTTAATTGATGACTATACTAATTAATTAAATTATAATCTAATTTAAGAATTTGATTTAAGGGAATTAATAAACCTTTTAGTTATTTCTGTTTACAAATAATTATGAATCCTCAACTAGGTATTGGGTGCATGTAGAGATGCTCTTATTTCTATGCGTTAACCTTTAACCGGCAGTGTAAATTTTATATTGGAGAGCCGGTTTCTGTTTCAAACAAAATTTGCAGAATTTAAAACGAGTAGTCACTAAAGAGTCCTCCCTTTAAATCCTGAACCCTTTGTTTAAAACATAAACTGGTAATCTAGTATAGAATTTGCTTGTTGGGTCGGTTTAGTAGTGCAAGATTTAAAGACGTGAAACCAGAGAAAAAGTCAGTAGAAAATCAGTTGGTAATTGCTTAGTTTGGCAAATATGGTTATCGTAACGGATATCTTAACATTTTAATCTATCTGCAAATATAATTTTTTTAAATAAAATTTCTCTCTATTTTTATAAATTATTTTAACTCTTGCAAAGTCTCTCATCTTGTGTATTGTTTGACATGGAGTAATTTAACTTTGATTCATCATTCAATATCTTAAGAGAATGCAGCTTGTATTTTGGTAAATTCGTTTAGTTGTATGTCATTCAGAATATAAATGTACAAATTCTAGTTTTGAATGAAAAGGTTAGTGAAAAAAGGTTCCCATTTGCTAAAATTTAAAATGTACATAAAAACAATCGATATTATTTGTTACGGTCACCTATTAGTCCAAAATAAATTATGCTAATGATTAAAAAAATAAAGTTTTAAATTTTATGTAATTTATTTAGTGTTTTATTTTTCTACCTACAAATTGGCAAAGCTTTAATATAATGTTATATTTTAGTATATAAGAGTATTTAAAATATGTCATTCTTTTAAAGAAGATATAGATATTTGTTATATGTGTAGAACTTAAACTATTTTTTCTTAAATCTCTCGGAACCACCTCTTAATATTCAGAAATAAAGCGTGAAAGAAGTCGGAATACTTGATTCATTGTCTCATTCAGCTATGAAGATTTTAAATTTTTACCCCAAAATATATTTACCCCAAATCTATTTCCAGTCAATACTAAAGGTGTTGAATTTTGATAATCTTCCTTTCAAGATGATCAAAATATGAAATAAACGAAATTTACGATCGCAAATTTCAAGTTCTCATGTGAGAACCTTATTTTTAAGTCGTTATTTGTCTTTATTAATTTAAGTCATTAACCAGTTTAAACAGATTTGAAATAATCACGGGGCTTATTGGTCTCTATCCTATTTCTCTCTCTCTCTCTCTCTCTCTCTTTATATAT
>JAPMOQ010022248.1:762184-811908 GCA_026543055.1 Argiope trifasciata
ACACACACACACACACACACACACACACACACACACACACACACATTTAGTTTGACAAAAATATAAAAATGGCTGTTTCATGAATAATTCTACTATTAAAAATACTATTTAACTATTTTTTTCTTTCCATTGTAAAAAAATGTTTCGATAAAAAGATATTATTATTGTAGAATTATTATATTAAAATTTGTGTCACTAAGATACTGTTTAATTCATAAAGAAGCTATTGGGCACATTTTAGTTTTCTTTGAAATCGCACAAAAAATAATTACATTTCTTTTTTTTGTAAAAATAATGAAAAGCAATGCATCTTGGGTCAAACTGCTTTTTCCATAGGAAGAGACTCTATTTAACTTTTTAGTCAATTAATTTGAAAATAAGGAACCTGTGTTAAAGGATATTATAAAGAAAGATGTATTTTTCTCACCTACTTTTTATCTATATTTCTTCATTCGCAAAGATAAATATTAGTTGAATTAAGTGAAAGCATCAACATTTATTAGTCTTTTTATTCCCTATATGTATTTTTAAATTACCCTTTTCGTGACACTGCGTGTTTCAGAGGACAAAATAAGTTTTTAAGTATCACATATAATCCTTATTAAAAAAGTATCTAATCCAATAAAAAAATCACCACTACTTATTATTTATCAATATTGAAGAATGTAGGTGCTTAAGAGCTAAAGTGCTTTATCTTACTTAATTGCAAACCCTGTTAACAAAATAAGTTTTTATATAACACATTTGGTTCTTATTTCAAGAGGGTCTAATCCAGTAAAATAAAATTTCAGCTACTTATTACTAACAATGAAGCAAGTAGTAGCTATAAACTAAATTTCCTTTACTAACATAAGAATAGTAAAGTTAGCCAAGCAATAAAAATATTTCTTAATTTTCAGAGACTCAAGCTTTCTTATATAAATATTGAGTTTTTTACTTCATTTTAAAAACCTAAGATGTTACATTTACTTATGCATTAAGGGTAACTATTCCAACAAGAAACCAACATGCAAGCAACAAACAACCACGCTTTGTACTAGCAAAAGCCGCCCCATCAAACTGGATACATATTAAAACCTTTGCCGCTATTTCACGGAGCATTACTCCACTTTTATCATGGAAATGAGACTTTCATAAACTCCTGTCTCTTCCAAGACATTAGGTCGGAACACACAATGCGCGCCTTAACCTAACCAAACTTTTACTTCCCTTAACCGAAGCATTCCCTAACTAAATTCACCTTACGAACACGACTAGATGGGTGTTGTTTCTGCCTGCGCCCTGCAGCTTGATGGATGGGCCGGCGACATGAAGGAACATTCAAGAACAACGCTCTTATCACTTCTAACACACGCTGCTTGTATTTGCATATGTGGAGGGGACTCCTGTAGTTTCTCTGCAACCGTAACTTTTCCCTCAGCTCTCGTCATTACTACTTTTTTCCATGTATGTACTTTTCTATACTTTTTACCCCCTACTTTTTCCTTTACTTAACCTGACAAAACAAGGTTTTCATGTTTCTTGTAGGAAATATTTTTTCGGATATTATGAGAGAAATGGGAAATTGGTAGAGTTGCTTCATAAAATATATGCATATGAAAAATTCGAATTGGTTTATATATATATATATATATAATATGATTATCTGAGAATATTATAAACATTCCAGTGCAATTGTTTGTATGAAGGCTACTAGTGAAATGCCTTTGTCTGCCAATTGATTCGCAGAAAATATAAATTGTGCTTTATTTCAATTAAATGCTTCACTCATAAATTTCATTTTCATCATAATGTCCACAAAGGAGTATGTTTAAGTATCAAAGGCCTTGTTATTTAAATATTCTTAAGCTTTTTCAACTTTTTAGAACACAGTATTTTGTATATGAAAATTATTAACGAAATTTTGTAATGCCAATAAAATGTCGGGGTAATTTATATTTTAAAACATATTGTAATTTTATTTTCTTATTTCTCAGGTGTCTTGCGTTGATAATGAACAAATTCTATCCTTAGTTTTCAACAACAGAAAAAAAATCATATGATTTAACATAAAAGCTGTTATTAATAAAAATGATTAGAAACTCTCTGAAAAAGAAGAGCATCAAAAATTATGCCAATCAATATATTTTTAAAGCATTGCTGATATTTAGTAAAGAAATCTTTCGGCAAATAAATCGGTATCATTAGGAAGATAGTTTTTGAAATTTTGTAATGGTATAAATTTAATTTTTGCTATAATATTTTGAGAATTGATTGCTGGTAAACACCAAAATATAGGTTATATTTTTAATTAATTATAGTTTTAAAAAATTCACTTTAAATTGTTAATTCTACCCCTCCAAAGTATAATTTTAATAAGTCTGGTAGATCTAAAGCTTTGTCTTATAGATTGCCAGCATATACTTTTTAACTGCCATTTTATTAAATTATGAACTTTATTTTTGGGACAATATTTTATCAACTTTAAAAATGATACACATGCACATTATCCATTATTATTAGTAAATATATCTCATGTCTTTAAGATATTCTAAATAAAATGGATGAGTACCGAATAAATTGTTACAGTAAGGATGCATGGCGCTCGGATTTTTTTTATTTCATTGTATATATTTAAATTAAAAGATAAAATGAACTGAATAATTTGTATTATCGAAATCTTCAGGTTAACAATAGTGGAATCTGTATTCCCTTTACAACTGTTGTTATATCAGTAATGGTGCATTAAAAGACACGTATAAATAATATTCATTTAAAAAAAGGAAAAGCAAAAAATATGATTTTTTTTGTATTTCATGAAATTTATTGGACATTTAAAAAACTCTATTTAAATCAATGCTTTCAACTGCATTATCAACCATGAATTAAAAATATAGCTTTCTACTGGAAAATACTTATATCGTTTTTTCATACCAACTACATATCTACCTTTTTTGTTAAATTATGTACTTTATTTCGGGAAGAATATCTTTAAAAAGGAATTGCACCATTTTTTATAACCACCCTTCAAAAGATCCAGTGATAGGATATTTTATTTATTTCGGTTACATACAATGAAAAGAACAACCACCTCATCAAAAGTTGCTGAAATAAAAAAAAGAAAACGAAAATCCTTAAAAGGAAACATCCGATGAATATTTGAATATTCATATAAATATAGACTTTAAAGTTTTATATCAATATAGAGTGTAGTATTTGATTGGTTCACAAATCTGAATTAAGAAATTGAAAAAACAAGATATTTAGGAGACTAGCAGTTTTTTCAGCTTCATAATTTCAAAACAACTTTTACAAATAAGACGAATTAGATTATGAAATCAATTAGTAATGTAAATAAAAACAAAAAAAATGAAGGAAGGGATCGCAAGGATAATAGAATAAACATCAAACAAATGTTGAAATGAATAAGTTTCTTTATTTTTTTTTCGTGAAGAATATGCACATCGTACTAACGGAGAAATAGTAAAATTATTAATTGATTATAAAGAAGATTAATTTTTTTAGAATTTAATTAGCGAAAAAATTGAGATGATCCATACCAAAATTAATTAAAAAAATATTCAACTTTTATAATAACCATCTGGAAAAGTCTAGAATGGAAAATTACAAGTAATTCTCATCTAAAACTCATGTATACGGTTTTATTTGTAATTCAAATCCCAAATTCAACGCGCTCGCTCGCGCGCGTACACACACAAGTAAAACTATTATGGATTTACTGTTTTCGTTTCCATAAAATTAAAATTATTTTGGAAATGAAACTAAAAATTTATTTTTGAATCAAACTAGCATTTAAATAAAAAAAGCATCATTGTATTTAGAACGCACTAATTAAATCACTACTAAAACACATATGAATCTGGACAAATTACCAAGTCCAAAGAAAAAAAAAAGAGCCTAAATCAAATAAAATAAGAATCCGGCCTGAAAACTTACTAAAGGGTCACCCTCAGTCAGGGATTCAAAACAAGGGATTTTTTCTGTAAAAAGCTGCTGAACTAAAGTCAGATTCCTCTCAGAAAAAAGCACTTATTTTGAATCCCCAACTGACCCTGACCTTTGAGAAAGTCTTCCGGCTGGATTCTTCTTTTATTTGAATTAATTTGGACTCTAGTTTTTTCCTTTTAACTTGGTTATTATCAATTAGTCTTTCTTCCTTTCCACCTCTCTCTATAAATAATTACAAAATATTTGCTATCCTGGGGTTTGAATTTATCTTATGAATTCAAATCAATTAACTTGACAGTAGAATGAGGATATATATATAAGATTATAGCCTTTGTCGCTCCATATCCCATAATATTTACATTCAAGATTCAAGAGGATATATAAGTAAAAGCTTGCCGAAGTTTTTGGGGGATTTGAAGATAACTTTTTAATTGGAAACTAATTTTCAAATATGAGAATTTAATAGCTACCAAAAAGTTAAATAGTGATCCTCTTATTTCGAAGTAAAAGTAACAAATGAAAACAAAATCAGAATTTTACAAATGCCATTTTACGATCTCTCTGCCTAACATTTCTTTTAAAAATAAGAAACAATTTTTTTCTTCATATCCTCCCAAAGACCTAGTTCACCACCTAAGAAAGACTTGATAAATCGATTGGTCCACCGTAAGCTCATTTGTGAAATATGTTATCATAGTTCGCCTGTTTGAGAGAGATCTCTCCCGTTTCGTTGTGGGAAAAATCTCGTGTCTGTTTGTTGGGAGGGGGTGCGGGTCGAAGGAGGGAGAGGACAGCCCCACTATTATCGGACCGGTGCGGCTCCATTAGTCAGCACCCCTGCCTCCATCTCCCTGGAGCAGATACGCTCCTCGTCCATCATAGTAATGATTCTCTGCAATCACTCCATCATTCGCATTACTCAAGCCGTACTAATTCAGAAGACGGATTTTCTGTCGTCTCAAAAGTACATCTGGCTTTTTACTTCCGTAACGCTGGATCTTAGGGAGATTAATATCCTGAGGGGGGAGGGGGGAATTTGATCTATATTTTATACGATCGATTTTTTTTTCTTCTGTGGGTTGAGAAATAGTTCCTTAGGGCTGTTTGTTAAAGGGAGAAACAAATGATGGATAGAAAGCGATCGCTTTCCACAGTTGATGACTGGTGACAGTCGGTTGGGGAAGAGGATGGTAGGGTTTCGTTAAATGAATGGGATGGCATTTGTTATTTTGTTGATTGTTATGTCAATAACAGACTTAATTGTAACTGAAATTTTGAGATTTTTTTTTTCTTTTCTTTTGCGTGTGGATTGGTATACTTAATTTTCAACTCCTTCTAGAGATTTGGGACGTTTGAATCCCACCAAATTCATCAATCTTTGGATGAAGTTATGTTGACTACCATTTCTAAATTTTTTTGGAATAAAACAGAAATTTCTTGAGTGCTTCAGTTCATTATCTCACAAAAAATGACGTGTCTTCATTTGTTATTTAAATATTACTATAATTAATTAATTAATCTAATTACAGCTATCTAATAAGTTAAATGATTCACTTTTCTTAAGGTAGTTTTAATCTTAAAAATATTTTAATATATCTTGACGGAAAAAAGTCGTAAAAAAGGGTTAAGTGAGATTTTGATAACAGTACTATGGGGGAATATATTGATTAATCTACATTTATGGTGACCAGTTAAATTGCCAAGAATATAGGTTACGCTCTATCTTATGCATTATTTAAATTTCTTAACACATCCTTTAAAAAAGATATGTTTTCTTAATGAAGTACAAACGCCTGATACTAAAAGTTTGTTAAAAAATATCTACGTTATCTCTTTCCAATTTTTCCTTGTTTTTTCTTTAATGTGAACTCAGTTCTTATTTTTTCGTGTGAGCAAACTTAAACGATAAAATAATTGCCGTATTCTGAATAATTAACTTTCAGAATTGTGAAAAATCACACGATTAAGTATATGATAAAAAATAATTTTAACTTAATCGCAGCGATTGTTAAAAGCTATGCTAAAATTATTTTTTTTAATTGTCAAAATTCACTAAAAATTGCGTATCAATTAAATTAGTATAATTAAAAAGAAGAAAGTTTTAAAATGATGTTTTTGAAAGTTATGATGATGAAATATCAATTTTATGACTTTTTAAAATTAACTAATTATTAATTAAATTTCTAAACAATCACTTTGAAATGAATTGAGCCGCAAATATGACTATGTTTATCAAATTCCATGATAATAAATTTGTGTAAACTCCTCAAACACTCAAAAACTCAGAAATTTCTTTATAAATATAATTCAACCGCTTATTATCAAATTGTAAAGTAATTTTAAATTTTATTAAAGCTATATTTCATTAAATTGACTGTAAAAGGTTTTTTTTTGCTTTATTGGAAAATGGAAAATAAGTAAATAGCGAATAAAAATTATTTTTTAGATTTAATTAGCTGCTATCTTTCTTGTCTTATCTATATCTATCTGATGCTTGATAATTTTATTATCTGTTATCTGTCTTGGAATTTGATGAACTTCTAAATGATATCTATCTTGAAACTAAATTAGACGCAAAGCACTAAGGAATATTATAACGCAAAATTATATTTACAATAAGTTTTTCAGGCAGTTGAAAGCATAGAATTCTTTGAAAATATTCTGGGCGTTCCGGGTTCGACTCTCAGTTAGGGTATTATTGTTCTTCTTCAGTGTTCTATTTGTGAGGTGTATGAATGTACCTCCCTGTGAAAAGGGGTTCTGCAAGAGAATGGGAAACATGAAGAAACTAAGTCGTACTCTTGGCTCTAGTTGGCGTTAATAAAAAAATAAGGGAAGCTCGTTTTGGTTTAAATCCCTGACAGATAATTGTCAGCTATCTTGTAAAGTGCAATAAATAACAACAACAATAACGAAAATATTAGAAATCTAAGTTATTTAATTGCTTTTAATTAATTGAAATTTGATTAGATAATTGTAAAAGATTCAAAGGTATATCCTAATTTAGAATTTATTAAAATTTTTTATAACAGTTATTTGATGGAAAAAAAATAAATTTCTGTTACAATTATTTGAATAAAAATTTCATAGTAGGAAAATGTTTTCCACTAACGAAGTGTTTTAAATGGTTACATCCAAAAATGCATTGTCAAGAATTTTTTTTTTTGAATTTTATTACATTTTTATTATCAAATAAACTTTTTAAGACAAACATATTTAATCGAAACACATTAATTTTGAAGAAATAATTTTTTTTGACATGCTTTCAGAAATTTTCCTGTATCAACACAACAAATCAGGCAGATAAAAAAAATAGAAAGCAAAAGAAAATTTTACTACTGTTTGATAATCTTTTCATCTCTGAAAAATGAAATAACTATAGATAATAAATTCATATTCCAATTTTTACATAACTCTTTTCGTCTTATTGATATTGTATTAACTTTTATTCGGGTCGCCGGATCGGTAAACTTTTTCTGAACAGATTTTTCACAAAATTTGGCAGAAATCTATAGATTTTACCTAAAGACAGTACACAAATTTTCATCCATCTTGCTTAAAATTTTTTTGAATTAACTTTGTCACAACAAGCTGGCGGACATTTTTCAAAGGATGCGTTTTTTGAACTCGGAGAGATTTACAAAGTTGAGATTTGCCCAAATTTGGAGTTCGAACTTTTCGACGATTACTATGCTTGCTCTATACTTCCTATACGAATTTTTTTAAAAAAAAATTACATGCCCCGATTTTGTCGGAAATGTATATGACTAAACATTCTTTGAAATAAAAATTTTCAATCTTTTTTTCAGAATTTCTCGGTAGAAACAAATATTTTAATCAAATGGGTAAATGGAGAAATGGCATTCATCATAATCCAATCCAATCCAATCCAGTTCAATTTTCTTCCCATTAGTGAAAATTTCATTTTAATTCCTTCTTATATCAACGACCTATTCCAATATAAATGCAATAGTACTGGTATTAGAAAGCAAGATTTTGTTCCGTAAAAATGCATAACAGAAAGAAGCAACTACACAATTTTTCAGTAGGACTCTCAGAAAACGGTAGTCAAAATCCAAAGAGAGCAAGAATTGTGTGAGGAAGGTTGCGTATTCTCCTGGGGGTTGTTCCATCGATGGACGTGATAAGGCATGGATGACTTTCTCCTAAAATGTAAATGAATCCTCGCTCTCCCCCGACCACAAGGCGGCCGAGAGGACCGGTCCTTCCCCCTTCACTTTTCAGGGGGAACTAATGGTGTTATGCTTACTAATGGAAGCATGTTTGTGTTTCTCTCTGCACGGTCATCTGGATATTTTCCGTGAGTGTTCGCGCAAATGGGCCAATCATGTTATCTGTTCGAATCGAAATGGATGGTTTGTCTCTGATTTATCAGATTTGGCATGATTCGCTGTCATAAATATTTCAACGCATCATAAATTCGGTGGCAAATTTTAGTGTATAAATGTGTTTATTGGTAATGGTAGATGGTTCGATTGCTTTCCGTTAAACGAAAATTATTTGTTGAAAATGACCAATCAGAAACAGTACATCTCTTCTAGCTCTAAATGCTATGATATCTGTATATTTTGGTGCAGTACAAGATACCTAGTCTCGCAAATATGATAAAATATATTTTGGTAGGTGAAAATGTGCACTTAGGAGAAATTTTTGTCAAATTCTTAAAAATATTATTAGGTAAAACTAACTTTAACACTACTTTACAGTAAAACAATTGCATTCCCAAGGATATACAGTTTTTTAAAGTAAATTCTGACAATTTTAAAAGATTTTTTGATGATAGTTTTTAACAATAGATTTTTGTGGTTATGATAAAATTCTAACATTTTTTAATTATCAAAAATTTATCAAATGTACGTGAATTTATTCACTAATTAAAAACCTTGGAAGAAGATTCTGTCTTATCTCATGTGATTTTCTAAAGGAATGAGAAAGAGATGATACTATTTTGCAAAAACAAAACAGATAAATGAGCACGACAGAATGTTTTTAATTGCACTATGATGTCAAGCGTCTTGAGCCCATTAGAATGGTAATTATACACAATGAACAGTGCATGTGCAAAGCTATTACTATAATACGACTTTAGTATCTGCCTCGATTTATTACTTAAAAATATTTTCTAGGAGTAATAATACTCATAGCTATCCAAATGTCATTAAAGGTAACGTATTTAAAATAATAGAATAAAACAACTAAAAACAATTCCTGGAGCAAAACATATATTCTAAGAGAATAAAAAAAAATTGAAAAAAAAAAACTTTTTATTTCTATTTGTGTTATACCAGCAATATTTTTATTTTATCTTTCTTGTTTTTTGAATTATTAAACTTTTTCGTGACTTTTGGATCATCCTGTATATTTTTTTCATGTGATTCTAACTATAACAAGTAATATATATAAAAAATTAAGTCAGCTCCGCTTAGTTAACAACAAAAAATTATTTTAGTTACTTTTTATTAAATAATTACAATTAATAGAAATATACATCTACATATGACAAAATTCTATATTTTAAGGGGCAAAAGAAATTTTTTACTCTATTTAAAGTAATAAATGTAATTAATGAATTAATAATTGAAAAAAAACTGTTTTAACATCAAGTGTCATCCACTACAAATTTAAAAAAAATGTATTTGAACTTGAGTAGATGAATAAAAAGTATTTTATTAACGATTGAAAATTTGAACATGATATATAAATATACAGTGTCTCACAAAAGTGATGGGACACTTATGCTTTACAAAAGGAAAATGTAATAAAATAAATAAACATATAAAACATTTTCGTGGGTGTATTTCATACTTAAATTTTGTAACAATTTTTACATAACATACATTTTGTCAAAATATTAAAATATTAATTTAATAAAAATATAGTTGTTTAGAACGGAGCAAAAATTCGCTCACATAAGTGATGGGACACCATTAGATATGCAACAAAAATAGTCTGAAATAAGCAATAAAAATATTTTTGGGGGTTTTTATTTTTACTCAAAAGCAATTGGCAATAATTTATAAAATCGTCTGCAGTATTTTTCTCCAGATTGCTTTGGAATTTTTGTGTTTTTTAGCTCCTAGCAGCCATGAATGCTAAACAAAAAGAAACTTCGTCTGAAATTCGAAAATTAATTATTAATTTGCATATTGAACGTGGAAAATCTATTAGAGAAACTGCTGAAACAGTTAATTTGAGTCATTCAACAGTTTCCAACATCATTAAACGATATAAAAAGAATCTTATGATTCAGGATAAAAGAAGACCTGGCAGACCATCAAAGCTATCTAATGGATTAAAGCGAATTATTGTTCGAATTATTAAAAAAAAAATAAAAGAATGAGTGCTCCTAAAGTTGCTGCTGATTTACAAGCATTATATTGAGTAATTGTTAATCCTGAGACTATTAGAAGAGTAATTCGATCTGCTGGATATCACGGTAGAGTAGCCAGGAAAAAATTCTTCGTAAGTGAAAAGAATAGAAAACTCAGACCTGCATTCGCAAAATCCTACATAAATAAGAATTCTGATTTCTGGAATAAAGTTATATTTGCTTACGAGAGTAAATTTAATATATTTGGTTCTGACTGTAGAATCTTGGTGTGGGAAAACCCAGGGAAGAATTTCGTAAAGAGAACTTGGTGCCAACAGTAAAACATGGTGGAGGAGGAGTTATGGTATGGGGGTGTATGTCGTCCGCTGGAGTCGGTAATCTTGTTTTTATTGACAATATAATGGATCAGTACAAGTATATCTACATTTTAAAGCAAAATTTGAAATCTTCAGCACGATAATTGAACCTTCATAACGATTTTAAATTCTACCAGGATAAGGATCCCAAGCACACTGCTTTGAACGTTAGACTCTGGCTGCTGTATAACTGTCCTGAAATGATAAAAACACCACCACAATCTCCTGACTTAAATCCCATAGAGAATATTTGGCAAGAATTGGAATCAAGAATTCGCAAACACACCATTTCTTCAAAACAACAATTAAAATCGGTGCTTCAAGAAGAATGGGGTAAAATCACGCCAGAAATCACAGAAAAATTAGTCAAATATATCCCAAGAAGATTAAATCATGTTTTAAAAGTAAAAGTAAATCCAAAAAAATATTAAAACATTTTAAAAAGTAAAATTTTTGGATAAATATTTGATGGAAAAGTAAGTGTCCCATCACTTATGTGAGCCATTTTTTTGCTCTTTTCTAAATAACTGTATAATGTATTAAATTTATTTTAATATTTTGACAAAATGTATATAATGTAATAATCGTTTACTAACTTTAAATATAAAACACACCCCAAAATTTTTTGTACATGTTTATTTATTTATTTTATTACATTTTCCTTTTGTAAAGCACAAGTGTCCCATCACTTTTGTGAGACACTGTATATAGGGAGAATGTGAACTAAAAGTAGGAATTGAATAAGTATAATAGTTCATAAAATTATGTTCCAACTTCTTGGACGATTACTACAAAACTGATTTATTTTGCCATTAATATAGAGATATCCACATTATATTTGTACTTCTGTTATCAACTATATAAATTTTTCTACTTGAATAATATTTTAATTTAATTACTTTTTTTGGAAAAGAAAAATACAACCAGTCAAAGATTTTTTTTTTCATATTTCTTAAAATAATACTGAAATAAAAGTACAATGAGATTTAATAGATGTAGCAAAAAATGGTATTCATCCACAAAGGAACTTTTATTTCTTTCTGTAAATTTAATCTTAAAAAATCTTAATAAAATGAAAATACTTTTTCCTAAATATTTTGCTTCTAATTTATATAAATTTGAATTCACTCGGGATAAAAAATTAAAAGGTAAAACCAATTATTTTTGAACATTAATTATATATTACCTTAAGAAATTATAATTTCTTAAAATAAGGCATTGACTTTATCCAATTTTGAGCAACTTTAGATTGGAGTTAGGTAAAAGTAAAAAAGATTAGATGCAAGAGGTTTTATTTTGAAGTCTTATAAGATGCTTATATCCTATCAACATTAATAATAAAATTCAAGAATAATTTTTATTTTAATTTAACGCATGAATTTGTGAGAAAATGATTCAGTAAAATAATATAAAATTATACGAAAGAGGAAGAAACATCCACTTTTTAATATCTCCTTTTTCTGAATAAATAAATAAAGTCCAAAGATAGTGCTGTATGAAAAAGAAATTCAAAATGTATTCATACGCAGGTGAAATATTTTTGTCATATCTTATTTAAAACCCAAGAGATAACGGTTTCTTTATAACAAACATCACCGAAGTTTTGCAGATACATTTATATATATGAACTTAATCTCTTTACCCTGTGCTTCCGGAAGCAAGACGTCTGAAATTTCCTTCCGCACCTTATGCTATATATATATATATATATAATATTGAGAAAGTCTGTCATCACACTCTAGAAGGAAAGGGTAAGAGTTTTCAAAAATGACACTATCAACGACACCAAAATGACACCATAAGTAGTGGAACTCACATTGCATATTATTATTTTGAGTGCGATATACTATTAAAATCGATTACTTTACGGATATTTTTAATACGTTGACTTTTATATGGGCGAGGCTTATTTCTACGAAATAAAGCATATATATAATTGCTATTATTTATTGAAACAAATTCCAATTTCTCTATATGAAAGGTGATTACAATAAATTATATTGATATATGAGACCGTAACTATAATACCGTTCACGGGACGGATTAAAGTTTTGGTTAAAGAAATCTTGTGATATGCATTCAAGAATCATCTGATAAACAACAGTTAATCTATATATAAAATAGTATTGAAAATAGAAAGGAAAAATTAAAATTAAAAAGAAAATATTCCTCTAGTTTTAATCACTGCTGCAATTTCGTCTTTTTTTTAAAAAAAAAGAAATTCTCATATCCTTTAATTATGTAATCAGACCATTTGTCCTCTTTCCCTCCCCTTTTTAGAAGTTTCAAAAATACTCTTTCATTCTACATTCATTGCGTATGGACAAAAGAGTATTATTCAATCTTTATATTAAATAAAACCTTATTATACTTATATAAATTTACAGTAGCCCCAGTCCGAGTCTCCATTTTCAACAGAAATTATAAAAAAAATCACCACACATTTTTTCATGGAAAATGCCTGAACCCAATTCCAATATCGGCACTGATTTCCCTAATTTTTATTTTATTTAAAAGGTTTTAAATTGTAAATACACCATTGATTGTCACCTGCAGTATTCACTTTTCCGTTTTTTTCCCGTGAGTTATCACAAACGAATCTTATATCGAATGAATTAAAATGTTATTAATTAGGAAAATATTGTGCACACTACTGCACGTAATACATAATACTGTGCATAAAAAGAATACTTTCTTTTGATGTGACAATGTGATTCATTATTATCATTATTCATTTTTATTATTATCTCGGAAACTATAAGAGGCTAGTCTGATATTTAAATTTTATTTGTAAAGATGGAATTTTAAAGACAAAAAATCTAAGTATTATTTTGTCTTATCTTATTATTATTTTTGTAGAATAATCTTATGTGAAGTTTTATTTTTCAATGGAGCTTTTGATGAAAAATTAAAAGTAGGCTATCTCAATATGTTATTTACTAAATTGATACATTTTTTTTTAATTTGTAACTCCACTGGTATGGTGTGGAAGTTTGGAAGGGGCTGCCAGCGATTAGATATAATCTTCATCATCTAACCGTGGTTCAAAATGATGAGTTCCACCCCAAAATAGCCCTAGTGTTGCTTTAAAATGGGACGTTAATGTAACTAAACTGAACCGAACTAGTTGAAATTTGTAACAAATATTTTTCTTTTCTCAAATTAACGCAAAATACGCATTTTAAATACCAGCAATTCAGGAAGAAACCTACTCTGACAAAACTTCGAAAACTTCCCAGACAACTTCTCGCTCCAAAAGTAATTTGCTTAGAATTTAATTAGTGACATCATAACAATTTAATCAATAACCTAATAGTCTAAAAGTTAAACATTAAAATTCCTAACGTTCTTGAGACAGGCTTTCGAAACGATTTAATGAAGTATTCACTAACATTGGATGAAGTTACAGAGTGATAGAGTCGATTTTCATTAGTTAAAAATTTGTAGTCAACATCTTTGAAGTCATTCTAACTATAAACAAGTTACTTTAAGAGCAAATTATTTTTAGAAGCTAAGTTTCCTTTTATAAGCTTCTTTAATACCCCATTTTAATAGGATATTTTAATGCATGCAATCTTTTGGGCGAGGAAAATACCATTTGCATTCATTTTAATTTAGGTCTTTTTCATTAATGCATTATTTAAAAGAGACATCTAACGATGGCATCTATTTAGTAGTTTCTGAGAAGACCATGTTGTTTTAAATGTAAAATGTTCTTTAAAGTATGATTAACATGCTTTTACTTTTGCTGCTTTGATAAACTGCATATAACGGGCTTGCTATTTACCAGAAAATCACAGATAAATAGGGTATTCAGTCATAAAATTCTTTATCAGACTACAAAGGTAAAAGAAATTTTTTGTGCTTTTTTTCGAAGAGGAAAGCTAATACATTTTACTTATTAAGCAGGACTTTAGTGAATATGAAAAGAAAATTTTCTGTTATGAAGTGGTTTTGAAAATTTTTAATATAATGATACGATACTGATTTTTTATTGAAACGAATTTATTGAAAAATCCCTTGGAGATATTTAAAAAAATGCGTTTATGAAACACGTTAGACGAAATTATTTAAATTTATGTATTATCCTATAACGAATATTTATCTTAACTGCTCGAAAATCTTTCCACTGAAAAATAGATATTAACTTTTTAAATGGGATTTCATTTGTTGCTGTTATCAGGAAGTAATTTTCTTCAAAAAAGTAATACAAAAAAGAAAAAAAAATAACACATTACAAATATTTTCCACTTTTATATATAATTTTTTTTTCCAGTTTCGAATTTTCATAGATTTTGCTAATGGTGAAAGAAATATTTGGGTTTTTTTTATATCGTGAGAGACATTTTAAGCATTTAAACAGTTTAGAAAAAACAAAATAAATTCTTTAACTTTAGCCACTGATCCAATTTCCAAAATTTTCATTTCATATGAAACATATAAGTAATCAGCTATGCATACAGACGATTACCCTTTACTTTCTTGAGAAACTTCAAAATCTTGAAGTATGTTTTTTAAGAGGAAAAAAAGTACGACATATTTCCCCAGTTCCAACCATTATATCGTTTTCACTCTATTTTATTTATGAAATCATGTAACCTCAAAGACGTCGCAAATCTCCACTACTACCCAACATCCTTCCATTTTGAGAGATGCCACAAAATAAACTTTAGTATTTCGATGGATGAAGCTGGGATAATCGGGCCAATTTCACCAATTTTGGTCCTAACTAATTTTATCATGTTGAAAGCGTTGCCAATAATTAGAAAGTTTCTCTACGCTTATTGTGAAAGTGTATTTTAAAATATATTTTCGTTTCCAGTAATAAAATGTGCTACTTCAAAGTTGATTAATGTGATTAAGTTCATACAATTAAAATATGAGCTGTACAGTAGAAAACAACTTGAATATTATAATTTAATTTTCAAATTTTTTAAACTGGTTTTTCAAGAGTAATCTGAATTGAAAATATGTTTTTGTATTTAGAGATATTTGAGGGAGATATCATCATAGATCGTTCATCTCATCGTAACTTTTCCAGCGCCCATGGCCTCAGGAGGAATTCTATTTCTAGACGCCGAAGGTAAGAATTTCATTTAAGTTACTAATTTATATAATACTCGTTGCTCGGAGTTAAAATCATTTCATGTGTAATATTTTTAACCTAAAAATCTCTTTTGTGTATATTATAATATGTAAAATTATCTTTTATCTACTTTTAATGAGAATTAGAAAATCAACTAAACCAGATGAATTTTAAGAACTTTTGATAGCTTTCATGTTTCTTACGTTATTAGTATTAGTATTTGTTAAATTAATACCATAAATAATCCCAATCAATAACGAATAAATAAAATGTGGCTGTTTGAACAATTTACACAAGTTTGGTTTTTGTTAAGGTAATTAATATTTTAAAACTATCGAAAGCATTGCCAAAAGACATTAAATGAATAGAGAAATTTTTAAATTAAAAGTAGAGAAGCAAAAAATAGAAGAAAGACAACTCTCTTATATATTCCTAATTAAATGAATAATTAATAAAATTTTGTTTCTTAAAAAGTTGACAGCATTCTTTCATATCATATCATATAAAGGTTGTCTCAAAAAGATTGAAACGCGGTTTAAGTGGGCAGTGAAAATTGCTAAGTAGTTCAAATGAAAAAAGATCATATTAAGACCAAATTCCCCGCTCACGTTAATCTTTTAAAAGTTACACTTTTAAAGTTCTAATGCTATTTCTCTGCAAAAATTTAGTTAATTAGCTACAATTTGTTATGCGCCAATATCATTGCAAATATTGCACACTCATACCTTTAAAACTGAATGAGTGATATTTATTTGAAAATCGAATTTTAGATCTAAAACTTTTCTCTATAAATTTTTATACTATCCTTATTTTTATCCAAGAACGGTAATTGTATGTAAAAATGGTTTAAGTCAGCTTCTCCCCCCCCCCTGCATAATAATTCATTTAATTTTGAAGAAATGTATGGTTTTTTCTAAGGATCTTATAGGATGGAAAAATAAAGTTTCTTAATTGGCCAAATTTGTAATAAAGGAATGACATAAAAATGGAAAAAGTATAAAATTTCGAACATCAAAGGCAACTTTTTTTTATCAATGTAGTTTTATTGTGTACCTTGTTTTGAACTATTTTGCAATTTAAAAATCCACTTATTTCTAACTGGTGAAAAATTCAACTGCGTTTCCATCTTTTTTGGGACACCTCGCATAATAACGCATAGAAAACTCTTCATGTAAGGCCGCATTGATTTTTATTAATATTATGTATGTCATTTATCCATCATTGTCTCAGCAATTTAGTGATTCCATTATTTTTGAACACTGAAAATGAATATCAAACTTCCTTCCCTCTCTAAAAGGGGAAAATGAATAAATTTATTCTTCATAATATTGAAAAATTTGTGGTCTAACTATACAGAAAAGGGGGTCGAAGGAGGCATTCTCGACGTCGAACGGGTCGTGCGGCAACAGCAAGAACTGACAGACTTTGGCCACATGCTATTATTCCATACGAAATAGAAGCCAACTTCAGTGGTAAGATCCAGAAACTCTTTTATAGTTAGTACTGGGAATCTAATTCTTTTTATACATCTCAATTATTATTGATTTCCTGATACATAGAGCGTCTCCTTTTTTTAAAATAATGAATGATATTAATTATGAAATTTAATCGTATTTATAATTGTATAAGAAATAAATTATGTAATTATATTCAGTATCATCTTAATTTTCGGAAAAAAGAAATTATTCTTGTCTGACTAAAAGAGCAAAATATTGTTTTTGTCAAAATTTTTGATGCATTATATGAAAATTAATTTTCTTATGAATCTATTCTGGTTCCTGCAATTTCAAAAAAATTATAACTAATTACTGAAAATTCTTATTAGTGTCAAACTGTCCTTCTAAAGATGTTTCTAATGATTAATGATTAAGTACATCAATAAATGCCTTTATTAAATAATAATAATTTATACATTTATTAGTTAATGTAAAAAGTGGCAATAAAAAAAATTCATGTTTATTTAAATTTAATCGTATTTGTAATGGCCAATATAGAAACAAACTGCGTATTTATATTCAGTATCATTTTAATTTTCTGTTTTTCAACCAATTATTTTGGTAATGAAAAAAAGAAATTGTTTTATCTGATTAAAATAGCAAAGCATTGTCTTTGCCAGAATTCTTAATGTATTATAGATTTGAAATTTTTAAAAATTATTTAAATTTTTATAAATTCAAAAAAAAATTACCGTATGAATGTAATTGAGTACTGAAAATTCTCATTGCTACCAAACTCTTCTTTTGAAGATGTTACCAGTGACTAGTGATTAAGTATATCAGTAAATTCTGTTGTTAAAAGAATATTAATTTATTCAATTATTTTTTATTGATTTCAGTGAATGTGCAAAATATATATAGAGAGCAATACAAAATTCATATACATTATGAAATTAAATTGCTAAAAAAGTAATTATTGAACAAATAAGTTAATTAGGGTATATACTATTCAATAATTAGTTCAAGAACGGTTAAACACAACCAATTCCATCAATTCAATTCCTTTTACTTTAATGATTTTACGATTTAATTTGTTGGTATTTCAATTAAGAATAAGTTCTTGCTACAGAAAATTATTTCGAAATGCAAGTGACTTACTTTTAAAGCTGATTTAAAAAAGGCTAAGCTAAAAATACTATCAAGAAATTGCTTTATCAGAAATGAGAGTTTTATTCGATTTAAGAAATTGGATTTTCTTATTTGTATAATTTATTGCTCAGATCTGAAATTTAAAGGTCAGAATTTTTATAGAATAAGATTGCTCGTAAAAGGTAACAACATTCTTTCTCTTCTTACAAAACAAAATAAAGAAAAAAAAAGTGATAAGGGAAGAAAAAGCTGAGCTGTAAATTCTCAATTTAACATTACTCAAAATTTACAAGTGTCTGCTGACTAATAAGAGTTTTATTTATTTTTAGAAACTCCTTTCGAGCCGTTATTTCAAAAGTTTTATCCAATTACGCGTGACATGCAATTTAGGTAGTTTTGATTGGAAACTTTTTTTTAGTTTAGAATGTCGTGTTTTTCAAAGAATAGATAGAATAGTTTTAAAAGTTAGGTTTTATTTTGAAAAAAGTATTTGCAGTTGGGTACTATTTCCTGAAGCCTTATATTTCTATCAAATTTATCTAAATTAAATTCCTGTTCCTTTTTCAATAAATATTTTTTTGCTAAAGAAAGGTGTTATATTTTTTTCGTTGTTATTGAAACATATTTTGCTAATTTAAGGATATTTTTAGTCTAAATTATGTTGGAAGGAAAAAAGACCTTATTTTCTGGGTCTTTTTTCCTTCCAACTTTCTTATGTGATATATTTATTATTTTGCTTAAGAGTAATATGAGATTTTCAGGTGAGCACAGGGCACTGTTCAAACAAGCTATGAGGTACTGGGAAAACGAAACTTGTGTTCAGTTTGTGGAAAGAAGTCCTGCCCAGCATCCAGATTATATTGTTTTCACAGAGAGAGCGTGTGGGTAAGGGAAACTTTAACACCAGTTCTTTTTAGACCTTTTGTTGCTTATTTTTTAAAACAAAATTTTAAAGAAAAATTCAAGAAAATTATTACATTTTCTATATTATATTGTTGTGATCGACACTGATTCGTTTAAGAATGTTTCTCATGAAAGGTGTCCCAAAACTAACGCAAAATTTGAATATTCCACCATTTTACAGTAATTGGCAACTCTATTAAAAACATTTGATAGTTATTTTTATGGGATTATTTGAAGAAAAAAATTTATGTCAACAAACCACACAAACATGCGAGCGCTGAAGGACGATATTCAACGCTGCATCAACGAATTTCAGCCACATTTATGCGAAATGGTCGAGGAAAATTTCGACAAAATAGTACATATATACCAGAAAACCCATGGAGACCACTTGCCCTATGTATTATTCCACATTTAGCACTATCTTATGTACTTTACGATCCAATAAAATATAACAATTCAAAGATGGAAACTGTTTTTTTTTATTTAATTTCAAATATTATGTTAATATGTTGTTCTATGTGTAATGCACCATTTTTGATTTTAAATTATCAACGGTAAAATGGTTTTTTAATAGAGTTGTCAATAGTTTACAGCAAGAATGATGACAAATTCAAATATTGCGTTAATTTTGGGACACCCTTAACAAATATATCTATTTGCAAAAAAGTAATACGAAGTTATTTTATAATTTTTGAAAAATCAAATTGTTCGATCAAATTTTGCACGTTTATATAACCAAAAGTTGCTTGCAAAGATGCATTATTATATTTGAAGTTCGACCAAATCAATGTCGTGGAATTTCTTTTACATTTTGAAATGAATAAGCATACAACTTACTTTTCTTGTTTTTCAGATATCAGTCAAATCTGAGCTACAATTTAAGTCTAGATTGCTTTATAAAGAAAGGAAATTTTTTAAAATTAGACTGCATCACAAAAGAAAAAAGGCATTGACATCTTAGCACAGCAAAAAAATGATTGACCTGGTTGAGCCAAATTTTCATTTGTGATTTTCATCATGTAAATTTGTTTCAACTAATCTACTGCAATCTTCAGACCTTAACAATATTATAACAATGAACATTTAAAATTAAAAGATCAAAGAATAAATTCTGAACTGTGGTTCCAAAGAATTCCTAAATTATAGAATATAAGATTCGATATCCGATTACTTGCTGAGGAGTGTCGATAGAATGATTGTTGGAAGAAAGAATAAGTTCATTACCCGATTTCATATGATTGCCGTATATGGGAGCAGATTACGTTGGATACGCCGGAAACATAATAGCCTTTTATTGTTGAGGATTGAAAGTTTGCAGACTACCATACTGCTCAAAAGTTGCCCTTGCTATCTGACAATGGGATAGTAAATTACACCGCAGACATTCCTCTAGTTCTTTAAATTTATTTTCATTCATTTATAAATTGAATTTTCAGTACTATAGACGACCAATTATTATTTAAATCACAGAGAAGATAAGCTTAATGATGGATGAATCGTCATAATGCAAGTGTTGGTGAAAATTCAAAACGTTGAAAACCATGCAAATAATTACGAAATGCATTTCCATATAAATCACCCAAAGAGAATTTTTCTAAACTAGGTCAATTTTTGGGGGGGATTTAACTAAAAAAATAGTTTTACTAACTGGCAAAGATACTTGAGCATTTTGCTTATAATTCATGTTGCCAAATAGCTTGCAAAAGTTAATTGAAGTCACCAGGAAATGTAAAAAAATATAATGCAGTTCCTTTGGGATTGGCTTATAATGGGTCGAATTTGCAAATGTGCCCCTCGGATAGTCTTCACTTTCGATGAAAACAAAGAGAACTAATGTGTGCAAATAAAAAAAAAATCTGATATCGACCACTTCTACTTATTCCTTACTCAGCGACTGAGTATGGCAGACGATTCTCATTATAATTCTTGATCGGAAATGGTTGCGGATTGAGTCGATTTTCTCCGGACTCGAGTATGTACTTCCGGAACGAAACTTTTGAAATTTGCTGCCATTCCTCCTCCATTACAAACATCTTCATCCATCGATTCGCTCACGAGACGGTAAAAGTTTTGATGACGATGGATATTTCGATTTTTTTTTCTTTCTGGATATTTGTTTCTGATGAAGATAATTCTGAAATTAGAAACATTGAGTTTTTGATAAAACAATGGAAATGAATTTTTCTTAGGTATCGATTTTTAGCCTTAGATTGTTTAGTTGATTGTGTTACGGTTTTAGGGCACAAGAACCAATAAGAAGATTATATTGCGCCTAACAAATTTATCTCTAATTCGAAGTCCAATAAAGACAGTTTCTATAAAAGTGATGCAAAGTGATACATACTATTGGCAAAATAGTGAAAAATTACAAAAAGCAATTATGAATCCATAATAATGAGTTTAAATTAAGGAATAAAAGCATACAGATTTTAAAAAGACAAAAGGTTATGTGGATCTCTGCCAAGCGGCATTGACCAGATCTCTGCTGTTGTTTTGAAGTAAAACAAGCCTTGAACATTCAATAAGAATTTGACAAGCTATTATTCCACAGTCACAATGTGGGCATATCGGCAATTAATCATTTAATAATAGATGTCTATGTGTGAATCTAGTGTGACCGATTCTCAGACGATTAAAAATTGAGTCCCGTTTTCGATAATTCAAAGAAGGCCAATTTTCTATAATAGGTTTGCAAGTAAAGTTTGTTTAGAGCTTCCGAGTCTCAGTGAGTTTGCCAGTTTATGTAATGACAGCTTTTTACTTGTTTCTTCAAATCACATGCAGGTATGGGTATTAATAAAATACGAGTTGTGGATATGACACTCTTATCAGCCTGCTCATTACCACATATTCTCACATGGGATGGTATCCAACAAAGTAAAACAATAGAGCTTCGAGAGATAATCTTATAAAATAAGTCTTTAAAATATTTAGATGAGCATGATTTTGATGCAATATTAAAGGCTGTGAAACACTTAAAGAATCAATGTAAATAATAATTTCCACTACATCCGTTTAAAATTTCCAATAAAGCATGCAAAACTGCTGTGGTCTCAGCAGTGAAATGGGAAAACATGAATGAAGTTGAACGCATGAAATTTTATCTGGAAAAACCATAGAAAATGAGGCATAGTTAGATATCTTAAATACGTCAGTGTAAACAGGAATGAAAGATTGATATTGTGACCTGTGCTCAAGAAATAATTGGTGATAAACAATATCTGCTATGTCCGATTTGTCGAAGGTTTCAAAAAGAGTAAAGAAGTCAGAGTTATGGGTTTTCCTTGGAGGAATACTGTTAAAAAGATGTGGGGATAGCTGTAGATGGTTCTGATAAAATAGTGCATACCTTGACTGAAAATATAGGTTCGAAATTGTTTCTAGCTTCTTGCAAACGAAATAGAAAAAGTCAAAGATTAAAACCGTAATATGGATGGCTAGGATAAGTGTAATTAAGCCTTAGAAGATATCAGCAAATCTGATATCTGAAAAATATCGGAAATCAGAAATCTAACTGTCTTTTCATGAAACAAAATAAAATAATATCAAAACTAAACGGATGAAGTAAAGTAGAATATTGGAAAAAATTATAAAATCTTATTTATAAATGCTACAACAAAGGAATATCGAAAAATTATGGGAAAAATTCATATAAATTTTAGTAGTATATACAATGTGTAAAAAAGCATTTAAATATAATAAAATTGATTAAATTGAATATAATACAAATAATAATAGAAACAACACCAATTATAATTACTTGAAAAATTCTATTGAAAGAATGATTTCCTTATCTACAGAAGACTTAAGATAACATCATTAAAATTTTAATTATCATAGTTTTGATTGGAAATATTCATTTTACAAAGAAAAAAATTTAAATCACATATTTAACAAATATTTAAATTTCACATCACTTCACATTTTATTTCTCACTTAATATTACTCATAAGGTGAAATGCAGTTTTAATTACATGCATAAAATAAGAATTATATTTGATAGGTAAATGTTTTGGTAATCGGTCTATTGAAATGGTTTTATTTAATGACATTTGTCGTTTCCTGTGAATAACAGCAACTTAAATTTTTTATATAGATGATTATGATAACAAATTCCTTTCATTCCTGAGCCACTGTATATATTGTACTTATCAAAATAAGCTAACTTGTAATCTATTGAAGTTTTAACATACATGATTATGCAGTTATTAATTATCATGTGTTAATTTATAAAAAATAGTAATTTCGAATTCAGTTACAAGATGATCTTTTGTTAGATTTTTTCAAGTAAATAGAAAAGGTAATATTAATTACAAAAATACTATAGTTAAATAATAGCTGTTTCCAAGCAATATTTTTTAGTAAAAAGTTGTCTTGTGTAAATTTAAGAGATTTCTTACTTGTCACTGTAATGAAACGCATACTTAATTCCTTTAAATATTCAATTAATTTAAGAGAATTAAACATTATTAATAATTTCTTACCTTACAAAGGTGAATCTTCAATTGCTATTTATTTGTTCATACAAATATACTGTTTGGTTAAAAAATTGAAATCGACTAAACTTAATCCAATTCATTCTTCTTATGAAGTAAAAACCATAGAACGTTTTCTCTGTGGTAAAAAAACAATTATTTTAATGGTTATTTATCTAAGAGTTGAGATATTTTTTCCTACTTAAAAAGTATATTAGAAAATAAAAGAATTATTTCCAAACGATATATTTTAAAATAATTAGAAAAGTATTGTACGAAAATTCAAATAATTTAGGATAATAAATTGGTTTTTAGAGATAAAACTTTACAAAAATTTAAAAATCGTCTGCAGTTGCTTTTATATTTCTACATATATTTAAAGAAAGAGTATAACAATGGAATTTAGAAGAGAACTAATTTTTATTATTATTAAATCGATCAAATTTTAGATATTTCTACCTTTGTGATGAAACATTTAAATAACTTGCTTTACAAGTTTCTAAATAAAATTTTCATAGCTAGGGTTTTCAAGGGAAAAAAATTAATATTTTCATAGTTATTATTTAAGATAATATTGAGGAATATAAGATATGTGCCAACAATTTTGTTTCATTAATAAAAGGCTCATTAATGTTTATTTTAAATAAGAATTAGAATTTTTATCAGCAACAAAAACCTTCCAAAATAATAATAAAAAAAGGGGAACAAAGACACTAGTTATACTGGATACGAAATGGAGAAAAAAATAAAGGAAAAATATAAAAAAATAAAAAGAGGAGAAAATGTATAAAATATATATAAATAATAAAGAAAAATTATAGAAAATTGGGGAGAAAAAAAAGAGGGATGATTAATATTAATTTAAGTCAATAAACGTTTCTAGGGAAATTCCAGTTATTTAGAGTTGTGAATTATTTTATTGTTAGACAGTATATTTAATACACGCAATCAATAAATATAAAATGTTTTACCTATGATTTTAAACTGCATCAGTTGACAACATACTTCCTGCTATCTTATTTACCTTTGTAATTCATATACTTTTATTTCATTAATAAGTTTTAAAAATTTAAATAAAAAATAAAGGATCTTTGCTAATGTATTGTTTTCAAGCTTCATAAACTAGGGAGACTTTATTTTAGTAACTTCAGCAATGAGTCAAGGGTTAAAAATTTCCTTTTTTGGCATGATTATTGTTTTATTAATAAATGTTTTAAAGTATTATCGTGATAATGTACTTTATTTATGTAATGCCAGCGGTTGTAATAAATACGAATGTAATTAAAAACTTACTGATGATTTAAATTTTAGCAAGGCATGCCTTTTAGTAATTTCAAACATATTACAAATTCTTCTATTTCTTCAATTCTGACTAATAACATAACTTCTGCTTAACAGGTGCTGCTCTTTTGTGGGACGCAGAGGTAATGGAGCACAAGCTATATCCATTGGAAAGAACTGTGACAAGTTCGGAATAGTAGTTCATGAATTGGGACATGTGGTCGGTTTTTGGCATGAGCACACACGACCAGACAGAGACAAACACGTTCAAATCATCACTAGGAATATAGTTGCTGGTAGTTTCTTTTTTATATACTACTAAGTTATGATGCTAAGTGTTTGAAATCTCTTCTTAAAGTTATTGAATTCATACTTCGAAATAACATAGAAATTCTGCTACTTGAAATGTATAGTTTTTTTTTCTTTCAAAATTTTAGTCGTGTCAAAGTCAATTCAAAGTTTGTCGTGTTTGGCACGAAACAGCAACGAAATGCATTCTCAAAAGTCATTTAGCATATGAAAAAACCATCAACAAGACTTGAACTAGAATAGCTGCAGCGAATCATCAACTATTTTTTCTTCAGTCAAAAAATCCATAGAATAATTAAAATTTATCAATGAAAATAGAGATCTCATCTTGACTCCCTAGCTTCCAACAGCAAGTACCATAAGCTTAATGACCAAGGGAAAAACAACTTCACTGTTTCTTCACAATTATATTTATTCACTAGCCGCCTTTGGCGACCAGCTGGTATGCCACGTGTAATGCATTCTAAAATTTTTTTCGGTGATGTTGCCAAAATATAAAATATTTTTTTTAAAGAAAGCGAAAAAGGGGAAAAAAATATTCAATAAACAATTTAAATGTTGCAAACGATTATAGAAACCTTGGCTTTGCATTTAATTTTTTTAGAAAATATCACATTTTATAATGGAAAAAAATTATTGAATTAATGATACTGATATTGCAAACGATTATAGAAATATTCCATAAAGTTGGGATTTCAATGCATATCCTGTCTAAATTCAATCAGGTTTACCGTAAAGAAAGAAGATTTATTGAATCAATGATTTAGATATTGCAAGCGATTATACAAAACTTCGCTTTGCATTTATTTTTTTAGAAACTATCACATTTTATGTTTCTTTTATTTTATCCAGTCACGTGCTAAAAGTTACATTTCTTTAGATTTATTTGCTATGATTGTTTTTTTTATTTGAACTTCCGGCATTTTTTTTTCATTTTATCCAGTCACGTGCTCAAAAAAAACATGGTTAAAATATTTCTTTAAAAATTCGTTAAAAATAGAAGCTTAAGTTATACATTAAAACACTGATACCATTAGAAAGCTAATTTTTTAATCTTTAAATTGATGTTTGTGCGATAATATTTTCGGAAGTTATAGCGTGAAAACGTCGAAAATTCGCTTACATTTTAATTAATTCAAATTTTAATAAAAAATTAGAAAAAAGGGCTCCGAGGTGCACATTCCTGACCTCCAAGGTATACATGTACAAAATTTGGTATCTGTAAGTCCAACGGTCTGGCCGTAGAGCGCCAACACGCGCGCACACACACACACTGAGCTTTATTATAAGTATAGATAAAGATCCTTTTAATGTAGATTTTCTTTGTAACCATTATCCAAATTATTTTGTATTAGACTTTTTAACTGCATATCCATTTATTATGTTGTAATAATAATCACAGATCTCATTTTTAAAAAATTTACATCTTTCTGCTTGTTATTATGTCAGGTAATTTTTGTATCATACTTCAAAGCAGAAAAGTGTTGTAAACGATCTCATGTTAATGTAATTTTGATATTTTTGTAAATTCTGTCTTTAATTATTTTGTTTTATCTTCTGTAAATATTCTGGTATTTAATAAAAATCCAAAGACATTCCCCTCAAACCGTTCAGTGACCAATATGGTTGTGGATACGGGGTCTGATCTGATGTTTTTTTGCCATTTGACAAGGGCTTGACATTTTTCACAAGATAATTTTCGTAACTGAGCTAATCTTCAACATTGACATTAAAATGGATTTTTAAAATTCTTCTTAAAAGATGACATAAACTTAAAAACTAAAAAAATGTGAATGATAAATGCTTTAAACAAGACTAACATTAATATTAATATGTTTCCTCCCTTTTCAAATTCTAGGTCAAGAATACAACTTCAACAAATTGACGGAGGAAGAAGTGAACTCTCTGGGTCTTAATTATGATTACGAAAGTATCATGCATTATGCCAGAAACACATTTTCCCGAAGTACTGCTTTGGATACAATATTGCCGATTAGAGGAAAAGTTGTCGAAATTGGTCAAAGAGTCCGTCTGTCTCCTGGAGACATAGCACAGACAAATATGTTGTACAAATGTCCCGGTAAGTCTCACGTAACGAAAATAAAAAGACATTCGAAGAAAAGGCATTCTTTTTAATATTTTCTGTGCACAAAATAAAGAAATTCAAGCAGCGATTCCTTTCGATTATGCTATAAAAGTTTTGATAGCAATTCAAAAGAGAGATCATATACTACAATAGATTATAATATTTTTCATTGTTGATCTATTTGCTTTCTTTTAGCATGCGGTAGAACGTATCAAGAGCCATCCAGCTTTTTCCAGTCTCCCGGATATGAAAGCAACAAGATCTCAACAACTCATCAGAGGTGTGAATGGCGAATTTCGGCAACTCAAGGGGAAAGGATATCATTCGAATTGACAGGTTTGGACATCGACCCAAATTGCGATTCAGGCTACCTGGAAATTCGTGATGGTTATTGGAACAAATCGCCCCTCCTTGGTCAGTATCGTTTTATTTTTGACGAATTTTCCCCTTCTAACGCTTTTTATGTTCAAAAATTCTAGTGTTATGATAATTCGAATCCTATTATTACTATTACTTTATAAATTTTCCTAATGTATTTGAATACTTGCATAAGATTTTAAAAGATCTAAGATCATTAAACTTTGCCCCACTTAGAGTCATTTTTGAATAATCATAAGGCAACTAAACATTCAAGATGAAAAAATTAAACCTAACTATAACGAATATATGGGATTTTATTTAAACATAGTTCACCCTAGAAATTCAAGATTCTGGATTCAAAGATTCTCCATTTTTGAAAATGTATGTGTAAATATTTTTTTTGATAAAATTTAACAATCTATGTACAAAAATTGAATTTCTTATTTCCATTGGATGACAAAGAATACCTTCGCTTCTATGAAAAAAACCAAGCTGTCCAATTATCAGCAATTGAAGGTTTTTTTTTTAAAGTCAAAACCAAATGGTATATAATACTGTCATAAAGTATTTGTAAAACGCTTCAACTAATTTTGTTAGTAAGTCAAAAAATCCTA
Source organism: Argiope trifasciata (assembly GCA_026543055.1). Lineage (NCBI taxonomy): Eukaryota > Metazoa > Arthropoda > Arachnida > Araneae > Araneidae > Argiope > Argiope trifasciata. The sequence continues at coordinate 790,543 of JAPMOQ010022248.1, forward strand.
AAGATTTTTCGCATAAACATACGGTGGATTCATAAAGTTAAGTTATATTGTAGAATTTTTTGACTTAGTGATTATAGTCCCCATTTTCCCAAAGAAGCAGCAAACTGAGATGGAGTATCCCAGCAAGGCGGAAAAGGAAGATAAGCACAATTTACTGTTTGGAATTACTACAAGAAACAATATTAGTTAGCCATCCTGTTTCAAATAAACTTGTAGTATAAAAAACAAGAGTTTTTCCCTGTCTCTTCATATATTGAAATTTGGAGTAATTTTAAATAATAACGCTGAAAAAAATACCCCCTCCCTTCATATTTATTTTTATCATTTTAAAAAATTAGACTAAACTGTTTAGTTTTCAGTGTAATATGTCTATAACATGACATTTTCTGTCAATGGTACAGAAATAAATTTTAATTAAAAAACTAATTTAATCAGGACTCAAAATCGTGTTGTAGAAAAAAAGAAGGTATATATTATGTCCTCCTGCACTTTATCGGAACCGTTTCGAAAAAGATTCTAAGGACTTTGAACTAAAGAAAAAAAACTAATAATTTTGAAAGTTCTTGCAATTGTTCTCCGGCCAAAAAAAGTCCTGATTATACCAATATAATTAAATCAGTTACTATGTCTTAGTGCTGAGTCAGTTTTAAAGTGTCTTTACAATCAACTAAAGATAAATATTATTTCAAATAGTGCAAATATTGAGAATTTTTTTTAATTTCCTTGTCGAGTGATTGATTTATATACTAAAAAGTATGTTTGCTATCGCATTGCTATTGTTCTACTTCAATCTATTTTTCTATGCCTTTGACTTTCGTTATAATGACTCTTAAAATGCATCTTAGACAAAAAAAAAAAAAAAAAAGGAAACATATTTTAGACTATTTAGGACTTATTTGGGAAGAAATTTCATCCTTCCTCGTTTTTGATTTTCTTCTAGTCAACGGTTTTTTGGATCTGGTTCTGACTAAGACTGGTCATGGAGATTAGCAATAATAACAAAGAAGAAAATGAAGCACAAAACCTGGAGTTTTTGTCTTTATCCACCTTTTTCAAAATATGTTTTGAAATCCTAAATAACCTTTAAAGCATATTATATAGTTTCAAGTCAACTTCTTCCATATTGAAATTGGATAATATTTCTAGAAATTCAAATTAATATTATTTCTAAAGCTTTCATTTGAATCAAATAGCTATTTAAAAAATTGTTCGGGCAATTACTTAATTATTTAAATAATTTTTATTGTTAAGATTTTTCTGTGTGAATTTTCTAGACAGGGGGCATTAGATTTGTTATCAGAAATATGATGATTCAGTGAAGTGATTGAATGGGATGGAGACAAATCTTTATCAATCTAATAGTAATTTCATCAAATAATAGAAATTGATGTATTTTTACATTAAAGAATTCCCGACGCATAAAATTTTAAGGATTGTTTGGCTTGGGTGAATGATTTTCGCTTAAACATATCATTTTCCTTAGGCAGGTTCTGTGGCAATCGAGTTACTAAAGAAAAAATCATTTCATCAGGCCACAGAATGTTCGTCATCTATCATACATTACCATCTCCAATCTTTTACAAGGGATTTCAAGCGAGATATGAAGGTAATTATAAAAGTGAATTAAATATATTTCTTGTATAAATAACTATAACGAATACTAATTCCCTTTTATACTACATTGGATAATTTTCTTCTTTTCAGTTCAAATCAATGAAAACTAACACAGAGCATCATCCATGTGGATCCATGATGCTCTGTACTAGTTTTTATTTTCAAATTCTTTTTGGACATTAAGATGTAAAATGGTTATTTTAATATGTGAACAATATCATTTTAGGAGATATTAGTGAATTGCAAAGAATGAGTTGAATACTGTCAATTTCTTAAAAAACTGCGCTTCTTTAAAATGACATAATCGAATAAACGAATTGAATTTGTTTTCCTCCATTCAATATCTAATGCAAATAAAGATTTGGTTCGACAATAAAGTTTCTGTCTTGGTATTGATGGGATGTTTATATGAAACATTTAATTCAAAACGTAATGACTAAAATGCATCAAATTTGTTATGGAATTTTATAACTGCAGTTTTACGTCAAATTGTTGTTTCAATCGTTTGAGAGAAATAAGACTAAAATTCAAATTCAATTTTTGGATACTAATAACCATATAAGAAGGATTACTAATTAAATAATTTGCCAAGAAGGTTACTATAGATTCGGTAAAAATGATAGATTCACGACAGAAATTAATATTTAGCAATATTAGAAAGAATATTGACTGGCCTAAAATTAATATTGGCTGTGAACCAATGCCATTTAAGGCAATATTTGGCAAGATATGTTTATTAGAAACTATGCTAGAAATTTTTTTCCTCATTATCGTCTGCAGTTGATTTATTTTGAAAATATTGTAATTTTCATAAGCATCTGCAACCTCATAAAATGAAACTGTATTTTACATTGGTTTGATGGACAGATTTAACCTTCTGAACATTCACAGAAGTTACTAAGTTAATCATCTAAACCCTCCATATAGCAGAGAAGAGCTCCCCATCCCTTCCATTTCAGAAATAATCTTCCTCTTCATCGTCTGCGACAGGTAAATGTCCCACCTGAGTAATGGGCTTTCCACGGAAAGCTTTCTCATTTTCCCGCCCGTAATCCAGTTCCAATCGCCGGATCCGGCACACGCTTTGCATCCAGTAGCCAACGGTAAATGGCTATTGTCGTTGCGTATTTAAACGAATCGTAAATCAAGGAGTGCAGTTTAACCCGAGTGGTCAGTTAGGCAACTAGCGACCTCTGGCGAAAGTGTGCTGTGATTGCAGAGCATAAATCTCTTTCAACTATGCGAGTGGGAATGGCTTAAGTCGGGATGGTTCAATTGTTTTGTTTGATGTTTGCAATTCGGCTTGATGATACCATGATAATGGGATGTACTTTATAAGGAATGCAAATAAGTATCGTATGTTTGTGTGGTTTAAAAAAATTTCATCACGCATATATTGTGATAATATATGCATTATGCTTGTGGTTTAACCTATTCGATACGGCAACTTTAACTCCTATTGTTTTAAAACTTAATGAAACTCATCAGACCATATCTAATTCTTGAACACAGTATGCGATTTCCAAAGATTACCTTTTTTGGAATTTTTACTGCTTAAAATTTTTTAAAACAAGCCTAATGTCGATTTAAAATTTCTCTGGAAGGATAAAAATCTACAAATTCTATTTCAAATAGCTGTTATTATTTAAAAGTAATTTTATTGTGTATTCAAAAAAATATACAGATTTTATATTTGTTTGAATTATCTTAGACAATGGAATATAAAATTGATTTAAATATAAAAGGCTTAAAACAAGAAAATACAGATTAAAAAAAGGGCTCTGCAATTTCATAACGAATTTCAGTTAAAAAAATTCTGCACTTGAAATCTGGATCTGGATATTGCAATTATTGTGATAGTCGAATCATGTTCATTTGGAAAGAAATATTCATCAATGAATGGCTTTTTAACTGATTATGCCTTTTTTACAATGTAGGAAGTCTTTATTAAATCTACAGTCAATTCTGGACTTTTTAATAATACTGTTGAAGCTTTAATATTTTATAGAATTAAGTTATGTAAAAATGGTGGCATATACATTACTTGGATTATTTTCGATATTCTGTCATAAGCATGAGTTAATTTAATATCTCTTCGAAGAAAACCGATTTAAAAGTTAAAATTTGTTGAAAGATTTCAAATATTTAAGAATAAAAAAAAAATACCCGATTGCTTGGGTTGCAATTATTTGCTAAACTAAATTAACTCCAAAAATCATTGGAGATCAGTTTTTAATATTCCAAACTATAAAATTGACAACTTTATTACGACTGTGATTCTTTTATATGCTGTCTATAGACTTTCTATTAAATATATGAAAAAGGAGAAAAGCTTAAATTTATTGCACATCTCGTGGTATTATATTTTGCACGAATTCTCTTTTTAAATGTCCCATAAAAAAGATTTTTTTAAATAATATTATTTACGAAGAAAAGCTGTTGTAGGTATTTCTACAGCCAGAAAAGTTTTTAATAAAGTTTATTTACAATTCTATGTTAAAATGATACATCCTTTGCAGAACTTTTTTCCACTGTTATATATGTTTTTATTCAATAATTTCTAATTAAATTTTAATTACTAGTTGATAAATTTCGCGTTTTCTTTGTTAAAATCCTGTGGAATAGTTTTTAACTCAAGTATTCCTTTATATAAGAAATTAAACCATACAAAATATTTTTATAGTCTTTTATAATAAGCTTTTAATTAAAATGATAATATGAGTTGAACAAAACAATTAAAAAAAAAACTGATAGCTATTTATCTCAGTATATTTGTTGTGCTTGTTATATTAATTTTTTTTCTGGAATTCAGAAGTATAGTTTAAGAAAGTTTGTTTTCATTTGATAGATTGATTTAAGCTTAATTTTCAGCAAGATTAAACCACTTTTCTAAAACAAATAACAGCTTCAATAAAAGAATATTAAAATGAAAGGGAAATCTTTAAAAATAATGTTAGACTAGCTCAATATGTAAGAAAGATAAACATTTTGTTAATTTCTAAGTAATTAAACATTTAATTTATTAAAAATTAATTAAGTATTTAATTAATTATTGTACTTTGAAAAACCGACAACATACTTTTTCGTCTTTTATAAAATGATTGAGCAAACGTTGATAGAATTTGGTACTGTTGATTAGGAAGAAATGTGGAACACACATATAGACAAATAAGTCACAGTGACTTCTGTATTTATTAAGATGAGAGTTTCAGCATTTAAAAAGTTTCTTTTTAAGGGCAAAAAATGGTTTGAAATTTTGAATAAAATAGTTGTTATGATGTATAATTTTTGAATGCATAAAGAGTATTACGCACGTAATACTCTATAATAATTTGTAGGCAACACGGTGCCAACAAAATTATTTTTTAAATTTTGATGTTTAAAATTTTATTTTACCTTTGTTTCATGTAAAATAGTACTCTATAAATCTCTCCTAAAATGTTTTTAAAAAAATTTAACAGTTTTAAAAAAAAAGCTTTGAGCTTTATTAAACCCTAATGTTTTTTAAATATGAAGTTTTTGTCTCCAAATATTTTTCCGGGTAGCTCTACATAAAGCTTAGTATGGATTTTTCTACCAACATTAATGAATTTTTATAATTCATTAACATTCTAACATATACAAAAAAAATCTGAAAAAGACAAAAATTTTGACTTTGGACATTTTTTAAAAATTACTTCTCACCTTAAAGCTAATTCAATACTAAGTTTTATAAAATAAATATTTCTGAACATTCACAAATTTTTTTATATCCCTATCCCCCTTTTTAAGAAAGCCTTAGGCTTTCGAAATGTAGCATATGAGCAAAAACACAACAGGGAGAAAATGCATTTAAAGTTTTTATTCATCTAAATCATCATATAAAATCTATTAAATTTTGCCTGTAGCTTTTACAAAATATGATTCAAATTATTCGAAATTGTTTAAAGTTAAAAAGGCAAAAATTTATTGAAACGAAATATTATGTTTGTATATAAAATATATAAAGAAAAGCTAACGAAAAATAAAAAATTCACAAATCTTTAGCATAACACTCTAAAAAAAATTACTACGCATATCAAATATATATTTCTGCTATTCTTCTGACTATTTCTGTTATGCTGCTTACTATTTCTGTTATTCTGCTGTTCTGCTTGATTGAGGTAGTGTTAACTTTTGAGCATTTACAACAAATGACACAGTGGAGAGTTTCATAGGAATTTTGAGCCATGCACATCAATCTAATAGCTCATTTCATGCAAGCCTATAGAAAATTGGCAATATTTTTACTAAATGACCTTCTTTTACAGATGTTTGAATCTGAAAAATTTGCATGATAAAAATTGATTTTTGAAGATTTTTCTGGTATTATATCACTTTAAAGAAACAACATTACCAATCCAGAGAAAGAAAAAAGTAAAAATAGATCATCTTGGGAATGCTATCTTGTAAAATGGCGAATCTTCTTGATTGTACTTGAACATGTAGAGCTACGGTTAACGTTTTAATAGAATAAACATAAATATTTCGTACACAAAATCAGTATTTTTCGAAACATAAAGTAATTTCAAATATTTACTGAAGTTTAGCGACAAAAGTTTGAAAAATCAATCGCTTACGTCATTCAAATATCTGAAATGGCTAATAGCATTCTAAATAATATAGAAAAATCATTGGGACTTTATTTTATGCTTATTTAGTTGCTTAAATTTTCGTAAAGAATTGTACAAAAATAACAATATCGAACTATTTAAAATAACTGTAATGTACGAGGGGTGATCCAAAAAAAGCTTACAAGCTATAGTATTTGGAAAGTAGAAATTGTAGATGGGAATATTGATATCAGTGGAGACAGATGGCCCTAGTTGTCTTAGACCGATCTTGCGAGCAGATAGTATTAGTACCGAGATCTGTAATACCGACAATAATGGCAAAAAATCTAGAGAAGTGGCTTTGCACAGATGTACGAGGCAGTGATACGATAACAATGTACCAAGAATATGTCCCCATCGGATATTCACAGACAAATCATTGAAGTGTACAGAGATAAAGCAATGAGTGGAAATCAGGTGGTGAAAAAATGGTGTCGTTCTTTTGAAGTGAGAAGCGAAATTGCTGGAAACATTTAAGTGAGAGATCTGAAGCCAACCACTATACAGCCCCAATTTGGCTCTCAGTGACTATTTAATTTTCCCGGCATTGAAGAAACATCTATTCAAAACAAGGTTCATATTAGTTATGTTCAAAAAGGTGTCGAGAAGGCCTTGACAGCCAGGCACTTGATTATTACCAAGATGGGTTTAACGTATTGGTTCGGCAGTGCGATAAAGGTTTCAATATGTTTGGCGATTAAGTAGAGAAGTGACCGCTACATATGTCTCTTAATTATCATTTGTATCCTGCGTCTATTGTTAGTCAAGAATTTTTCCTTTGCCTTATAAACTTTTTTTGGATCACCCCTAGTAAAATTTAGTTCACTCTACGAAGTCACTTTTCCTTAAATTAATGCTTATTTATGTCTTCAAAAATATTTTTTCAAATAAATTTATAATTATCGTTTAAATTAAAATGTACTAATTATTATATTTACAAACCTTAGCAAATTAAATTATTTTATTATAATGTGAATTAAATAAAATATTTCCCTATTTTAAATTTTAAAGATATATTTATTAAGAATTGAAGCTCTAGAGCATTCAATTTATTTCTTTTTTCTTTAAATTCACTCTATAATTTTGTATAGCTCTTTGTGGCGGACTTTTGGAACAGGCAGAGGGGACCATCCAGAGTCCCAACTATCCAGATGAGTATAGAGCCAACAAAGAATGCGTTTGGAAGATATCCGTAGCACCAGGGAGTCAAGTAGCTCTCACATTCCAAGCATTTGAAGTAAGAAAAATTCAGAATAACCTAAGTCATTTTTTCTCCTATCACAATAAAATGTATATACAATTTTACAAAACGATTTTCGTGCTTCCAAAGGAGTAAAAAATAGATAAATAATTTGAATACTCATACAATTTAAGAACTAGAACTTTCAATGCTTTTAAGTAAAAATAAATTTTGATGGAAAAAGTGAAATCTTAAATCTTGATGATCTTAACTTGATCTATTTTGTCGTAAGTTGGTGATGTTTATTTTATCGTACGTTGGATATCTAAATGTGTGGCAGTTAGATATCCAAATGGATAAATTACCGGTTATCTTACAATATAACCATCGTCCTATATCGTCCTCCATCGTCGGCATAGAGGTAGCGTGTCGTCCCCGTGATCTGGATGTCCTGGGTGAGAGTGCTGATTCGGGCACGATTGTTCTTCCTCTGTTCTATCTGTGAGATGTGTGAATGTGCCTTCCTGTAAAAAGGAGTTGTGCAAGCAAACGAGTGATGTGTGAGTGTCAAAGTCGTACTCTTGGTCTAGCTGGCGCTTCTAAGATAAGAGACGACTCCTACCGGTTTAAATCGCTGCCTTCGTAAGAGCGGGCTTCTCCAACGGCAAGTGCCATAAGAAACAATAACGAATTATAACCATAACGTGCCACTATAAAATTCTAATAAAATGAAATCTAGTGGGTTTAAAATTGCCTGAATAGTACTCCTATGAAAAATATATTTTGAAGATTTTGAACCCTGGAAATGAGTCCATTACAGTTAAGAAATCATGTAAATGGCATATTTAAATTTGTAGAAATATCAACTTTAATAATAAAAGTTCAATTATCCACCTAACTTTTTTCCGAATCAAACAAAAGCCCATTTTTGCCCTTTCTGCAGTAGCTTAAATAATTTCGGTATGTCATGAATGTATTAGTGAATAGCATTTATCATATCTGACGAATTCCTGATGTGTCTTGATGAAGGGAGATTTTATCATATTCACTAATATCAAAAGTTATCCGAGTTAAAAACTGATGATTGAAGCGAGATAGATGTTGCAAGTAGTCTCCTGTCTCCAGAAACATATTGTCTTATAATTGTATCACGCTTCTTGCAGTATGTGGTGTAAAGAAATGTTTATAAAAACCGGGTTGTCTGAAGTCCATAATTGTTGACCAGGCGCCACGAATATTCTGAACATGGTTCAAATGAATGACTTTTCAGGCATTCTGTATCTAACGAAATAATAGGATTCTTAAATATTAAATACTTTGCATTAATTAAAATATTATTATGCGTTATTTAACGTTAAATTATTATTATGTTATTTAACGTTACAATTATTTAATTTAGGTTCAATTAAATGATGAATTCCTTCAAGGACTGCATTGGATAAAAAAGAATGCCGTATTTTTGAAATCGGCAATTGAAAACACACCAAATAGTAACTGTAAAATTACCTGGAGAAGTTCGATGAACGAATTTTGGAATATTTCATTCCACAGAATAATATTTTGGAATATTTCATTCTTCTATTTATACATAAGCTATTTCGATGAAAGTAAGAACTATACATCAACAAGATGCTTCACAGGCAACCGACAGCAATCTTTATTCGAGCAAGAAACTGTCACAAAAAAGCTTCTCACGTTACTGAATCATTCGGTAAAGTACCTGAACAAATCTGAATTTTGTCAGTATAACAATTCAATGCTTTACGAACTTCAGAGCATCACAGATTTTATATAAAATAATTCTTTGCATATAGTGTGAATTTAATTAGAAGTCATGAAATGTGATTTTAATGGGTTTTTTTATCGATATATACTAATGTTAAACAGTTTGTTATAGCATCACGTTTAGAATCTGGGATTATCACCGACTGTAGATATGTGTTGATGTTGATGGTGGGTCTAATGCCACCTGGTCATACCAAGTCCGAATGAGCGGAGCTGTTTTGAATTACGGCAGAGGTGTGCACCTTTCGTTGTTAACGAGTGCCGTTAAGGTAGACAAGTAAAAACAGGAAAACTATTGAGCATTCTTCTCAAAACCAATGGGTATTTTCAACAATGGACGCTTCGAGAAAAATTAATTAAAATGTAAATTTCAGAAAAAATTTTCATGCTTTACCTCTTTAAAAATTTCATAAATAATTGCTTTATTAATAATTTGCATATGTTAATAAGAATATTTTTTTTCGTTCTGTGCTTGGTGCAGCTAGGACAGTGATCACATACTATTATAATTAATTTTTAGTTTTTCTAGTTAAACTCTATTATGTCATTCTTTATTGTATAAATATTGCTCTAGGCTTTTAAGAATACCTTTTAAAACATGTACCATAGTTTTCAAGAAAAAATTGCTAATTTTGTATGTTTTTGGAACGATTTATGATGGAATCAGGAAAGAACATTTGTAATTCTTAATGTTCTCTTGCAAGAATTTCTCTTTTGATAGAACTGTTTTTTATACATATCGGTTGAGATAATGGCAAGCTATACTACTTTATTACTAATATGCACTACTATGCTATAAGGTTAATTTTCATTTTTTTTACAGGTGGAGTTCCACGATAACTGTGGGTATGATTTTGTGGAAATTCGTGATGGTTTGGATCTCCACAGCACCTTCTTGGCACGCCTCTGTGGATACAAAATTCCTGAGGAAGTGCGTTCTACTTCCAATCACATGCTCGTCCGCTTTTTTTCGGACAGCTCCGTCCTCAAAATGGGATTTTCTGCAACATTCGTCACCGGTAAATTATCTGTGACATAGCTTTGTAGTCAATAAATCCATCATACCGTTTTTAGTTTCTGGCATCGTGAATAGCAAATACGATATTTATAGGAATTAGGATTTTAAAAAAATGTGTTTTTTTTTCTGTTTTTTCCAGTTTTATTTCAGGGTCACTCATTCTCTTAACATTCAGTTCCTAACAAAGAATCTCAGCTCTAAGTTTACAAATAGAAATATTTTCGCATATCTAGAGCATGCGGAATCATGTATCAATGCTGGATTGGAAATGGCAGTTCGATTTTGTAGCTTTTGAAAAAAAAAAAGGAAAGGAATGAAAAGACGTTGATGGAAGATGATGTGAAAGTTTATAAAGGAATTTATGTCAACGAAAGTTACATGGCCTATAATAGCAAAGATGATTTACATATTAAGCCAAAGAAAGCCTTTTATCGTCCAGGCACAGGGGTGCTTTACATCTTATCATGGAATTCTTTACCTCTAGATTTATCCCAAAAGTGGAGATGAGAAATTTCTGGCATGGCGAGTGGTTCTCACAGCCCACCATGTCACAATGTTTATGGGCAGAGAGAAGTAGCCTTGCTGTAGTTATCACGGAATGCTTAACATTCTCGAAGATTGAGAGCATGTGTTGGCTTACGCAAGACATGTAATCAGTTTCTTGGTATTATCTAAGGCCGTCTTGCATGAATGATCAACTTGAACTTTCAAGTATTTTATAAAGATAGCAATTTTGAAAAACGTGTTTTCAAGAAATGAACGCTGTATTGAAATTTTCTCTAACAATAAAACTACAATTTGTGGTATTTTAAGAACATCATTTTTCTTTCAGAGGTAGATGAATGTGCCGATGACAGCCACGGTTGCGAGCAGAAATGTGTCAACACAATTGGTGGCTACAGGTGTGAATGCGCCATTGGTTTCGAACTGCATTCGGACGGAAAGAGGTGTGAAGGTAAGGTACTCACTTTTTCTTTAAATACTTTCTTCAAAATTATTTTTTCTAAACAAAGTGTGTGAAAGGTTCACATGGATGTAACTATACAAAATCTACATTCTCATGGTTTGAAAAAAAATTAAAAAATGAATTATTGATTGCATTACTCTAAAATGTGATATTTATATTTTCTTCATGATAATTATCATTCCTGTCTTCTCGTATGTGTTGTATAGATAAAGTATAGTAATCATCAAAAAATTCGAAACAGAGAGAGATTTCCCTGAATTCGAAAAACACTTTTTTGGAAAATGTCCGTCATCTGTTTGTCAGTGGAAAAAATAATTTAAGAAAATTTTTAAAAGAACGAAACTTAGTGTACGGTACTTACATCAAATTAGTAGAATTTCTATTAAATTATGAATAAAATCCGTTAAGAAGAAGTTTTGTTATTCAATTGTTTGATTATATGTTAATACGATAGCTACAGAATGGTGAGAGCTTGATAAAAAAATTCGGTGCACTGATTTGACATCTATACTATAAACATCTGTCAAATTTTGAACCAAATCCAACTTTGCGTTGGTCGTCTGACGGTCTGCGTTTTCAAAGGCATAGAAATGCGATAATTCACAAATGCAGTGACTTAAATAAATGAATACTTTTTATCTGATTTTGGAACTCAAGTATAGTTCTGTATCAAATTTTGATTTCAATCGGATGGGAAAAACGCATGTAAAACTCAAATCCGAGGTTTGGAATTATTAACTGGATTCTAGGATCTCGGCAAGTATAACAGGTTAGATTGAATAAAATGCTAAGTTCTAGAAAAACAGTTGTTTGTAATGTCTCTTAACTATTAAACATCAAGGTCCTGGTAGGAGCTCTGTAGTATATATCAGAAAATATGAGAGAAAGTTTTGGGGCTATCAACCACGAAGGTTTTATCTGATATCGCTTTCCTTATTTTAGGAAAAGGGCAATGAATGATTGTTGTAATTACTTTCTACTTAAATGACTCAGCTTATTCTAAAGGTTTACACTGAGTACTGTAATCATTTTTAAAAACTGATTTCAAACGAATATTAGCAATTCTGGAACTAATGTTTATTTATTGACACGGATATGTATTTCTTAGTTTGGAAATAATTTTTAAGGATATTTTTGATTGTTTTTGAAGAAGTTTGTCTAAATTATATAAGAGAGCTAATACTTATATTTACAAACAACTGGATATTTATTGCGCATTCACTAAAAAAATATAAAAAATACATATTAAACATATTCTGATGACTCGAAACATGCAGTTATACCATATTCAGTTTGAAATTATTTACGCTAAGTTTTTATACAAATATTTCCTTTAATGAAATGAAATTTCATTAAATGAAAGAATAGCTAAATATAATAAAAAATTGATTTATCTTAGGAACTTTTCATTAAAGTTTTTACTAACTTTTTTTATTGACCGTGCCTTAGCGACACTCATAATGGACTTTATAAAAATGCTGTTAAATAATTCTAAATTCGAAATCGTTTGTGATTTAAATACCTTTTGTCTGATTTGTAATTAATTAAAAAAATTCTGCTTCTTCAAAGATAAGATGGGGAAAAATGTGCTCATATATATATATATATATATATTCAATAATTTCAAATTTATATCTATAAATATACGCTGATCATATTTCATTCTATCCAAAAACTTTTGGACATTTTAAGTAGGAAAGCCGAAAATTGAAGGAAACCTTATATGGTATACAGTCATACAAATTTTATAAAAAATGTGCAGCATTCAATATTTTAGGAATTGCTTTTGCATTATCTATACTCATGGCCAACATTTGTTAAAACGAGAATCCGTATACATAACACATTCGTAGCGGCTATCTTTTCTTCTTGAATCTCCACAAACATTTTGCAAAAATATGTTTCAAGTTTATCCCAGCTCGATCAGATAACGTCCCGTGGGCGATGTGGAGGAAAACAGACCACCCCTGTTGCGAAGAAAGATACCGCCTGCTAAGAAACGGGGCTTCGCTCCATAAAATATGGATTCAGGCATCCGAAATATGCTCCTGGAATGTCGTTAAAAGTCTATTTTAAGATCCGGAATCTTGCCCCGGGGACAGTCCGGAGCATTCGTCTTCTCCCGGACTACCTCAAAGTCCGGGAATCTCTCCCCTTTTCTCATTCACCCTGTCCTATCTCTTCTTGGACGTCTAGGAGCAAGGAGGAGGGGGACTTACTCCAGATATGGGGGAGGGAAGGAGACAAGAGAAAAATTCTTTTTCCGCGTTTTACAATAAATATACTAACGGGTAAAAAAGAAAATCAAAATCCGAATACGACACACGCGCATGAACATGTTCTCTTTTATCACAGAGACCGTTTCGGTTCTCTTTTATTTTTTTTGTTCTTTTTTCGGTTTCTTTGTGAAGTTAAGAAGTCAAATTGTTCGTGATTCTTTTCTGATGAAAGCCATTTAAGGTTTCATGAAATAAGTGTGGGAAAGAGATTTATTTTTTAAGTGCTCAGACGTAAAAGATTGGAAGAAAGAAAGGAAGACAGAAGACAGTCAGTCGCTTGATCTTCCGTCTAGGTTGGTCGTCTTAATTGATTTGCCCGGTGTGTCTCAGACAAAGTCTAGACACCTTATCTTTTAACTATCTCAAAAGACCACCTTGTTAAGACAGCGAGTAATGGAATATGTGAATATTCCATGAATAAAAAGCAAGGAGAGCAGGTGCTATTTAATATGGAAATTAAGGTACTTTTAGTGACTTTGATGTAAGACTGGGTAAAAAACCTGTTAAGAAAGGAAGCCTTTATCAAGGAAGGATCTGACAAAATGAATTTTGTCCCTCCTCATAAATAGAATAGTAATATCTTTGATGGATAATCAAATTAAATATTTTCTGAAGAATTTGTTCGATTAAAAGAAGGATTACAGGGACTATTTTTTTTATCTCGCATTCAGGGAATTATCGAACATTCTTTTCTTTTTTTAATCAATTTTTAATTGTCAGATTATTTAATACTGTTTAGTTTTAATGATTTCCTAAAAATATTTATTAAAAATTTTATGTGCAGCATTTCTAGCAAACTAAATTAAGGGAATTTGCTTTGAGAACCTTGATTGATAATTATAAGCATTTTCTCTGTAATCAAAATAAATGATAATTTGCAGTTTTAAAATTCCTGTATAGCAACCCATTGTATAAATTATGATAAAAAACGGTCAAGAAAAGAATTATATACGACCGATTATGATCCTAATTAGCTATATAAAACTCTGTATGAATTATGACTGTATAAAATATGATCAATTATATGAATTATGATCAAAATTGGCAATAAAAGAAATATATATAGCCAATTATGGTCACAACTGGCTATATAAAACGCTGTATGAATTAAGCCTGTATAAAATGTAATCGATTATATAAATTATAGTCATAATTGGCTATAAAATTATGAAGCTATAAAAGAATAGATCACATGCAGTTGTGTACATAATTGCTTGAAAGATCACATCATTGCTCGCGATTTTTTCTTAGATACAATACTTTAAAATAATATTTAAAACACGAATTTAAGTTAAAAAACTCTTCTATAATATGAAAAAATAAACTTTTTAGCTTTTTTTGAGTTTTGAGTAGAAATTCATAAACAACGAATGTATCCATTTATATGCACAAAAATTCCTGAATACACAATTATTAAATTGATAAATATGTTTATCTTAAATAGAGGCCTATATTTAAAGACAGAGGACTTTTGATCAATGCTAATCATCACCCTTTTCTAGATGCCTGTGGCGGTGTTCTGAAAGGCGAGCGAGGAGTCATCACCAGTCCGTCATTCCCCGATCTCTACCCTTCAAACAAACAGTGCATCTGGGAGATCGTGGCTCCACCTCATTATCGCATCACCCTCAACTTCACGCATTTTGATCTCGAAGGCACAAATGTAAGGAAATGTGTTTATTTTCTGCCATGTTTTATTTCGA
Source organism: Argiope trifasciata (assembly GCA_026543055.1). Lineage (NCBI taxonomy): Eukaryota > Metazoa > Arthropoda > Arachnida > Araneae > Araneidae > Argiope > Argiope trifasciata. The sequence continues at coordinate 805,720 of JAPMOQ010022248.1, forward strand.
AAAGGTCATCTTTTATTCTTCTGTTTTAATTTAAAATACATTTTCTGTTTTCATCACTATAGCAAGAATGTGAATACGACAGTGTTGATCTCCGCACCAGAGGATCTCCGGACGAAGAGTGGAAGAAGCAGGGCACGTATTGTGGTTCCCGATTGCCACCTGTTCTCACATCAGAAGGAAGCGCCCTCAGAATAGAATTTGTGTCAGACAACTCGGTGCAGAAGAGTGGATTTGCAGCGCTGTTTTTCACAGGTAGTGTTTCCTACTCCATTCACTTGCTGTTTGATTTATCTAGATTATAGGTTCCCAACGTGGGCAATAACGCCCCCTTGTGGGCGTTTTACGTTTTCAGGGGGGTGGCAAAAGACCCAGAGAAAATTAGGGGGCGTTGATATTGCGCGTTGGGACGTTAGAGGATTAACCAAATATAGTGTACAATAAATTCAAAGAGCGACTCCAGGACATTTTAAGCATGGACAGACCAGACTGGGTTTTGGATCATTTTTCCAATGTCAACACAGCAGGATCACCTTAGTTAGAAGAATTAATAGAACTGGCGACAAATGAGGATCTAAAAATTAAATTCAAGAATTTTGGCTGCAGAGGTCTATTTCGCAACTGCATTCAGGATTATGGTCAATTGTTCAACGACTTCTGTTAGCATTACCCTCTTCATATTTAGAAGAACGTAGATTTAGTGCTTAGGCCACATTGGTAACAAAAAAGAGAGATAGGCTCCATATTACTGAACGCGGTCACTTATGATTGTTTTTAAGTGAAATCAAGCCTGATATCAATAAGCTCCTTTAAATGCATCAAATTTCAGCCTTCTCATTAGTTAAGTTAGAAATTTGATGCCTTTAAATTCTAATAAAAATACTTTTTAAAATAATTAAGTATGTGTTTTGATGGGTCTCTGAAGCAGTCAATTTATTTATTTAGATAGCAATAGTTTATAATGAATTAATTCGTGTCATCAAAATCCCTGCCTGTCCTTATGACAGGGAAGCTAAAATTTGTATTCCTCTTTTTTTTTTAAATAAAGAAGAAATTCCGTAGCATTTCAATTCCAACAATATTCTATTAGAATTTTTTTAAATTCTTGTTTTCACCATGCATTATTACTCTTATTTATCTGGAGTGGGAGGGGGGCGATATTGAAATATTCATTAAAAAAGGGGGAGCCAGTTCAAAAAAGGTTGGCAACCTCTGATCTAGATGCTGTTTTTTCTTATTATACCAGTATTTGGCTAATTCAGTGACTAATATATAAGCATATTTTTTTAGTGCAGGGCCAAAAAGATGGCCCTTTCAGAATTTTAACTTCGATTTATTTCATCTCGAGAAGCATAAATTATAGAGAGAAATAGTGATAAAGTGCGATAGTTTACATCGCGACCCAAGAGAAAAAAATCTCCCTCAGGGATTTTGCTGGAGATTTCTTTGACACGAGTAGACTCAGGAAAGGACGTCGTAGAAATTTTTAAAGTAACGTCTTAAGCCTTAGAAATTTTTATGCCTTCACTCTGATTGTGAGAAACCGGAAAGACATCAGTTTTCCAAAACGCGTGTAGAATTAATTAATTGTGGGATTTGGATCAGGAAATTAAAGAAAATTTTAGTATAAAATTTAAAAAAATTGTTTATACACATACCACACTCACTCATTTATATAATTTAAATTTAAATTTAATCGGAATGGAAAATGGGAATTTAGTCGGAAATTAATCGAAATTAAATTTAATTCGGAATGAAACAACAAAAAGTAAGCAAAAATAAAAGCTAAATAGAATAAAACCTATTTATGAAATAAATCTAAATCAATATAATTAAGTAAACGAAGCAAAACGAAAATAAAAAGTGGAATTGAAATTTAAAATTATTTCGGTTTCGAACAAGTTTAAAAATTCAAACATGTCATATATATATATATATATATATATATAAACAATTGTTCTCATTTTATAGTTTTGTTTATCTTTATTACTCTTGTTTGACGTTATTCTAATTAATCAGAAAACTTTCATTAAACATTTTATTGCTTGAATTACGCTTAAAAAGAATTTGTTTTCCCTGAACCCCCAATTTAAATTTTGACAGATCAAGATGAATGTGCTTCGAATAATGGTGGTTGCCAGCAGATATGCAAAAATACAGTCGGCAGTTATCAGTGCTCGTGTCACAATGGATTCGTCCTTCATCCAAATGGACATGACTGTAAAGAAGGTAATGGAAATTTGTTTCTAGTTCTTTCATAACTAATTCAGTATTAAACTTATGATTTCAAATAATTTACTTGTAGATATGCGTTTTTGTAATTTTTTAATTGGAAGAAATTACACCCAAACACAAAAGTATTTTCGAATAAATTAAACGGCTACTTTGATTATTATATGTTTTATATGGGCTATCTAAGTTTTTCATTTCATTCAATGGTATTTTAATCAAATAATTTAATTTTATCTGAGATTACAGACATGAAATTTATTGTGATTTAAAAAATTGAATTACATTGAAGAAAATTTGTAAAAAATGCATTAATGAAAGTATGAAAATGAAAGGGAAAAAACCGAAAAATGTGTTAAATTCAGACAAGAAACATTTTTAAAAAACTTTTATTGCAATTTCATCCCCTTATAAATGCACGCTACTTATTTTCTATAATTTTAAGATAAAATAAGCATTTTTCCACAATAATATCTTTTATTATGTTGATAGAAAACTAAAGAAAGATAAACAAACTTTTTTTTTATCTTTACAGAACTAGAAAGGAAACGAATTTTTTATCGGATTTGTTGCAAACTAAAATAAAATGTTTTAAAATAAAGTTGGATAATTTTATTAGACATAAAACAATAAGTAATCAAGACAATATAGCTAGATAACTTTTTAAAAGAAAAATATGTGTTTGAAATCAATTCTTTCAAATTTCGAATAAAAATTACAACCGAGTTTTATAAATATATGTGAGGAAGTGTATTTTTTCGATTGTTCTTTCCTTCATTTCGATTGTTTCTATTACTTCATTCTTGAAGAAACAAAATTCTTTAAGGACTCTAAGATTATTTTGGAATTTCACCATTAAAAATAAGGTTTAATGCGTATAAACCATAACGAAGAAAATCAGGCATCTGAATATAGTATATATGGTTCTCGATTAAATTTAACTTTATAAAAATAATGTACATTAGATAATGAATTATAAGGAAAAACTTCTAGTCATTATAGAAACAGAATAATTAAAAAAATTGATTTTAATATAAAATTTTGATTATTATTTTTTAATAAAATTATGCTTTACTTTATGTCTCTTCCTAGGATCTTGTGTTCATCAAGTTTCATCCCCAGACGGGGTTGTATCTAGTCCCAATTTCCCTGATCATTATCCAAGCAGAAAAGAATGCACATGGAAGTTTGAGACAACGCCGGGCCACAGAATAAAACTTGTAATTTTTCCAAACTATTTTTATTCTCTTTCTAATTATTGGGAAGAGTTTCTAACTATTCAGTATTTTCAGAATACTTTTGAATTTTTTCTTATAAAAATTACACCAGAGATGGCAAAATTAGAAGTATATGCGAAAGATTTAGTCACTTTCAGAGGAAAAAAATTGCATTGAACATTTAAAGCAAATGATTACAGCAATCTTTTTACTTATGGATTCACCAATTCCCTTTTAGAGAAATGAATTAATATGCTAATTGTAAATTTACAAACTAAATTCATGGTACTTAAGTTATAAATATCTTTTAGTTTGCTTCTTATATTTATTCTGCGAAATACTTTAAATGCTCAGCAATCATAAAATTCACGACAAAATTCCAATTTCGAATGCAAAAAATAGCTATTTTTTTTTTGTAGTTTTAAATTGTCTACTTTAAAGACAGAAAAAATTCTCTTCCTGCCAAAAATGACCATCCTAATAATTTTGAAGAATTGATTTAAATTCAGATTTCTTTTAATTCCTAAAATAAATGTCACCAGAAAAGTAATAATTAGGGGAAAATGTAACAACAATTAAAGTTAACATAGATTTATACCACTCCGGACAAATTACTTTACTTTTTCTTTAGTCATATTTTGTCTAAAGAGAGTTAAATAATAATAAAAGATCTTTTTCTTCATAGCATTCCTTTAAGATTAGATCCAAGACGTAATCATACCATAGTACAGTTTGAACTAAATATTTCTATTTTTATAAAACTCTCCTTTTACACATCTAAATTTATTTTTTTACGTTGCAGGATATTTTATTCAAATTATTTATAAAATGATTAAAATTAGTACATACTGATCTTGCCTTCTTAAAATATTCTTTTTCTATGGATAAAAACATAGGAGCATTCGGTGTGTAGAATCTTTAAAATTAGTAAAAAATATTAGAGAATTAATATATATTTACGATACAATGCTTTTAAAGTGCACTATTTTTCATTTTTTTTCTTAAAAATATTATATTTAATTATATTTTAATTCATTCGACAAAAGTTTGATAATAACTAATACTAATTTGATAGTTTTGAAAAGAATTCTGATCCAAAAGACCTAATGAAATAAAATCGCAAAATTTTCGCTTCTTCGAATAAAGTCTGAGACATTGTGATGGATAAATTTTACATTTTTGATTTAATTTAATTTCATTTCTCATATTTCCATTTCATTATGATTCATTGCATTAAGTAACTAGTGATAAGTACATGCAAATTTCTCTCCTATCTATTAAACGTAGTATCATGTTTAAAATGTGAAAATACAGTAATACTTTTATAAATTATGTGTCACATTATGTAATTTTACAAACGCGTTTTAAAAATACAAACATTAAAATTACTTTTTTTAAATAGTTTAACACAATAACACGTAGTAATATCTTTGAAATCTACTTTTCAGGTATTTGATTCTTTCGAATTAGAGCCCCATCAAGAATGTGCATACGATCATGTAGCCCTGTATGATGGAGAGTCTGCGGACGCCCCATTGCTGGGGCGCTTCTGTGGCAGCAAAGTGCCCCATCCCATCATCTCAACAGCTCAAACCATGCTCATGGCCTTTCGATCAGATCCCTCCGTACAGAGGAATGGATTCAGGGCCACACATTCCACAGGTGAAAATCATGCTCCATCATATTTTCATCGATAATAGCACAAATCAAAAAAATTAATATTTCTGTATGGCAATGAGATGCGTTTATTTTTTAAGAATAAGAATAGTGTCAAATAAACTATTAAATAACGAAATATCTTCTAATATAAAAAAAACTTTGAAATACTAATTATTATATAAAACACTATTTGATGCTGTATAATAGAAAGGATATCGATTTTATTGGAACAGGGGGATTCTGTTATTTTCATCACAATTTTTCACTTTTGTTTGACACTTTTTTAGCCTAAAGCGGAGGTGGACAGACTTTTCCAGGGTAAAGGGTACTTCTAATTTTTTCAAGGTGTTGCCATCCACCCAAGCGCATAGGTGTGGTGAGCTAGAAAAATGGGTCTAGAAAATTTATTACAGCTTAATAATCAATACGAAATATATAATCACCATAGCTACAAACATAATAATAATAGCAAGATGCAAACATAATAATAACCACAAATTAATATGATTTACTTCGTCCACTAGATTCCAAAAGTTATCCTTAGGTTCTGAACGAGGCGAGTTTAAAATTGTGTCTTTTTGACAGAGAAAAATTTCGTTTTCCTTAAGAGGTAAAAAGAATATACAACTTATTTTTTCAGTTATATCTTCCACATCAACATTACCAAATAAGTAACGAATGAATGTAACAGTTTCTTTTAGTATGCGCGTCTCAGGTCTTATTAAAGGCGGTCACCTTTAAAATATCTTGGTCATCCACCGGCCAATTGGGATCGACTTTACGCCTAACCCTGGCCTAAAGAAATGAGACTATATAATTGACTCAATTATGATAACATGTAAAACGAATGTATTTCTTTCTGTGCTTATTTTAAATTACCATGAACTGTGATAAAACTTTGATTATGAAATGTTTACTAATCATATCTATCATAACAACATTTTCCTTTCCAATATAGGAAGCATTTTCACTTATGTTGCAATTTCTGTTCTCCAAACAGCACAAAATTTACGTTTCGTGCAATAATACAAATATTGTAATATAATGATATATATATATATATATATATATATATATATATCATTAT